>JANJGK010000008.1:2486883-2544280 GCA_039081455.1 Macrobrachium rosenbergii
TTTTAGAAGACACTGGCTTTTAAGTCTCATAGGCCGAGAATACACATAGTGTGTTCACAGAGAATACACATGTATGAATACACATACACACACATATACAAAGTATACCAGTACACACGGTTGAGCTTCGAGGCGATACCATCCTTATCTTTACATGATGGACATTTCCCGTTCAGAGCTTACAAAAACTTTTGTCAGCCTGATGCAGCTGGGTACACAATTAAAGACACTTTTAAACCAAAGCGACACCACTTATCTGCTGTTCCTCTTTCTCTCTTTCTCAGTTTATGAACAGAATAGGCATAGGCAGAGTTAATAATAATGGAATAGGCATAACAGTACTAAAGATATAACAGGAGGCTCGCTGACTGGGTGACAGCTCGTCACGATAACATAAGTGAATGCTTTTTCCTTAAACCACCTGAGCAAACATGGGAAGCTAGCCTTTATTCTCTCTCTCTCGGCAGACAGAATGTGGCGATCTGATAAGCATTTCAAAATACAATTTCAAACATTAAACAAAAGGGAAAAAATATCCCACAGAATCATAAGCTTACATAACACACAACTTATCTATAAGAAAAGACATTTTAAAATCACGTCTTCACAACAAATGACGAATCTTGCAAGCAAAACATCAAAAATTTTCACAGAGACATTATAAACACTTTCAAAATGGTTATACAAATTATATCACCTTATAATATTCCTCCCCCCAAAAGATTAATTATCCCGGGTTCGAATTGGTGGATTCGGAGGGATAAATAATGTGCAATTGCACTGCTCTCTCCAAAAATGTTCTCTCTCCTTACACAACAAGATTATACAAACAATCAGGGAAAGTATTATGGCTGAAAAACTTGTACAAAATAAGCAATAAACTGTAAACACATTCACAAATCTTTGTAACTCCTTCACCACTCTAGAAACAAATTGGGCTTACCAAATATTATTTAGTAATTGATTGACAAGAGGTAAGGGATAATTATCAGCTACACTGATGGAATTCAATTTCCTGTAATCAGTACACATCCTAAACGAGCCATCTGGTTTCTTTACTAACACACAAGGGGAACTGTAATGACTTGAACTGGGCTCTGCCAATCCATGCTGCAATAAATATTCAACTTCCTTTTTCAGAACATCTCGATGAAAGGGTGATACACGATAAGCTCTTTGCTTGAATGGTTGAGCATCTTCTCTAATCTTAATCTCATGCCTTGTCAAGTCGGTACACTTAGGTATGTCTGTAAAAATTTCAGGGAAATTTTGGATCATGTCAGTTAATTCTTTGCTTTGTTCAACACTTAGATGTTTTAGTTTGCTTTCCAAATTTTCTAATATCGAGGAATTATTCATCTTATTTTCCGCTCTTAACTCGTAACTATCATCTTCCTCTGTATATGAAGTTGTTTGGGTGATAGACATAACCTCAGTTGTAGTTTCTGAAAAGTAGGGTTTCAGAAGATTCACATGTATCTTCCTCCGTCGTTTCCTTCTCCCTGGTGTTTCAATCACATAAGTTCGATCACTTAACTTTTCTGTTATCCTATAAGGACCTTGAAATTTATTTGTAAGGGGAAACCTTTTCACTGGTAAGAACGCTAGAACTTGCTGTCCAACATTAAAGCTTCTTAACTTAGTCTTAGCATCATATTTTCTTTTCATTTTCTCTTGGCTTGTCTCTAAATTTTCTAAAGAGAATTTTCTAATTTCTTCTATCCTTTTCCTTAAGTTTTTCACATATTCTCCTTGGACTTCCTCTTGATTTTCTTCCCAGTTCTCTGCAAGGATTTTCAACGGACCTCTCACGTCTCGACCGAAAATCATTTCATTTGGCGAACATCCCATACTTTCTTGATAAGCATTTCTTACCTCAAATAACATTAAGGGTAAACGAACATCCCATTCTCTTCCTGACTCATTACAGTATTTGCTTAACATACTTTTCAAAGTTTGGTGGGACCTTTCTAAAGATCCTTAAGTCTCTGGGTGATAAGCGGTAGATAACTGTTGTTTCACTCCTAGCAAATTCAGCACATCTTGGAATAACTTTGAGGTAAAGTTCGTTCCTCTATCGCTCTGTACAATTTCCGGAATTCCAAATTTGGAAAAAAATTTCACCAACTTCTCAGCTATTACCTTGGCACTTATACTTCTTATAGGAATTGCCTCTGGATATCTTGTTATGGGACACATTAAGGGGATCGGCCGGTTTCCGACTTTTTTAAGGACAGCTTGTTGATATATAGGGGGTTTGTTAAAGGATATTGTGTGGAACTTCTGGGGAAAAAATTTTTGTTCAGTGACCTTAGGTTTTGTGACGCCAGAGCATTTTTCGGCCAAAAATGGCCATTTTCAAAATGCATCTCCTCCTTTGCTTTTTGGTTTTAAGGGATGAGATTTGAACCACGTATAAAACACATATGGACCTTCGATACAAAGCCGGGGATTTTTGATTTTTCAATTATTTTTCGAGATATGAATTTTTTTTTTTAATGAAATTTTCCCGGAAAAATTACAGAAAAAAAAATTGCCAAAAATCAGAAACTCAAAATATTAAAAATCCCCGGCTTTGTTTTAATCTACCATGTTTCCCCATGTTATATTTAAAATTTCATTTAGATTGGTCCAATACTAAGGAAGGAGATGCATTTTAAAGGCGAAAAACTTATGTTTTGAGAAACGGGCCTTCAAAGTTTTAGTTACATAAAAAAAGTAAAAGGGACTTCAAAGACTGTGTTACAATTAATTCTATGGTTTTAATTTTTATTTTTGGGTATTAATTAATGCAAAATGATTATAAATAAGAATATCAATTGATTATTTATGTGCCTAAGACACATTCTTATAAATTTTAGGTTCCTGGTCCCCCCCTGTCTGATCTTGCTGCAAGGTATTACTCTAGGGTATCATAGTTGCCTACACTTTTTTATTAGTGTCTCGAATCCATCCCTTGCCAAATGGATCCTGGGAATTACTTTACATTCACAATTAGGGATTCGTGATTCAAGTAATTCATCAAGTCTTGCTTCACTTGCTTTCTTTTTCTAAAATATCTTTGCCCTTTGGTAGTGACGAACAAATAAAGAGGCGTTTAGGGGTGGATGTGGTTGGTCTCTGGTCAGCAGAGATCGCTGCCTGCGCCGTTTGATGGGCGACAGCTCTCTCTCTCTCTCCGTCGCTCCATTCCCCTCTACGGCACTAATTTCTTGAACTCTTTCTTCTACTTCTCGCCTGGACTTTTCCACTTGGCTTTTCCGCATTCTAGAAGCATGAAGTGAACTCTTGGACCTTTTAGGCACGGTGAAAAAACAAAAACACCGCAGAAAATACAGAGTTCAGTCAAGGCTAGCGAGCATGAAAAACGTGTCCTTCTAGCTTGGAAGTTTATAGGCAACTCTCGGCCACAGTCGGCGTCATGGTATGACGTGTGCGTTGTCATGGCTAGGAATAACTAAAAAGGTGCCGAGTAGGATATTATTGACATTATACATTTCATTTCAAAGGAAGTTTTCGTAATATATATCGCAAAAACTATACCAGACTAAATCATTTGTGCTACTGGTGTTTTATGGGTATATAGTTATTGTTACATTTTAGGCCATAACTAGAGAAATACGGCAAATTTTAGCATAATATTTCGTGGACACATTCTTGAACCCTATACGAAGCCATAGAATTTTTTTCAGCAAATCGAATTTTTTAAAGATTATTGGGTTTTTTTAGGCGGCCGATCCCCTTAACATCAACAGATATTCATGTCCTTACTTTGTTTTCGGAAGCGGACCAACCACATCTCTTATCACTTTGCTAAAGGGTTCTCCTCTAACTTCTATTGGTTGTAGGGATGCTTTTTGAATAGTTTCATTTGGTTTTCCTGCAAAATTTACTGACATCCTTGTGTAGTCCAGGCCAAAAGAAATACTTCATAACCTTCTCAAAAGTCTTCCTGATTCCCATATGTCCAGCTTCGTGCGCTACTGCTACCACTTGCTTCCTCAATGGATATGGAATTCAAATTTGATGATATTCACCCCATTCAGCATTTCCTGGTATATCTACAGGTCGATGCTTCCTCATTAGCAATCCATCCCTTAGATAATAACAGGTGGGAGTTTGTTGTACTTCTTCTGGTTCAACAACTCTGAAGAACAGTTCTGCCAACATTGTATCCTTCTTCTGTAATTCCACTAATTTTTCTCTAGTCACTTGACTAACTTCAAAGGTTGAACTCTCTGTTAGCATATTATGATTTATATTGTTCGTGTTGTGTTAGTAGCATTGCAATCGTCGCTTATGTCAATTTGTCTTTTGCATTTAGTTTTCTCTTTGGCCAGTCATGGCGCCACCTGCATGTAAACAAACCGTGTGTTCGTTGTTCCCGCTTCTTTTCTGTCTAAATAAAATCTACCGACGATAACACAAGTGTCTCAATCAGCCCCTTCCTGGAACTCTTGTTAACAAGTGAAACTAATCCTAGAGGATCTAGAAATTAGTAAGGTCAACAGGTTATGGGCCCAGAACACATTGGGATTGATTGAAAAGTGTGATATCGTCTAGATATAAGAAAGTGCTAGCCTAAGCTTCCCTTGGAGACTGTTCCATCAACAAGTAAGAAGATGGCCGGTTATGAAGAAAGGGAAGAGACCTCCAAGAAGATTCTTCTACAGTGTGACGGGGCTAACTATTACCCGTGGTCGAAGAGGATCGAAGCAAGACTGATTGACAAGAACTGTTGGAATGCCATTGACCCTGGGTTTGGGTATCACATTCACGATAATGAGAATGAAGAAGAGGCCTTGGCAGAGCTCAACCAAGAACAAGCCAGAGTCAATCGCCGAGCTCGGGGAGTCATTATCGAGGCGCTGCACAGCTCCACTCTCTACGATGTTGGTGAGTTTAAATTTGCAAAGAAAGTGTGGGACACACTCAAGGAAATGTATGGTGAATTTGGGATTATTCACACCATGTTGTTTTTCAAGGAAATGGCTAGGTTGGATAAAGTGCCATCAATGCCAATGGCAGATTACATTTCCAAGATGCATGAGTTGATTCAGAAGGTGAGAATGGGCGGCATTCCAATAAGTGACACTTGCTTTGCTGCTTTCTTGCTACTTGGGCTACCACTCAAGGAGTATGATGCTTTTGTAAGATCCTTCGAGGGTGATCTGGATAAGCTCACATCAAGAAATGTGAAGAGCAAACTTGTGATGGAAGAAAGGCGACTATCATTACACAACAGAGTGACATCAAGAAAAGAAGAACCTGTGGCATTGAAAGCAACGGCTAAACAGCATTATAAGCAGAAGCAGAATCAACAGCCTCAGAAGCAGGACACCTCTGGTGACAGTAAAATGAAGTGTTACACCTGTAAGGAGCCTGGACACAAGGCGAGGGAATGCCCAATCTGGAAGAAGTTCAAGGAGGAACGCACGAAGAAAGGGGATGCCAAGGCCTCTGTAGCTGAATTTGAAGAAATAGAAGCAGTACTTCTATGTGCCGAAGTGGATGCACATGCCTACATGTCAAAATCATCCGTGGGAAAGTGGTTTCTGGACTCAGGTGCATCAGATCATATGTGCTGTGACATTAAGAAGTTCAAGAACATCGACCTGCAACGCAAGGGATCTGTGAAAATAGGTGATGGACATAGACTTTCAGTGGGAGGGATTGGGGTAATCGTGATTCAAGCCAAATGCAAGATTGTGCTTCAGGAAGTGATGTATGTCCCTAACCTATACTGCAGTCTGGTGTCTGTACAACAGATCACTGCCAAGGGTGCTTCTGTATTATTCGTGGGCGACCTAGCAAAGGCATCTAAGGGTGGCACTGAACTTTTCGTTGCTAGGAAAGAGGGTAAGATGTACATTATGAATCTGGATTGGCCTAGTAAAGCTAATGAGGGAGCTACTGTGGCATTGCCTGCTCAGGTATCGATGCAGACCTGGCATCAAAGAATGGGTCATCTCAACTATGATGCTTTGAAGAAAATTCCAGTTCTGGCTAACTTAAAGAAAGAAGAATGTGGAAAATGTGAAGCATGCATTGAGGGGAAGATGACAAGGCTGCCTTTTCCTGCAAGTACATCAAGAGCATCTAAACCTTTGGTGTTAGTGCACACCGATGTTATGGGACCTTTTAATACCCCTTCATTTGGTGGGTCCATTTATGCTATTGTGTTCACGGATGACTACTCCAGGTATCTGACTGTAATGCCAATGAAGTCTAAGGATGAAGCATTGTCTAGACTCATTCAGTACAAGACCAGGATGGAGAATCTCACGGACCACACCCTAAAGAAAATTAGATCTGACTTCGGAGGAGAATACTCTGGCAAAGAGCAGTTGGACAACTATCTGGCTGCAAACGGAATAGTGCATGAAAGGAGTGTGCCTTACTGTAAACAGCAGAACGGGAGAGCGGAACGACAAAATCGGGTACTTATGGAAATAGTGAGGACCATGTTATCTGAAGCTGGAGCTGACAAGAGACTGTGGGCTGAAGCTATGTCAACTGCTGCCTACAACCAGAACAAGGCACCGAGCAGTGCCATCGATTATAAGATACCTCTGGAACTAGCAACAGGAAAGGAACTCACAAGCAGTGATTATGAACGCATGAGACCCTTCGGATGCAGAGCTCAGGCCATGAGAGAAGTCAGAAGCAAGCTTGATGGCAAGACTGTTGAGTGTGTCATGCTCGGTTATCAGGAGGATACAAAGGATGGATACAGGCTTTGGAACACAGAAACAGGAAGGGTAATAATCAGAAGGGACGTTGTATTCCATGAAGAGGTTTTCCCATGGAAGAAGAAAGAAGATTCCAGTGATCAGGGGAAGCAGAAGATGGACAATCTACAACTCTCGAGTGAGTCAGACTCCGAGGAGGAAACAGAGGAAAAAACAGGAGCAGAAGGGAGACGGTCTGGACAAGGAAGGCAGTGAAGATGACGGGCATGGAGACGTAAACAATGAACAGATTCCTGCCTTTGAAGAAATTCCAGTACTGCCTGAAGATGAAGAAGCTGAAGTCCAAGAAGAAGTCCCAGTCCTGCGGCGGTCCGCGAGAGTGCCTAAACCAAAGAAATGTCAGTGCCAAGAATGTCAAGACGACCCTGAGTGTTTAGTGGTCAAGCCAGATGAAGGGACCACTATCACTGAACCAAAGAGTGCCAAAGAGGCCCTAGCTAGTCACCAAGCAGAAAGATGGAAATATGCTATGGGAGAAGAGATTAAGAAACTGACTGAGATGAATACATGGGAGATTGTACCAAGGCCACCAACCAGAGTCATTGGGTCAACATGGAAGTTCAAACTGAAGACTGATGCTAGTGGCAGACCTACAAAGTACAAAGCCAGGTTGGTTGCACAGGGATTTGCCCAGAGATATGGCTTTGACTACATGGAAACCTACTCGCCTGTAATCAAAAGAAAAACCATCCGGTTGATGCTCGCTGTGGGAGTGGAGAAGGAACTGATGTGTGAGCATGTCGACGTAATATCTGCCTACATCAATAGTGATATCAAGGAAGAAGTATACTTGGAGCAACCCGAGGGTTTTGATGTTGACAAGAGTAGGATGGTGTGCAAGCTGAGGAAGTGCCTTTACGGATTGAAACAATCAGGACAAGAATGGTACCATAAGATCAAGAAAATCTTTACAGACATGAAGTTCAACCCCTCAGTTGGTGACCCTTGCCTATTCTATCATCAAGAAAGGAAATTGTATGTTGGACTATATGTGGATGACATTGCTGTGTGGGGAAAGAAAGAAGATATTGATTGGTTTAAGAAAGAGTTGAGCCAACAAGTTGAAATACGAGAGCTGGGAGAAATATCTGATTTCTTATCACTGAGGATATTGC
The DNA here is from genome assembly GCA_039081455.1 of Macrobrachium rosenbergii. NCBI lineage: Eukaryota > Metazoa > Arthropoda > Malacostraca > Decapoda > Palaemonidae > Macrobrachium > Macrobrachium rosenbergii. The sequence goes on from JANJGK010000008.1 coordinate 2,494,751, forward strand.
GAAAGGACGAGCATACCATAAGCATCGACCAGTGTGCTTATATAGATCAGATATTGGAGCAGCACGGGTTATCTGAATGCAGAGGAAAACACAGTCCTCTGAGTGCAAATGCATTCTCTATCAACAATGAACCAGACGCAGATGCCGATAGTCATGAATATAGAAGAGCCATAGGAATGTTGCTGTACGTTGCAAACGGGACAAGACCTGACTTGAGTTTCGCTGTCAGTTATCTCAGTCAATTCTCGGCCAACCCAAAGAGAAAGCAGATGGCTGCAGTGAAATATCTGATAAAGTACCTAAAACACACCCGTGACTACTGCATAGTATTCAGGAAGAGTGGGAAGGAGGCATTGATTTTTTCTGATGCTGACTTTGCCAACAACAAGGTGGACAGAAAATCGTTCAGTGGACTGGTGGTGTGTGTTGCTGGCGGACCTGTGGAGTGGAGGTGCAAGAAGCAAACTGTGGTTGCCACATCCACACAACAGGCGGAGTACATTGCTATGGCTATCGCTACGCAAGAAGCACTATGGCTCTGTGGTATTTTAAGGGAGATCGACGCAAGTGATCTTTGCATGGTGCCATGCATCCTTGCTGATAATACAGCAGCAATCAAACTTTCAGAGAAGGACATTGTCAACGATAATTCCAAGGGCGTGGATGTGAAGTATCACTTCATAAAGGATGTGGTGAAGAAGGGGTTGGTAAAGTTGCAATATGTGGCATCTCGTGACAATCTAGCTGACCTTCTCACCAAGGGTTTGACTGGGAGGAAGACACAGGAGTTATGTGCAAGAATTGGACTTATCATTCCTTGATGACAGTCAGAGCCATGCCAAAGTTTTAATTTGTCCTTCTGATAAATTTTTTTTTTTGCGGCATAGTAATCCTTTGCCAAATGTGATCGTGACAGATGTAGTCACGTTTATCCTTTTGTATTCTTTGCAGCAACAGTGTCTATTCAGTTCTTATGTTACTTGCTGCTTGTTCATATTACTCAATTTTTTTGCCGCTGTGTTATTCTTTATCTGCAATTATTTTGTTTTTGGCTCATGTGCTAATCATTGCATTTTTGCTGGTTTTGTGTCGTTGGCTATCCAATTTTTTTTTTGAAGTGTCAGTTCTTGTAAGGTTCGCTGCATTGCAATAAAATCAAGGGGAAGTGTTAGCATATTATGATTTATATTGCTCGTGTTGTGTTAGTAGCATTGCAATTGTCGCTTATGTCAATTTGTCTTTTGCATTTAGTTTTCTCTTTGGCCAGTCATGGCGCCACCTGCATGTAAACAAACCGTGTGTTCGCTGTTCCCGCTTCTTTTTTGTCTAAATAAAATCTACCGACGATAACACAAGTGTCTCAATCAGCCCCTTCCTGGAACTCTTGTTAATAAGTGAAACTAATCCTAGAGGATCTAGAAATTAGTAAGGTCAACACTCTCAATATCTGTTACTTCAGTAGATTCACTACTGCCTTCAGGAACATTTTGACTACTCAGAGTCTCTTCACCAACAATAGGATTTTCTTCTTCTGCAAGAATCTCTTCAGTACTGACATTAGGGGAAACTTCACCTTCCTGAAACAACACTTTTAGGTTCAAAGATCCTTCTGGTACAGGTAAATCTTCAGTTTCTTCACTTCTATGCTCAGCTTTCCTCATGCTCCTGGTAGTTACACAACTTGGAAATAGGTGAGGGTTTTTCTTCTCTAATTCTGTTGTAGGGCTAATCCTTAATGGTTTATCTGTCACTACAGGACAAGGAATGAAGGGAACACCACCAACTTCATTACCCAGTAAAACATGCACACCTTCAACAGCTAGCGAGTCCTTTACTGCAAAGTCAATATTGCCTGTCACTAATTCACATGACAAATGCAAGCGGCATATAGGAGTTACTTCCTCTCCTCCTATACCTTTTAAGATAACTGAATCTCCGGTGAGATTCTTCTCCAACTGCGGGTGAGCACCTCGAATTACCACACTGTGATTACTACCTGTATCACGTAGTATCTTCACTGGTACCTGTACACTCAAAGAGGGGGTTGTCAGCATACCTTCATAGATATATGGCTTAAAAGCCTCCTCACTGTTCAGCCACTCACTACTGGAATTTGCATTTCCACTGGTTGCTAATCACTCTACTTGTCTGACTTCACTTTGTCCCACATTGTTTCTCGTAGTTGGCTTTACCTGGTTAGCCCTTGTCACCTGTCCAACTGGCTTAGTCTGCTGATACCCTTTATAGCAGTCTCGACTATAATGTCCTACTCTCCCACACTTGTGGCAAACAACATTAATTTTCTGCACTTGTCCTGAGAATAGACTAGAAGGGGCCGGTTTAGCATTCCACTGCTGTGAGGTATATCCTGGTTTGGCACTGGTATAATTATTAGAAGGGTTTTTCATAGCACTGTTCCTAAAATTTGACTGAGACCTATAACCTGTAAAGTGCTGGTTCGGGTACCTGCCATTATAATTCTTTTTGCTGGAGATTATGTTATAGTCCTTGCTCAGAGTAGCAGCTTTATCAAGTTTCTTCACCTCTCTCTCTCTCAAATAAGCTCTTATATGTTCAGGAATTCCTCTTAGATATTGCTCTAAGACCACTAATTCTTCAAGTTCGTCCATAGACTTAACTTTAGCCACCTCCAGGCATCGTTTAAAGCATCTCCTGACTTTATAGGCGTAATCCAAGAAAGTTATCTTGTCATCCTTTTTCAAAGATCTGAATCTTTCACTGTAATATTCAGGGGTCATCTGGTAAACCTGTAGCACATTGTGTTTGAGTACCTGGTACTCTTTACACTGTTCAGCTGATAAGGCTAAGTAGGCACTTCTTCCTTTGCCAATGAGAACACTTTGTAATAAAACTGACCATTTATCCTCTGGCCATCCCATACCTGAAGCTACTTTTTCAAAGTGATAAAAAAATTCATCTGGAGCTTCTTCTGTAAATTTTGGAATTAACTTCTGTACTCTCGCTACATCAAACACAGAGTCTGTGTTACCGATATAGTCATATGGGTTTACAGGCAGTAAAGATCGAGCTCTGATTAACTCCAACTCCCTTTCATGTTTTGCCTTTTCTCTTTCTTCTTCTTCTCGTCTCTTTGCTCTATCCCTTTCGTCTTCTTCTCGCCTCCTCACTCTATCTTTTTCTTCTTTTTCTTTTTCTCTTTCTTCTCTTACTTTATCTCTTGCTTCTTTTTCTTTATCAGCCTGTATCTGCAGTCTAAGTAAATTTTCTTCTGACTCTGACACCTTCATTCTACTCCAAAATTCTTCTGAGTCTAAACTCCTAAATTCTGCCTGTACATCACCGTTCTCATTCTCTTGCCTTACCTTATTTGAGAATTCTATCTCAGCTGCATTCAACAGATCATAAGCTTCTGCTAATTCGCCTTCTACTTTACCAGAGATTATTAATGCCTTGATTGCGACACACTTAACTTCTGCCTCACTCATATCAAAAGTATCATTAGCCCCATATGTTATTGCTAAGCGAATCCACTGTCCCTTAGTCAAGTGAGATTTAGATAACTTTCTGATGGTTGGAGCTGCCATAAATTCCTGAACTTCAAACCGAGCCATTTTTCTAGTTTACTCAACAAGAAGGGTTTACAATTCACTTTTATATGGTTATTCTCCTACCAAAAATATATTCCTAACACCACCAGTATAAATCATAAACCAGAGTGATATTCTGTTTAGTTCTCCTTAGACAATGGGCACCAATTAATTTAATTTCCCTGGTCTGGCTAACAAATCATTTGAATTAATTTCCCGGGCAATGGACAACAAATCTTTTTATTTAATTTCCCGGGTCTGGCCACCAAATCTTTTGTTATGAAGTGATCAAGCACCTGGTTATTACACAAATAGGCTAACAAATCTGTTGTGCAAATGATAATACCAAAAGTTACCTCACATCGACCAGATACTTGAAACCTCATAACAAAGAGTTCAACTGAATATCTAAAGGTACGATGATCCCATAAACTTACCTATCACTGGAGGAAAAAAATGTAACTTTATCAAGTTATGGATGAGGTAACAATTATTAAGTTATATCCAGATTAGTGGAATATGGGTTTCACTTCAACCAGCACTGTAGCTGTCTCTCTGGTACTGCTTTACCTAGATAAGTCTCAGGTGAACAAATAGATACATCACTTACCTTATACACACTCATTAATGTCTGTAAGTACTGGTGATCAAAATGAAATGCTATGTTGTAAAAACTTTAAACAAACAGGTTTATTTCTAAGTTCAAAAGTTATATGTAAAGTTCACAATCTCAAAAGATTTACCATTAATTGACAACAGTGTAAGATTTAAGTATCTCTTAATCAAGTTTAATTCACAAAACTTTAATTTATCAAGAAAACAATCTGGTTAGGTAAGAATCAAACTATTAACTATCACTTAAGTGCCAAGCATTTACCTGATTTAACAATTACAAACAGTCACCAAAATATTACTCATTGGAATCCACATAGCATTGTCCAAGATCTCTATAACAGGTAGGCACTAACAAAATATTAAGAAATCACCAGCAAAACACAGTAACAATAAAATCATAATATTGTGATAGCAGAGACATATAAGAATCCGATCTACAAAAAATGGAAATACTACAATCACCAATAATGTGCTTAAAGATTATATCAATCTTTCACAATAACTTTTACTTATAAAAAGAAAAGTTAAACTCACGTCTTTCTAAGACTTATTCAAAAACAACAATTCTCTTTTACCAAGAATATCACTTAACAAAACTCAACAGTCATCACATTACCTTTTGTAAATATTACACCAATATATATCTCCTCCTCAACACTTGCACAAAATAATATTCCTGATCACCTTTTACAAAATTAACACACTCCTGGGGTGAGTTTAACAGAGCTTTACAACAGATATTTTTCTGTTATTCCCATATATATAATGGAACTAACGAGAAAGAGAGAGAGAGAGAGAGGGATCTGCCTCTAAGGACCCTTTATAGCAGACTACTGATGTCTTTTAGAAGACACTGGCTTTTAAGTCTCATAGGCCGAGAATACACATAGGGTGTTCACAGAGAATACACATATACACACATATACAAAGTATACCAGTAAACACAGTTGAGCTTCGAGGCGATACCAACCTTATCTTTACATGATGGACATTTCCTGTTCAGAGCTTACAAAACCTTTTGTCAGCCTGACGCACCTGGGTACACAATTAAAGACGCTTTTAAACCAAAGCAACACCACTTATCTGCTGTTCCTCTTTCTCTCTTTCTCAGATTATGAACAGAATAGGCATAGGCAGAGTTAATAATAATGGAATAGGCATAACAGTACTAAAGATATAACAGGAGGCTCCCCGACTGGGTGACAGCTCGTCACGATAACATAAGTGAATGCTTTTTCCTTAAACCACCTGAGCAAACATGGGAAGCTAGCCTTTATTCTCTCTCTCTCGGCAGACAGGATGTGGCGATCTGATAAGCATTTCAAAATACAATTTCAAACATTAAACAAAAGGGAAAAAATATCCCACAGAATCATAAGTTTACATATCACGTCTTCACAACAAATGACGAATCTTGCAAGCAAAAAATCAAAAATTTTCACAGAGACATTATAAACACTTACAAAATGGTTATACAAATTATATCACATTATAATAATATATATATGTATGTACATATATGTATATATATATATATATATATATATATATATATATATATATATATATATATATATATATATATATATATATATATATATATATATATATATATATATATATATATATATATATATACAGTATATAATAGCAGGCAAAGAACGTTACATCTTATGAGTTCCTGCAATTGTTCACCAGCACGACTCTTTACCATCTATTTGCTGAGAATTCAGTAACAATACTTTAGGATAGACTGATAAGAAACCATGGGGAGATTGTAAACCAGGTGCACCTCCCATGGCAATGCAACATATCTTAGAAACAAGACTGAAGTGATATAGAAAAGTATCCCAAGAACAAAACTGAATACACTGATACAGTTTATAGCAGTGATTATGTTGTCTCCATGATACTGTTATTAGTTCTATAAAATCACCTGTTAAACTTCAAATCGCTCTACATCAATATCCTAATTTGAGTCGTCTGCGGATTCGCGAAGTTGTGTGAATGGCGCCAACACAGATGATGAGCACCGTTCTGTAGGTCTTTTCGTTTTGTGTTATTGTGACTTCAGTGTTTTTCCTTTAGGTGCCGAGGATTAGAACACTTGGTTGTGTGTGCTTAGATGATATCTTTTTGGCCAAAACTGCTGATTTTAATAAAAATTTCTCTTGACCTCCATCAATGAATTTATGAAGTAATATATCCGCTTAAGTAATATATCTGATTAGTTTTCTTCATATTTTAAAGCAGAATGGAATATTCAAAGCAGGATAGATTTGTGATTAGTTTTCTTCATATTTTAAAGCAGAATGGAATATTCAAAGCAGGATAGATTTGTTATAAGTTAATACTGAATCCCTGTGTACCTCGATGTATTCATATCCATAAAATTTTTAAAATGAATGTCTTGCTTCAAAATTCTCTTTAATTAGTCGCGAATGAAAAGAACAAAGTATTTTTTAAGAGAATATAAAATGAAATCAATGATGCGTTTAGTCATCATGAATGTACTCCGAAGTAACGAGTCTTTTCAAGCCAAAGACAGACTTTAGTATCTTTCCCGTCTGATGTTTTAAATACCCAACACTTTGGATGTTGATGCGCTGAATCAAATGTTTTCTTCTTTACTTTACCTATCAGGATAGTTATGAAGAGGGAAATCTTCCAATTAAAGTAAAAGTTCAAAGCGTTCGTTAGTATTGCATTGTAAACTGACTGAAATGTATCGGTTCCTCATTTATTTAATTATTTTGTGAACACCAGCATTTAGCCTCTCTATGGCTCCGTTTCCATATCAGTAAAGTTACAAGACAACATGAAACAGATTTTAATGAAACACGGTGAAATCATTCGTTGGATAACCTTATGATGATCAACTTTCGGGAGTAATTTGCCACCAGTTTTCGTACTAAAATACGTATTTTGGAAGCCGAATATTGCAGTACATATACTAAAAAATAAAAATAAAATTGTAGGTTGAAGGTAATGAGTTGAAGTTTCATAAAACCAAAAATTTCTATACTTTGCCATCAACAAATATCTGCTCATAACAAAGTGACAGAAAAATGGATTTTTTGCTCCTGGCAAAACTCAGATAGATTGCCTTTTCAAGACCCATATAGTTTAAGACATTTTACCAATCGACGCATTTTATGCATGCATTGAAATGTTGGTGTCATTTATATTGTGTGCATACATTGAAATGCTGGTGTCATTTATATTGTATGCACACATTAAAATGTTGGTGTCATTTACATTTTATGCGCACATTGAAATGTTGGTGTCATTTATATTGTATGCACACATTGATGCATACATTGAAACGTTGGTGTCATTTATACAGCATGCATACACTGAAATGCTGGTGTCATTTATTTTACCACCCATAACTATTTTCATTTATCAAACCAGCAGTTGCTTTCATTAATGGTACAGGATCAAGACAGAGAATCCTTTTCACCTTTACCTAATTTTTTTTATCCATGTTTAATTATATTTAAGCAAGTTGTGTAAGTATCGTGCTTGATGCATCATCAGTACAAACTTATTGCAAAATTTTCTAAACTGTACACGGGCACACTAATATTTCAAGAATTGAAAGAACTCATAAACCCGCCTATAATTAAAATCTAAATGAAATTGCTTATTAACCAAAGAACCTTAGAATGGTTAGAAATACTTTGTCATGTGAATAGCAGCAATTCTCTTGAATAAGAGGAAATTCAAATTTCACGATGTCGGGAGAATGAGTTGAGAATCTGACTATCTGCCAATCATTTGGGAGACCAACAGATGGGGAGATTTTGATGGCTCCAAAAGCTTTTGAATAAGAGGAAATTCAAGTTCCACGATGTAGGGAGAATGAGATGAGAATCTGACTAACTGACAGTCATTTGAGAAGCCAACAGGTGGGGAGATTTTGATGGCTCCAAAAGCTCCTAGAAGAACTTTCAAATTACGGTGCAGCAGTCTCACAGCATTTATAAGAATCTCAGGTTTCCATAATGTATTAACCCTTTCAATAAAAGACTGAATGTAAGCATAAAAAAAGTGTATTGCTTGCTCCAAAACTATATTAAGCCTTGTTTCGTTCATGTAATCCTTTCCACATTCTTTCCACTGAATACACACCATTCCAAAGGTTTGTTTTCTCCGTTTTGGAATACCTGAAATACGTTTCCAGGGTGATGTGCAGGTACTTGTCACACTTTCCTGAATCTCTTCCGGTGTTTGAAGTGAAGTTAGCCGTAAAGCACCACCGTGAAGCTCTGAATAAATTAGTAAAGTTTTTATAAGAAAATTGCACAGGCCTTGTAACATATAACATTCTTTTTCAGTACACATTTATGAATTCCACTTCAAAGAATACTGTTGCACATTATAGTATATAAATACATTGATTCAGAATCTCTTCATTACGTATTATATCAAAAGTGCTATTTTTATTTTTGTCAAGGATCTGTGTGACTATCTGTATTGCACCAACGGAGTTCTAACAAAACCAGCACATCCTGCTCTTGAAGGCTCGCCTTGTGGACCCCACAGAATATGCCTGGGTGGAGAGTGTCGACCTGAGGAAGAATTATCCCGCTTTCTACAGCTGTACGGGGAGGTTGCTTCGGATCTTTCTCCAATAAATGGTGAGTATTTTGGTGAGTAAGTACCGTCATGGAGTAATTGTGGAATGGAAGGCAACGAAATGCAATACTGGTATATAGATCAATAACAACAAAGAAAGAACAACTTTGATCTGACGATCACAAATATTCATAGAATTTTTTTTACCATGCTGTTTCTTAAGAAATGAAACTGGACTGTGTTTGGTATAACTGAAGCTGTCTGGTTTTCATTGTTTTAATTGCAATGAGATAGATAGACAGAGAAACTAGTGACTGTTCAGTGTGGAACAACAGATAAATAAACAAATAAAGTGGTGGCAATGGTCTTGGTGTCTTTTTAGTTTTCTATAAAAGGAAACCATTGTGCCGGCTTTGTCTGTCCGTCCGCACTTTTTCTGTCCGCACTTTTTTCTGTCCGCACTTTTTCTGTCTGCCCTCAGGTCTTAAAAACTATTGAGGCTAGAGGGCTGCAAATTGGTATGTTGATCATCTGCCCTTCAATCATCAAACATACCAAATGCAGCCCTCTAGCCCCAGTAGTTTTTATTTTATTTAAGGTTAAATAATCGTGCTTCTGGCAACGACATAGAATAGGCCACCACCGGGGAGTGGTTAAAGTTTCATGGGGCGCGGCTCATACAACATTATACGGAGGCCGAAAGATAGATCTATTTTCAGTGGCCTTGATTATATGCTGTAGCGGCTGTACAGAAAACTCGAATGCGCGAAAGAAACTTCGACACACTTTTTACTTGTTTTTTTTTATTGTTAGCCTAAAATGTGAGTAGCATAGAACTGACAATTGGAACAAGGCTTCAAAAACTGGTTGAATTAGTCAACGAACTGGGTCTGAAAGGCACGAAGTACGCAGTTTCGTGGCTGAAGAGCAAAGTTGGTGGCATGCAGCGACAGAGGACGAGAAGCAGCAGCAGCAGCACAAAAAAGCAGCAGGAGCAGAACCGAAAGGAAAGAGAAGTGGGAACTGGGAAGGAAGGTACAGAGCTTAAAAAGAAACAAGTAAAAAATGTGCCGAAGTTTTTCTCCGGCGCAATTACATTTTCTGTACAGTGTATAATGCTGTATGAGCTGCGGCCCAGTGGTGGCCTGTCCTATAGCGTTGCCAGATGCACGATCATGTCTAACTTTAACCTTAAATAAAATAAAGACTACTGAGGGTAGAGGGCTGCAATTTGGAATGTTTGATGATTGGAGGGTGGATGATCAACATAACAGTTTGCAGCCCACTAGCCTCAGTAGTTTTTAAGATCTGAGGGTGGACAGAAAAAGTGAAGACAGACAGACAAAGCCATCTATCTTAATAGTTTTCTTTTACAGAAAACTAAAAGGGAGCCAAGAAGCAGAGTGGTACAGGGAACACGATTTGAAGTTGAATAAAAGACTGAAGGCCGTGGTATAGCCTATAGCCTATGCCTAAACACGAACCCAGAGGGACAGGTAAACAACACGAGCTCTGCAAAGCGCAGGTTGCCTGGGCCTGATGCAAGTCATGGTAACATGTACCATCAGCAAGCAAAATGAGGATACAGTTTTCATTAGTTTTTCTTCATCGAATTTCAATTTTTTTCTACAGAAAACACAATCTCGGTACATTTGCTCTAGAACATGAAAATACAATGCAAATTATACCACATATATTAAATCTGCAAACCAAAAACGTTCAGGCACTTAAAAACATCATGCATGTCCGAAGTAACTGGAATTTCTTCGGTGGATTCATTCATACAGATGTAGCAGGCCGAGTGCCTACTAGCTATACTCGGTTTTTTTCCATCTGTCCACCAGCCTGTGGTGCTCACGCAAGGTAATACTGCATCCCGGGCTTTAAATAGTTACACTATGTGTAAGTTTTAGGTAAATAAAAGGATATCTGGGTGTACAGTCGGCCAAATTAGAATTGGCAGAGTTTCATAATTTTTCGATCACCTGCCTGACGCACGATTCATGCCTGATTAATATATTTTTCCATTCGAAGATGGAATAAATCTTATGTAATGGCGTTAAAAACATTCACTGTAATCTTTAGAACATCATGTTATATAATTACGTAAAACTATTTTCCATATAACAAAATTCACGTGAACGAAACGAAGTGATAAAAAACGTCGAATCACGACCACTGCCATAATACAGTGTTGCCACATTTCCACTATGCCAAGTGTTGCCTGCAGTGCATTCCCTGACTGGCTGTGATTACACAAGCAAATTTGGGACTAAACTTGCTGCTCTAAAGGCACATCCAGAAATGTATTTAAAAGAATTTGGAACTAAAAATAATTTTGAAAGTCAAGTAATCATGGCTTAAGAGTATTTGACAAGAGTGCTGAAGCAGGCAACAATGTGTAAAACAGCAGATCACCTGAGAAACTATATGTATCATCATTCCAAGAGGTCATGTTTTAAGAACCCACCACCTACTAGCTATGCAACAATACAACATATAAAAAGAGCATACTTTACCACATATCACATGATTTCTGTTTTATCTAAACCTAAATGGGAGCCCCTTGATCCTATGTTATATGGTTATAAAGTAGCTGATGATCTTTTGGTGCCAACTGATGGAAAGAACCCAATACCTGAGGAATTCACTGTGATGTGCAGTTGTACAAAATGTGGCACATATCACTGTCCCTGTTGCAGCAATCATGTTCCTTGCTGCAGCTTTTGTAAATGTCAAAGTGTCTTAGTTGTAAGTGATGCAACATGTAGCAATTCTTTAGGTTACAGTATGGAATGAGGAATCTTATTAAAAGCACAGTCATGAGAAGCAAATACTGTCATTCGTCCATAAGAACTTGTGTAAATTTGACTCCTTTACGAATATAAGTTAAAGCTTAGAATATTTAGCCATGAAAATAAACTACAGACATTTCAGTTATAAATTCAATACATGTATTTACATTATTAAATACATACTGCCTTTTAATTTATCTTTTGATATTAAAACTATTGTTATGGATGTTTGAATTAGTTTCATTCAACCAATACAACTTCTTCATTTGCAATGTCATAGTACCCTTTTAATACTAAAGCTACGTCATAGGTTAATAAATTTTCATGCTATATCCAGAATTTATAAAGTCAATAATGATTTAAGGAAATTGTGCAAGCTATATATTTTCTATAATTTGATTCACTTGAGAAGTTTTTCAAAGTACTTTATCAACAAATATTAATCCCCATACCATGATAAAGTGCAACCTAGATAGCAATGACCATAAATTGGCATTTTAAAAATAAAGTTTTTATGAAAAGTTACTGTATACTTCTGTGTGTTTAGAAAGTAATAAAGTGCTTATTATTTGAATAATATAGTGTTGCTGTGTTGAATATTGTCAATATATGCCATTCATTCTTTAACATTTTTTTTATTTTTACCATTTTTCCTTCATGAGGTCAATCATCAGCTTTTCTCGATTTCTGGTGACATTTTGGGTATTTATGACCTAATATAGCCCTAAAAGTTAAAGATTTATATATCATTGGAAAGAGCTCATTAAAAGGAACATTTTGAGTCGTAAATGAGCCTTCTACGTTAATTTTCAAGGGAGATATGGGTATGTTAAGGTCAGGTACCCAGAGTTTACGGGTCTAAATTATCACCCTATATAGTGAAATTAAGCCTAAATTTCTCACTTGCTGCCAGGTTTCAGAAAGTCCACCCTGATTTTTCAGATAATTCAAGGTGTCTGCTGTAAAAGGCAAGTGGGTGAATTAGGGTACATCTCATGCACACGGGAACCCCCAAGGCCATGGACTATAGTGGCAGAATATCAGCTGGGTTATGGGGATGGATGGCTGCCAGTGGACCGGGAGGGCTAATTGCCATCGATGACCGTTTCTGAACACCAATCAGTGTATCGAAATTTTACGGGACATTTTAGTACCCTCAGTTCGAAAACTATTATTGCCGTATCCCATGCCAGTATATATCGCCATAGACAATTTTGCGGTCCACAATGCAGAGGTTGTAAAGCAATGGTTCCAGCAGAATCCAGACGTGGTTCGAACTGACTGGCCTGCCAAGTCTGCAGATCTGAACCCAATAGAAAACTTATGGGCCTACATGACCCAACAATACGGTGTTAATCGTGCTTACACCAAAGAGAACCTTATAAAGCATGAAATAGATATTTGGGAAAACTTAGGGCCAAAGAGGGGAGCAGCAAACACTTGCGAAGTCCTTGTTGCATCAATGCCAAATAGGGTAAGATGCGTGCTAGATGCACGAGGATTCTATACAAAGTTTTAATGAGTTATGCTGCCTTTTCATATAATGTGATCAATTTTATTATTTTATTCCCCTTAGTTTAACAGTATTATTTTGTATTTGACTTCATTTCGGCTCATTTACTTCTCTAACATTTTCTTATTCATGTGAATCTATACATACTTATAGGCCTATTTTAGGGCTGAATTCCTACTTAATTTATCTCTCTCTCTCTCTCTCTCTCTCCCTCTCTCTCTCTCTCTCTCTCTCTCTCTCTCTCTCTCTCTCTCTCTCTCTCTCTCACACACACACACATGCATTATATATATATATATATATATATATATATATATATATATATATATATATATATATATATATACCTCACCTGCTAATATGGATATGTTTATTTTCATTTGTTTGCTAGCTTTGCTCCTTATTTGACTGCATTACAACGTCATGGATTTCTACTTTTTTCTCATGTGTATATATACAGTATATATATATATATATATATATATATATATATATATATATATAATTTAGTTTTTATTGTAAATATCGGAAATAGATTTAAATGAGAAAGTTACCTTTCATACTTTCTAACCTTTCAGCTACGTATAATATGCTCACGTCAGTAGGTCTAGGCATACGTGTGAAACTGATTCTAATTCATTTCTGTTTAGGAGAAATGAATATCTACATTAAGATTAACCCAAGAATGCTTTTATGAAAGTTATTCTTTTGTCCTGATATATTCTTCAGCTTTGACTCCCACAGCTTTCCACCTTGTGCGAATGAAACAGGATGACATGCAAGGAATTAGATTGAAGAAAGACTAAATTGTTTTCGTCTGATTTCTTAGGTTGCTTTTTGACATGAGATAGCTAGGTCTGAGTAAATTCTGTTAAGCACTAATGAAAAGGATAAGAACACAGGAGAACTTTGTCAATAAAAAAGAATAACGGGAATAATCAAATAAAGCAGATTAATATACATATTGTCGATTTAAACATTCATTCACATGACGCGTCCGAGAGAGATACTGCTGAAAATAGACCTACTGTAGGTAATCAGGTGTCAGAATCGTAAGTCAAATTTAGGCCAAGCATATGTGCCATGCCAATTATTTCATTGTTCAAAGGACAAAATTAGTTGAATTACACTGCTATTAAAGAATATTCATAGGCTTCATTATTATTTATCGGCAGTGGGTGACGAACGGCGACACACTAGTACTGTACGATACGTTGGGTCATCGTCAAGACTCTAGCAGAAGCAAAGCCAAGTTCCAGTTGCTTCTGAGGTTGTCACGATTGAAAAGCAAATAATATGGCACCTGCATATGGCAATATTTCCATAACGAACGATGAATAAAGAAACTGCGCCAATTTTTCTTTGGCCGACTGAAAAGAGTTCTAATAATTTACTGTATGCAAATTACATCGTTAATATTCGAAATAGGATATTGTTATTATTGTTGAATGTAATAATAATAATAATAATAATAATAATAATAATAATAATAATAATTTTGCTACATAAAATGAATACATTATTATTGCCGTAGTGAACAGCAAGAGAAGCAATTTTCCCGCCACTGCGTCTGGCTGTTCCATTCGCCACCCCGAAAAGGCAGCTTACATTCAACAATAATAACAATATCCTATTTCGAATACTAACGGTGTAATTTGCGTGCAGTAAATTATTAAAACACTTTTCAGTTGCAAAATGTACACCCAGATATCCTTTTATTTACCTAAAACTTACACATAGCGTAAACCTGGACGCAGTGTTACCATGCGCGAGCACCACAGGCGGGTGGACAGATAGAAAAAACCGAGTATAGTTGTGTCACAACGTATCACGACGACAATATTTACTCGTTTTCATCTATGAACAGGATTATTATTGCATCATCATAAGCGGTAGTGGTCATTATTTTAGTTTCTACTAATTATGTTTGTATTTCAAAGCGTTTAAAGTTAGTTAACGCCAATGGCAGTCAATGTGTGACGGCTAAGGTAGGTTGAGCAAATCTAGTTAAATCTGCAAGTGTATTCTCCATTAAAGTCACTGGATAATGGGGTGACGGCTTTCACACTTTGATGACTTTGATGTTGACATGGATCGAATGCTAGTTGCTGTTTACAAAGCTACTGTCATCAAAAGGAATTCTTTATCAAGGTTAAAGTAGCCTGTCAACTCGAAGATTTTCTAGCTATGCTCCCATTACAAGC
This sequence comes from Macrobrachium rosenbergii, assembly GCA_039081455.1. Taxonomy (NCBI): domain Eukaryota; kingdom Metazoa; phylum Arthropoda; class Malacostraca; order Decapoda; family Palaemonidae; genus Macrobrachium; species Macrobrachium rosenbergii. Next base: position 2,510,028 of record JANJGK010000008.1, read on the forward strand.
AGTTCTAAGTTAGCTTTCACAGCTAACCACAGAACGGCAATAACAAAGAGTGGCGATGATCTATCTCCCTGCTGAGCGTGTGACCTCGGGCGGCCATATTGGAAGGTCTCGTTCCAGCCCATAGTGCTATACTTCATTACTATTATCATTTTTACTATTATTATTATTATTATTATTATTATTATTATTATTATTATTATTATTATTATTATTATTACTTGACTCAATCTCACACAGAAAACTTACCTTACAAAAACGGGTTGGCCTAAGCACTAAAACCATTGTGGTCAAGGCCAAAGTATCTGCTCTTGGATCTAAGCAATGTCTAGCATAAATGGTTCCTATAAATTACAGGACTTTGCATACAGTCACTAAACACGAACTAAACAGTAATGTATAATTGCTAAACACTAACATTCATTATACAATTACACTCACTAAACACTTACTATACACTCACACTCACTAAACACACACACTATACACTCACACTCACTAAATACTTGCACTTACTATACACTCACTCACTGAACACTTGCATTTACTATACATTCACGCTCAATAACACTAAACACTCACTGAATACTCAACACTCACTAGCCACCCAATATACACTAAACGCTCACTAAACACTCATTAAACACTAAACACTCACTAAATACCTACTGTACCCTAAACACCCAGTAAACATGCACTAAAAACTCACTAAACCCTAAACACTCATTAAACACTTGATACTCACTAAACCCTAAATGCTCATTAAACCCCTAAACACTCATTAAACACTAAACAGTCACTGAATATTTGCTAAACACTAACATTCACAAAACATTCACTAAACCCTAAACACTCACTAAACATTCACTGAATACTTACACACAAAACATCCACTAAACACTAACATTCAATGAACTAAGCACTCCAAAACACTTACACTCTCACTAAACATTCACTAAACCCAAAACACTCAGTAAACATTCACCAAACACTTACTCATTAAATATTCAGGATAAAAAAAAAAATTCACGATCGCACTAAGCCCCTGTTCAATTTGCGCGGTTACCAGACCTCAAAAGATGGCCGCAAGGCTCTGCAGCGCTGCCCTGTTGGAAACCCACCGAACTACGTGGTACAGGTTTACAGATGACATCTCTAGATAGACAGTATACCCTCCATGCAGCTAACACAGCTGCAGGTAGGCCTACTTTGCCGCGAGACTGAAAGATCTCCTAATCCATCAGAATTTTTTGCACGATGTAAAACCTTCATTGCCTGTGCAATAGATATCGAGTTATTTGTGGCAATGAATATTTTTACTTTACACAGTTTTTCGTGGATAAAAATCGATTTTCAAAACCAGAGACTATATCAAGAAAGCAAGAATAACACGTAGCCTTTCCCCATCACAGGTCCACCACCAGTAGCCTACTATAATTCTCTCTCTCTCTCTCGCTCTCTCTCTCTCTCTCTCTCTCTCTCTCTCTCTCTCTCTCTCTCTCTCTCTCTCTCTCTCTCCACGTCTAAAACATATTTTAAAAATATATTATCACTTACTCTCTCAAAGAAAATATTATAATGAATTAGTAGCTATCAGTTGGGCTATGCTTTCACGTTAGCAGATTGTGCTCTCTCTCTCTCTCTCTCTCTCTCTCTCTCTCTCTCTCTCTCTCTCTCTCTCTCTCTCTCTCTCTCAAAGAAAATATAATGAATTAAGTGTCTCTATAGATAGGCCTATGCTTACGCTCTCTCTCTCTCTCTCTCTCTCTCTCTCTCTCTCTCTCTCTCTCTCTCTCTCTCTCTCTCATCATAATATTGCATTCATTCCTTACTTGTTCCTGACGATTTCCATTGGATATTGCCCAAATTTTAAAATAATTTCTCTCGTTATTTAAGATCTTGTTTCCAATTATGCACAAATTTCACTTCATTTTAGTGTCATAACACCATTCATGAGTAAGGTTTCACGGTAGGTTTTACAGAAGGATGATTGATATTCTACTCTGAACTGACATTGCCAAACCAACTTTAACGAATAACCTACAGGCTGTTACTGCATTCAGGTATAAATGATTATAGGACTTTTACAGAATCTTTATGGTTTAAAGTTACTGGAAATCTAGAAAGCAACGAACTCGATGACTTTGAAGCTCCGCCTCTTTTCTAGGTTGCCAGATGTGGCATTATTGAGTAAAATATGCGTCCAAAGGTTTAAGAAAACTGTATCATCACTTTTCTTGAAGATAGCACAGCTATGCTCAAAATCTGAGGCGACATGATTTTTTTTGTATAGTACAAAATCGCAGGCTCAACGTAACGTTAACAAGTAGTGTTAAACTTTTTTTTATATATATGTTTCCAATGTTATACATGTCGACAAGTTTGTGAATTCACACTAGCACCATTTCCCTATGGTTATATAAATATGATACCTTTTATGTACTGGTAGGCTACAATTTGTAACCTGTGTGATTTGAACTTTTTATTTTATTTTATTTATTTTTTTTATTTTTTTACATTGCTTAGCTCAAAGCACGGTGTGATAAGGTTAGCGTTGCCGTCAATAACAGCGTGCTTAACATAGGCTATTCCTGCAGCATTATAACAGTGGACCTAATAAGCTCAAGAGTCATAACAACTTTTTCAAAACAAATATGAATTACAACAAGTGTTCTTTGGATGTTGAAGTTTGAGGCGTGTTCAAGCTAACTGTATGTTGCAAAATGATTTATAGGCCTAAGAAAATAATCTACAGTAAGCCTTTTGAGATGTAACCTCTGTTACTAAAGAATTTATTTGTAGAGATTATATATCTGTTCTTTGAAGAATAAAACATGATGATGATTTAAATTATATGGAGAAGATGCTATTAATCGAAATACCTATTAGTATTAATATCAAGGCCTATTGAACACTTGCTTTTTTTTTAACTGGCTTTAAATATAATTTTCTTAAAAGTCCTTCTGCTCGCTTTTGGTGTATAATTTATTCATTCATAAGGTAACTTGAAGTGCAAGAATGTACAGATAATTTCATATGCTTTCTGGCCAGAAACTGTTTATATAGAGATGTGAATGCTAAGTGTAAAGTAAAGAAATCTGACACACCTAGGCTAAGGAACAAAATCTTGGCTTTAACAAAAGAATAATAATTGCATAGGCGAATATTTGCTAGTAAGCCATAATTTTGAAAGTGGTTAAGAAATATAACTTAAAAATCATTTTATTTTTATGTAAATCCAAATGTTCCTCTAACAAATATAAAATAAGTGGTTTCAAGATAATTTCATTGTCGCTACTCATTGTAGACCTATATGTTACACCTGGTGGTTCATGTTACGCCGCCACTCTAGTAGTTGCACCACACACTCCCCGCTCACCCGTTGATATCGGTGGATGCATTCTACTTTTGTATTTACTTATTTACATTTTTCCAGTGCTGTGGCGTGAAAAGTCAAATAGTACTATTTAAAATTTTATGGGTGCATTGTAGGTAATGTTAATGTTATGACAAATTATTTAGTTTTTTTTATTTAATATTTTAACTGAGGTTTGATGATGACTTTTTTTTTGTCAAATGCATCAGCGGAATGAACAAGAGTTTTGAAAATGTTTCGTCACTTTTTCCGAAATTTGTCTACACGTGATATTTTCTCACAGTTTTGAAATACATGACAGATTTCACTCTTATGAAATATATTATGGCCTTATTGTATGCAATATTCGTGTTTTCGCATTGAAATAAGAGATAAATATGGAACATGTTTGGTTGCCAGTTCGTGAATTTTGAACGAAATCCTATGCAATAGTGTTGTATCACTTACGAGCATAGATGTACACTTATTGAGAGATTTTCTGTGAGAAATTTACATTTCATTACTTTGTCATTTATTACCTTTGCCTTTTTTATTGTTAAATAAATTCACCTCAATTATGCTTTTTGCGCTTCTAGAAAGTTAAGTGTTTAATGCTAAATGCAGTGTCTCGAAACAAAGAAATAAAACCCTATGTTGTTAATAGGCCTACACCTCTTCGCTCACTCCCTTGGATGGCTGTAACCTTCTTGGAAGCTTTTCATCCAAATCGCATTCCATCTACTGTACAATTCAGACCAGAGTGAGGCGAGTCAAATACACTACTCAAGAAATACAGTAAATCCAGATCCACTTAGGCCTAGTGCAAGAAGATCGTCTGTCCAATGCAAGTTTTTTCAGTAAAACAATAAATGAGATTCAATAGCTCAATAAGAAGTTAACACTATTCTACTAATGACCCCAAAAAGTGAAGAAACATCGAAAGTACTGGAGGTACAGTGTTGCATATAAGGTTAGTTTAGATACTCTTTTCTATTTTTCAGGAGAGTAAATCGGCCTTGGACATCGTTAGACTTTAATTGTTCTTTTGAAGTTACTTATCGCATTAACCTTTCAATACACTTCCATCCGTTAAGAATTTTTTTTGAAACACTCGCAGATCCGTCTAAAAATAGTCCCAATATTACATTCGACATTTTCCTTTTTTGTTTGTTTGAAGCTTTATATATATGCGAAAGAAGTTTCTCACATACTTAGCCTGCTCTTGATGGGCGTTTGCGACGTGGTCTTGCTGGTTTATTTTCAAGAATGGGGTTAAAGTAGCATAGGCCATCGTGTGTGTTCTTTAATGATTTTCCTTTCTTCAGCTGCTGCTGAATCATTTATTATATCAACGTTGAAGTTTTCATGTTTTTTTCTTTTTTTTGCAGAAATTCTTCATTTTGCTTTCTCAATAGGATATACCTTTTGAGCCACGTGTTGGTTTCAGCATGAAGTTTTTGTGTGGGTAGGAAGCACTGAGTTTCAGAGTATTTATTTTGTTAACTTTATAGGCAAATGCCTTTTAAGCATAAGCATTTCGCCAAAGTGAGTAATCTGCTTGGTCTTTTGATACCTCGTCGTCCAAGAGAAACTTGATGCTCTTTCTGGTGATGAATGAAATCGAAGTTTCTTGCACCATAAAGAAACTGTCGCAAAGTATCTACAAAAGATTCAAATTGTGAATGAGGAAATTTTAGCTCTCATGTAGTCAAAGATGTCAGTGAAGAGGACACTAGTAAAGTAACGGAAATTACTAAATAAGTAGACCTTAATGATACAATTCTCGACAAATTAGTCAAGATTGAACAAATGCTGGATTCCAAATCTCATCCTGACAACAATGGAAGTAAGAATGTACTTAATGACGTTAGATTACCTAAATAACTTGTAAGAAGTTTGATGGATAATCTACTGATAAATTAGAGTTCAAGGGTTTTTGTTGCAGTTTAACAAATGTCTCGATGTTTGTGGATAACAGTCTGATTCAAATAAACTTACATCCAAATAAGATATCCATTGATTAACAGCTGGAGCAGGATTTTCAAGTGCACTGTTCTACTCAAACGTCGATCGTCACTTCCCACTTGGCTCGCAGGAGGGCCACGAGAGCAGTCTCAAGTTGGTTCGTAGGGGGCCACCGTCGTAAAAAGGTTGGGAACCTCTGGTAAAGGGTATTGAAATACAGTTCTTCAACTTATAAGCTAAAGCTAACTCATAGTTCTAAAAAATATTGTATTTTTTTAAGGATTCCATTTGAGAAACGATGAAATTAGTAGGCTATAAGGCTATGGTTACAGTGGATCCGAATTCGGACGAAAAATTTTTCGTCCGAATTCGTGCGAAATTTTCGTCCGAACTGTGTGGTTTCCGTATATTCGGACGAATCTCGTCAGTTGGTGAGAAGTAAACTGAGTGATAGGATGGAAGATCTGTACCTCTTGGAAAGTCCTCTGTTAAAAATCTTACGGTTTGGAAGAACTGAGAATGTGAATCCATTATTCACTACAAGAAACACGGACGGCGAGCACCATAAACTTTTTCCAGAACTTCTAAGGCAACCGAATAAGTTCCATGAGTATCATAGAATGACACCACATACATTTTTTTACATCCTTAATGCAATCGAAGATTGCATAACAAAGGAATCGAATTTCTCCTTTAAATCCCACAGACTCCTCTTTTCAAAAACTAAACTAATAAGCTGCTCCACATCCATGCCTGATGAAGGGTACTTCGTGACTGTTCGGACGAAAAAACAAAATTTTTTGAAACGCCAAATTGTTCGTCCGAATTCGTCCGAAGTCGTCCGAAAAGATGCTGCCAGTGTAACCACTTCCTATGTATTCCATTATTTTGATTGTTCGTCCGAATTCGGACGAAAAATTTTTCGTCCGAATTCGGATCCACTGTAACCATAGCCTAACATGATTTTAAAGCCTTCTAAGAATAACAAAAAATGTCTTTGATATCAAGTGATTTTATGGTGGGATTGTGACCGTGTCATGGAATAGAATATTGCTAAGTAAGTGAGCCAACCTTGAGATTCGCATTCAAGGAAAACTGCAGAGGAAGTATATGGATACTATACATGAGTTAAAGGATTTATTTCAATCAATTTCTGCTAGAGAATGGATGAAATACCTGTAAACAGAACTACTTAGATGTGATTATTCATTCTGTAAACATCCCTTCCTGTTACTGAAGTACTTTGTTAAATGCAATATAAAAATGTAAAAAATTCTTGGAAAATTGGATCTAAAGAAAACCGGGTTAATCAGAAAAAACTACTGTCAACAACTCTCCTGAAAGAGACATTTTCCCTCTCTGCAGTCATGAATGGATGATGCATTCCAGCGAAAAGTGTTTCCTGACTACAGTGTTGCAGCAGACTGCGCTTATTTTCTACATAATTTACGTTTTTTGTGGGATTGGCAAGAGTTTTTATGGCTTAAATTATATACGCACAGATGTTAGGCCAGGCTATGAAGAAGGTTAACCTGGGCGAGGGGTCGATTTTACTGTTCGCAATCTGATTTTGACAATAAATGAGGCTCCAGATGCTATAGTCGATCTAATAAGAGAGCGGTTACTGTACATGATAAAAATTCAAACAACAGTTCCATCACAAAGATATGTATATATATATATATATATATATATATATATATGTATATGTATATATATAAATAAATATATATATATATATATATATATATATATATATATATATATATATATATATATATATATATATATATATATATATTATATATATATACATACATACATACATACACACACGCACACACACACACACACACACACACACACACATATATATATATATATATATATATATATATATATATATATATATATATAGATAGATAGATAGATAGATAGATAGATGGATAGATAGATAGATAGATATATACAGTAGCTTTGGCAGCCTATTCAGGAAAGAGGTCAGTCGTCACACTGACTGCATCACAGATGTGCAACGGACAGCCACCAGTTAAATAAAGTGATCTAACTACATTTTTCTCCACAAGCTCAGAGTCTGGCATTCTAAGCAGTCTAGCTTTTACTAACATGAATAAATAAAACTCTATATTCGTTTTAAAAAGAAAAGATAAACACATTTGCTTTAAGACCAACCAGTCTTGAAATTTCAGCCACAATACTATAACTAGTAAAGTAAGCAACGTCAGAAGAAGAGGAATATAATTGTTTAACATGAGACGCTACAAAACCATCATTCATCTGCTGTTTCCCACCACCTCAATCACTCTATCATTCTATTTCAAGATTTGCCGCCAGAAAACGCAAGAAGATAACAAACTGAAAACAATCCTATTTGTAGGTACCACCATTTCATTTGAAATGTGACCGCGACTTTATAAGCGCCGCTCCTACAGTTTTCATTTTGTGAATTTTTTTGGTTTTGAGTATTGGGTCAAACAACATTGTATAAATATGCATGGATAAATAATGATTAGTGCATATATGTTCATTTAATATCTGCCAGTTTCAGTTTACAAACATTTTAATAGTTTTAAGAGAATCTGTACAAAGAAAACACATTACATCACATTATTATTTTCATTACCAAATGTCCAAGGTGATTCATCGAAATTTGTCTCACTGAATAAATAATTTACATAGAGCCTTAACACCTAGCGTCTTAAAATCTGTCATCAATTCATCATTATTTCTGATGGGGAATAATAAAAAATATTTTTGGGCCTAAAAATGTGCGTTATCAGTTGGCCAATTGAAATTGTTCGTAGCGGAAAGTACAACATACAGTATTCTCGGCGATTGATACAAAATCTGCATCCTGATTTAAGGTACTGTACTCCATTCAAAGGTTGCTGGTGGGAGATTCCAACCAGCTGTTTGCTGGTAAAGCTTGTCTCTATAAGTAAAATCTTAATGGGGAATGTAATCATAGACTAATGGCGTCTATGATTACACTCAGCATTAAGTTTCCACATACAGGTAAAATTCGACTTCAGCATTGGGAAGTAACCTCCATAGGCTTTTACCCATCAACCTTTTTGAGTCAAGAAGTTTTGTGGTAACTCGTTCTTATTCCGTTATCAGAGATAAAGTAGTAACACTATAAATGCAATGTAAATTGTTCACATGGGTAGAAGTGATGCTAGCAGAGGAGAAAAAATAGATGCCAGCCGCTTCACCAAATAAAATATGGACGATTCTCGACATACAGCAATTATTCACCAAAGTTTCATCCGTCCTGCGGATAAAGGACAGATGGAGTGTGAAGGAAATGAATTACTTTACGATTCTTTTTAGGTGTCTTGATCGTGAGGCAAGTTTATTCTTTTGTCACGCTTAAAATGGTTTGAGAAACCCGAAACACTTAAATATGTACATGAATTATTTTTCATAACATAAAGAAAGAATAAAGTTGTTGGGTTTATCATCTGTATTATTATGAGGAAATCGAATAAGTAATCATCTTTCTTGACGATTTAATTTCTACGTGTTTTTAGAAAGTTAGATTATCCTAATTTGCTTACTAATAAAGCACAATTTAAAGCCAAAACATCTTTTTATTCCTTATCGGGAAGAATGGAATACATAGAAAGCCTGAAGTCACTTTACCATGTTGAAAAGCATTGATGAATTACTGACTGTTTAAAAAAGCTGGGTGTTAATGCGTTCCTTAATTAGCCATGTGTAATAGAAAAATACTCTTTCACTGACTGACCACTCTTCTTCCATCCACAGGATCTAAGACAGAAAGCCTATCATATGACGACGATCTTCCTGTCATTGCGGTCTCTGAGGGCAACGAAGACACATGTACCTGCGCCGGATTGCCTCAGATTACAAAAAAGCCACCAAAAGATATTTGCCCTTTGTTAGCTCGAATGTTTCAGCCTTTGTTTGACTGTCAAGAACAGTGCAGCCAGGAGGATCTTTTTATCAAGTTTGAAAATGACAAGTTTGATCAGATTGTCACTGGAAAGCAAAAAGAAAATGAGTCTGGAATTTGCAGTTTTTTTGTCAACCAGGTTCTCGCTTCTGTAAATATACATAAAAATTTACTACCAAATTTTCGTAATACACAGATTTCTATGGAAGAACATCAGATTTTGTGTAGTGTAATGCCCAGCTTTATTACTTCAGTTCTGCCTTGTCCCCAGACGATAAATGTAAATAGGTGCCTCCCCCAACACATCATATTGGAAGTTTCTGGTCATAACTTTACTTATGTTCAACAAGACACTGACCAGAACAGAGGAAATATCCAATGGAGAGGTAAAAACTATTCGTTATTCAATTCATCAGAGGACTTAGACTTTGCATCATCATCACTTCGTGATTTGCCAGGCAGAGATTTCTTGTCATTTTCAAAATGCAATCAGGACCAAATATCGAGTGATTTCCAAGTCACTCTTGAAGAAATATGCCCATACTTGCCGTCTTCCTTTCGTGCATTCTTTAACTGTACTCTGTCTTATCAAGTATGCGAAAATTCTGTAATATTCCTTGATGCTGAAAACAATGTGGGCACTAAAGTTCCAGTTAGATCCATTACTGGATCGAGAGAATTTTTGAAATGTAATCGTTGTGCCAGCGTATTTGAGGATTTAAACAAAATCCTCATAAACTTGAAGAAGAGCAACGATGAGGTATTGGAAAAAGTATGTCATTTGATTCCATCAGCATGGACAGGAAGTATTTCGACTTGTGGTGCCAATAACTTTTCCTATTTTATCAAAGATAATTGTCTACCAAGCACTTTGGTAGTTCAGGGGACGGGTTATGATTTTACTTACAGCCCTCATGATTCTAATGTTGGACGTCTTAGTCAATCGTCAGTTGAATGGAAAGGACATCCGTTTTTCTTAAAGAAAATCAGCTATGCAGGCAAACTGAAGGAAAAAGATCTGGAAACTAAGTACGATGTAGATTTTTCGAAGAAATATGTGTTCAGATTTCATCAGAGCGAACTTATCACAAGGCCTAGAGATGCGAAATTCAAAAACAGTTCACAGGAAGTTTTACCACTATCCCTAAGGACTTCAAATGTACCATTGCCATTAAAAGTCAGGAAAAACCTAAGTGTGAATGAGAGTCTACACAGGATGGAGAACCTCCAAGAGTACATTGGTCAGAGAGATGCTTACTTGGCCAGCAACTCAGCTTTAGTAAGTAACCATTGATAGTCTTCAGTCATAAATAAAACTTTATCTAACCTTTCTTGAATAGCTCTTGAGAATTGTTATATGTACTGTACATATATATATGTATATGTATATGTATATATATATATATATATATATATATATATATATATATATATATATATATATATATATATATATATACATACATACATACATACACACATACACCATACATACATGCACACACACATATATTCATTCATATATATGTGAATAAATATATATTTATATATATGTATATATATACAGTAATTATATATATATATATATATATATATATATATATATATATATATATATATATATATATATATATATATATATATATATATATATATATATATATATATATATGTGTGTGTGTGTGTGTGTGTGTGTGTTCATATTTATATATATTGTAATGAGGTGAAACTCGCACACGCCATCTCATCCTCCAAGAAGTAGAGTAAGATACGATATAAGAATATTTCATGTTTTATTGAAATAATGTCCATTGTTTTAATTTCAATCATAAAGGTTAACTGTGGGTAAAATTCTTCCCTATTGACTCCTCTCACCACTACTCTTTTGGGTGAGCTCTTCATCCCTTTTCTTTGTCCAGGTGACTGCCCAAAGACCTTGATTTCAGGTGCTATTTTAACGGAGATGCTGATCCTGCCTGAGGCAAGCAAAGCCAGCAGAGGAGAAAATTCAAATGAGAAATTGACTCCCGCAGTTAGCAAATGACCCATGTCACTGGCGCCATCTTGAACACCTGGGCCAAGATAACCCCAAGTCCCACGTGTGTGACCCTCATAGAAAACGAGGTCCTGCCGCCATACAGCACCACCTACAAGGAGCAGGATCATAGTCCTCCGACAAGATAAAAGGGTGTCACACGGGCAGATCGTTCTTAGAAGACGTTAGAAACTCATCCAAGACACTGACCTCCTCTCTGGCTACCTTGAGCCTTCCTTTGTTGTCCCACGTGGCTGCCCAGAGCCTAATTTACTTTTGTAGTGAATCCCCTTGACAGTACCCTCGATCGCTGGTGCCCCCCAAAGATGAGGAATCTATCTCCCAATGAAGGTAATGTACCAGAGTCAAGGCTCTTATGTCACTCACATCCATGTCAATCTTTTGCTATTTTCTGTTTCCTTTTCATAGTGTGATATACCTACAATGAGACCTGTAATGCTTTTATTTGTGCTGCGTTAATTTATGAACCAGTGAAGTGAAGTGTAACATAATTGTTTAAAATCAGAGGTATCAGAATCGAGTCCTTTCTAAGCACCTTTTGTGCAACTCCTCGATTCCTTGATGAAGTGCCTTACTGCAGCTAAGTAACCACATGTGTTCTCAGTTGCCAATAGGAGTTAGCCTGCTGTGGACCTGTTACCAGCTTGTGTGCTCAGTGGCATAACCACTGTTCCTCTCCCCTGCAGTGCCTTTGAGTTGTTTCAGAGAATTAATCATTTGTTTATTAACCCTATTATACGACAGTACTCTTTACCTGTCTTTATTTACTCTTCCATTTTTCTGACATGTGTGGTTTCTAATGTAAATATAATTAAGTGAAACGTAAATGTTTACCTAATAACTTCTCCCAGCCTAGAAGAAGGCCCTCAACTGAAATCTTTTCCATATGGTTTTACCTGAACCCATTGTTAGAGTCAGATTTCACCTGCCCAAGGTAAGTTTCTGTAGCCTTCAGCCTATAACCTCAGATCATCTTGCAAATTGCTCCCTTGCAAGCCCCTGCAATTGCAATTATCAGCTGAATAGCTTTGCTAGAAGCTGGAAGCTGGTTGCAAGATTAGAAACAAACCTTTGACTAGCGTAAATTCCCCTTATAAGCAGACAAGTGATCCAGTTCCACAGTAAGAACTGTGTTGTTATCTTTTATGTTAGGTACGACCAAAATCGTGACTGAAACAGAGTTAGGAATTTGTTAGGCCATGTGCATGCAACCCAGTTTCAGAGAAGGGAGAGTTATTAAGCATTCCACAAGCTTTGATAGCTAAAGCATGATAGCTTGCATGTCTTTCATGATAGGCTAATTAGGTAATGTGAAAAGTGAATTTTGCAGCGTTCAACAGGAAATAGTGCAGGTATTTACATTCCATGTGATTCGGACAAATTTCCGTTCAAAAACTTATTTAGGCATACGCTAGAAGCCACGAGGGCTACTTGTCCAGAAATTTTTTGTATCACTGGAGTTATTATTTTTACTCTCTCTCTCTCTCTGTCTCTTAGAGGTTAGGAATATGTTAGGCAGGCGTATTATCTGCTTTACCAAGAAAATTTTTATAACGGAGTAGGATTTCGTTCAGGCCAAGTGAGCCAAAATTTGTGTATAGCATTTGCATTTGTTTAGTTCCTCAATAAAACGCCACATGTGATAAATTCCATTCTGTTTTATTTCCCAGTAACTAAGCTGCGAGAATGACTGCACCCTTTCCATTCATTTCGCTGACGCAAGGAAATTTCCCAGAACTACGAGGTCGTTTCCCAAAATTAAGCTCTGCGTTAAGCTTTGGTCATGACCAGGAGTTCGGTTGCCCATTCATTCGGCCGTAAACGAGCTTGGGGCTGACTGCCGCCTATCATAACAAACCTCATGTGCTCTCAGTATTCGTCAACCCTTTTTTTTTTCTTGTTCAGACACCACACATGTGCAGACACCATCACAACAAACCCAGTCGCACGTGACTCTATACCAGTAAAGTAAACACATTCTTCAATGATCATGTGCTCGTCAGGTCTAGTAGGGTAATGTAATTTTGTTTCATTCTTTTATGCATGTGATCTCGGCAAATATAACTTTGCCCTTGCATTGTAGATGTAAGATTGCTGTACTCATCATATTCTACCACATTTAATCTCGCACACTTCAAAATAAGCCAGCCAAATTGTTTATTCATACATCTATTTAGGTATAATCAGAGACTACTGGTTCCAAATTGCCCAGAGCAGTACAATTCGTAATCCTTACCATATAACCGCCAGCCAGCTCCAATGTCTCTAAGCAAATCATTATTTAAGGCTTGCATTAAACACTGTGCTAAATCCAAGTCCATGTGAGACTTTTTATCTGTTCATTTGAACAATCCACGTCCTTATGGGATCCCCTATCCGGTCATTGCGAACCATCCAAGTCCATCTAAGACTTCTTATCCATTCATTTGAACACTCCACGTCCTTATGGGACCCCTTATCCATCCATTTCAGACCACGTGAAGTCGTTGCGTGACTTCCCGAATATCTGTCCATTTCGAACCATCCAAAGTCCTTACGTGACTTCCCCAAATATCTGTTCATTTCGAACCACCTGAAGTCCTTGTGTCACTTCCCCAAATATCCATCCCTTTCGAACCATCTGAAGTCCTTGCATGACTTCTCCAAGTATCCGTTCATTCCAAACCTGAAGTTCTTCTGTGACTTCTCAAGTCTCCGTTCATTTCGAACAATCTGAAGTCCTTACATGACTTCCCAAGTCTCTGTTCTTTTCAAACAATCCAAAATCCTTGTGTGATTTCCCAAACCCATTCATTCGAAACCAACCTTGAGACTTTTAGACATACTGAAATCCTGTTCACCATGAACAACCTTAAATTATCACCTTTTAGCACAATTCTAAGTTCCAAGGAACAGTCAATGTTGTTCATTCTGAATGTACCTAGGTCATTCAGGTCAAAATCAGACTGAGTGCCAGTGCCACCTCACCCAAAGGGACACTCTTACTTGCATGTAACCCTGCCACTGGCCCCTATCTCACGTCCTAAGACCTTATTGTTATTCCCAAGGGCCATGTCCATCCAAACACCATCTCAAGTTGACTAAGGCCGCCACATCACAGCAAAATGAGGAGTTCAAGTTCTACATGATGCTGGAAAGGAATTGGCACTGATGGGCCAAGAACAGAGGGAATGGGTCCAAAAGAGGATAGACGCTAACCAAGGCAGAGAGAGAGAGGCAGAGAGAGCAGAGAAGGAGAAAGAAAGATTAGCTTGGGAGAAACGGGAAAAGGCAGAGAAGGAGAAAGAAACAGCCGAGGAGAAAGAAAGATTAGCTCAGGAGAAAAGGGAGGAGGCAGAGAGAGCAGAGAAGAAGAAAGAGAGAGCAGAGAAGGAGAAAGAAAGAGTGGAGAAGGAGAAAGCAAGAGTGGAGAGGGAGAAAGAAAGGGCGCATCAGCTTGCAATGGCAGTCCAAGGATGGCATACAGCAGCAACAACCTCCCCACACTTGACCCTCAGCAGTATCAGTTCCCTCATAGGAAAATGGGATGAAGCTGAACCTGAAGCCTGGCTTGACCATGTCGAGAAGGACCTGGCAACCTATAAGCCCTCTCCTGACAAAGTGTCCATGATCCTGAACACCTTGAGGGAAAAAGTGCAGTTGTGTTCAATAATCTCCACCCCGAGGACTAAAGGGACCTCGCCCTCATCAGCCAAGCCATTATAAAAGCCTTTGAGATAACTCCCGACCGTTAGAGGCAACAATGGTGAAGAATCCAGAGAAGCAGGCCAAACCTGGTCAAAGTCAATCTTCAAAAAGACACAAGTCTTAAAATGATAGCTAGACGTTTTCAAAGCTACTAGGGTGGAGGATGTCCTTAAACTTGTCCAGCTTGAAGGCTTCCTATTCTATGCCCCACCAGCTCTTGCTACTCATCTATGCGATAAGTCTCCTAAGACTGTGTCCGAGTGCTGTTGTTGGGCTGACATCTGGGACACCAACCATCCTCATCTTAGTCCCACGGACGAAAGTTATACACCTCATCGCATCCTTTGACCAACTCCCAGCAGCAACTCAAGAATGGGCAACCTCAAAAGAAACCAGTGTGTGTGCATTGCAAGAAACCAGGGCATCTCATAGAACAGTGCCATATATGGGCTGAACTTCAACAGAAGGCACCTGCAAAGCCTGAGAATGGGGCCACTTAGAGCAAACCCACCCAGGGCCACTGGGCGAAGAAAGACAAACCCACTACCTACCACAGAGCAGGACAAAGAAGACATTTCAGCAAAGCAACTTGCAAAGACTGTGGCAAGATGGGCCAAGCCTCTGAAGGCGATAAGTTCTGCCCTAGATACACTGCCCCCAAGACTGTTCAAACCGTTGTTCACTCGAAACAGCCCACCGAGTGGTCAAGCCTCAAAGCCCTAACCTTCAAGCTTCTCGATGGCTCCACTCCCCCTCAGATACTGCCGAACATCTTAGATACCAGTGCCGAGTTTATTCTCATTGTATGGGATGAAGTGCCACCTGGTGCCGCTATTCATGAGGATGAAAGAATGACCATCTACTGGGTGAATGGAAGTGTGACAGATCTTCTATGGTCAGCCTTCTAGTCACCACCAGTGACCCCTCGTGAAAAAGAACACCTATTTGGCAATGTCCAGTCCCTCGCTACTTGGTTCCTCCTACTCTTTTGCCAAGATCTGGTCCAATGGAGGAACACCACAATCCCTCTCAGGTGTATGACCGCTACGACTCCTGAACCGTCTGAGGAAGAAGACCCTCTAACTAATGATAACCCCTTCTCTGACGATATCAACCTGGCACAAGTGTCCTGGCTGCACAAAAAGCCTGGCACTCCTCAAGTTGAACCTACTTCTGTATCTGCAGTCGACCGACTAATCACAGGAACAGACACATCAGTTCCCTCTCTCAGCCAGAAACAACTCATTCAAGAGCAGACAAAAGACGCCGCTCTGCGGCACCACCACTCAGAGGCAGCTACTACAGAGGAAGAGATCAAGGACCTAGTCAAGGACAACTTCCTTCTTGAGGATGGAGTGCTCTACCGGGTCTCCCGGGAGAGGTCGGGGCCTACTTCCATCCTCCATCAGCTCATGGTAGTTCCCCCGCCTCTACAACCCAATCTCCTACGCTTGGCAATGATGGCCTTGGTGGACGTTTCAGTGTTGCCTGGACCACCCGAGCCATCAAAAGCAAGCTTTACTAGCCCAGCCTCCACAAGGTGGTTAAGGCCTTCATTGCTTCATATCCTACATGCAAGACCACCGGCAATCCCAATGAAGTCGTCCCTAAGGCCCCAATAAAGAAAATCCATCAGTAGGAATCCCGTTCAAGGATGTCTGTGTTGAGTACTTCTTGCCCGAAGCTTGTATCAAAGGTAAGTTCGGGAACAGTCACTGCCTGATGATCATTGATCGGTTTACTAGATACCCTGAAGCCATACCCATACTGAGTAAAAGCTCCAAGAATGTAGTGAAAGCTCTCATTCATTTCCTTTTTCCGTTTTGGATTCCCTGAAACAACCCAGACTGACAAAGGGCAACATTTTATGTCGCAAGAGTTCTGTGACAGCATGGCAAACGATGGTGTCAAGCATATTCATTCTGCTTCATACTGTCCAGAAAGCCAGGGGATAGTGGAAAGTTTGCACCAGGACCTAAGATCTACTCTATCCAAGCTTGGTCACGAGGAAGGAAAGAATTGGGAGGAGAACCTTCCCTACGCCCTCTTCGCCATTCGCCAAGCTCCTGTAGAAACTCTGGGATACAGCCCCTTTGAGCTGCTCTATGCACATTCTACCTGGGGACCCCCTCGACATTCTGTACGAGGCCTGGACTGATCCCACCAAAGCTGAATGGGCGTCAGATCTCTCAAAGATCCAGCAGAAACTCCGAGCTGCCCGGGCAGTAGCCCAAGCAAACGAAGATGTGACACAAGAATGAGTCAAGTTGAAATTTGACCAAGCAGCCAGAACTCATTCCTTCGATATTGGCGAGTCAGTCCTTGTCCTCCGGACTGGAGCAACACGCCTCTTAGAAATGAAGTTTACAGGGCCTCATAAGGTCCTGGGGAAATGCGGGGACCTGAACTGCCTGGTGAATTGTGGCAAAAGGAAGGCAGAGTGGCTCTATATTAATTTGTTAAAGCTGTATGTTCCCCGCAAAGAAAGGAAAACCAAAGAGCCTTCATCAGTGTCAGGTGCGATAGTTGGTGCTGCATCCTTAGTGCCACCACCCTCATCCAACTCCAAAGTCCTGCGCCACCTCAAAGTTTTCACCCCAGGACTGGATGACATCAAGCGCACCGAGGTGCATCAGTTGCTGAATGAATACCCAGATGTCACCCAAGACAAGTTTGGATTCGTGTCTGAGACCGAGCATAGCATAAAAGTTCCCAAGGGTGTCCAACAGGTAGCGCAGGGCTACTGTAAGGTCAGTCCCAAAAAAGCCAAGATGATTGAGGAACAAGTCCAGCTCCCGCTCCAGCTTGTCTTAACTGAGCGCAGTGAAAGCGCATAGTCATCACTTGTCGTTTTGGTCCCCAAAGAAGGAGGAGGAGATAGATTCTGTATTGATTACAGAAAACTTAACGAGGTCACGCAGCCTGAGCCTTACCCCCTCCCAAGGATCAAGGTCTGCCTAGACAGTCTTGGGAGTGTTAGATACTTGGATAAAATAGATCTCAAGAAGGGAATTGGCAGGTGCACTTATCAGAGAAGTCACGCCCACTGACTGCTTTCATAACTCCCAAGGGTCTTTATCAGTGTAAAGTCATGCCATTTGTTTTAAAGAATGTCCCAAATTGCTTTCAGAAAATTATGAATAAAATCCTAGGGGGTATCAACAACTAATTCATTTGTGTTTATCCTTCTAGCTGTATTGGTTGCACCTATGTGCCCCACCGCCAGCCACTAGTGCATTTTGTGTATTGTTCTAGCCTAGGTTGGTCCTAGCTAGCCACTAGTGCAGTTATTGTAGCCTATGTTGGTTGCACCCCTGTGACCATAGCTATCCACTAGTGTGTTTATTTTTAGCTTTTTATGTACCTAGCCTATGCCATTTGAATTTTATGTTGGTGTTACCTTATGTCCCATTGCTAGACACTAGTGGGGTTAATTTATGTTCCATTGTTAATTTATGTTCCATTGCTAGACACTAGTGTATTTATATTTATCTTTTTATGTATCTAGCCTACACCATTTGCACTTTATGTGTACCCTAGCTAGTGACTAGTATGTTTACCTGTGCCTATCCACTTTATGTGTAGACGAGCAGCACATTTTGTGCCTTCTGCAACCACGTGCCAATCCCATGTAGTACCACATACTTAGTTCTTCGGAACCACTTTGTGCCAGTGTTACCCTTATCACAGGGATACTTCCATGCCTGTGTAGCCTATTGAGGTACACTGCCATTTAGAGTCGCCTCAGAGGTGCTTACCATTTTACAAGTGTAGCCAAGACTGACCCACCTCCTTATTTTGCATATGCTCTGACCAATTGCATGGAAAAATGAAATGGCAGTCTGACCAATTCAGAGTGCCATTTCATTTTTCCATGCAATTGCTTGCATGGCCAACCTAAAATTTTAAGCATTTTTGGTAGAAGATCAGACCCCATTTTAAGCATCAGCAGCATGTCTGCTGAGGAATATAAAACCTTCACCGATATAGTGAAAGGTATGGCCCTGAAAGGGACAGAGTTGACCCAGTGTGTCCAAGAGCAGGTCGCTGCCGCTAGGAAGGAGAGACAAGAGAGGGAAGAAAAGGAGCACCAAGAGAAAGAAAGGGAGGGCCAAGAGAGAAAAGAAAAGGAAGAGAGGGAGTGTCAAGAGAAAGAAGGGAAGTGTAAAGAGAGAAAGGAAAGGGAAGAGAAGGAGCGTCAAGAGAAAGAGAAGCAAACACAACAAGAGGTAGCCTTGAAGGAGAAGGAACTTGAGCTCAAGAAATTAAAACAGGACAGTGCCCTGGCATTGGCCCAACACCGAGCTGATAATCCATCCATGGCCTCCTCTCATTCCATGATATCAAACATAAAAGACCTCATACCTCCTTGAAATGATGCAGAGCCAGAGGTGTGGCTGGACCAGGTAGAAACCCTCTTCTCAGAGCACAAGCTGACTGACACAGTGAAGGCCATGATCCTAGGTAAGCACATGGCCGGCAAGGGACAGGACACCCTCAACTCATTGGAGAATGGCAACCGAGGAAACCTTGAGGCAGTCAGAAAGGCTGTAACAATGGCATATGAGATTACACCTGACCGTTGGAGACAAAGATGGCGAGGTCTTCCCAAGGAGGTCAGCCAAACTTGGTCAGACTGGTGCTACAAAAAGTCTCGCACCTTGCGGTGACGGATTGAAACCTTGGAGTGCGAGGAGTTTGAGGATTTAGTAAGTCGGCTCCAACATGAGGATTTCATCTATTATGCACCCAGCCCCTTGGCTCTATACATTAATGAGAAACAGCTGAGAATATTAACCGAATAGTGCCGCCTGGTTGATAATTACAAGACGTACCACCCATCTTCCAGCACCTCCCATAGGTGCATAGTCCCTCCTGACCCCACTGCCTTGTCTGTCTGACCGAAGAATGAGTACCTCTCAAATCCACCTGTATGTACTTATTGCAAGAAAATAGGGCATGTGGAAGCCCAGTGTAAAGCTAAAGGGGGAGCCATATCAAAGTGCCCCCCCCCCCTTCTAACCAGAACTCCCAGCCTACTCAAACCTTAACCACTCCTCATAGAGATTAGAGCAAGGTTTACTGTCACACTCGTAAGCAGTAGGGGCATTTCTCGAATTTCAAGGATTGTCCTGGAAGGAAATCTGCCGTCATCATTGCTCTGGTGGCCACTCATTCATCCCCAGCTGAAGGGACTATTTTAGTTGCACCTCCTTGAGGTCGTTACAGCGCTCAACAGGTCCTCTCATTTAGAGCCATTGGCACTCAAATTTCTCTTATAAGGTGAGACAAGGTACCCAGTGGGGCCATCATTGAAGATAACAAGCCTGTAACTATTATAAGCATTAATAATTGGAGGGTGACACTCCCAACAGTCTGATTTAGAGTCACTAGGCCCTGCAAAAGTAGGATTTGTATGCTGGGAGTAGCCACTAAGATTCCTGGAGACTATGACCTCCTCCTAGGACTGGGTCTCTCTCCTGAGCCCCTTCCCAGGCCTTCCATGGGTCCTGCCCCTTCTGAGTCTCCGTCAAGCGTTGATGATCACTCCAGCCCTGCTGTTCAGCCATGGCCAGTGCCTGTGCCTGGCCTGTGTAGTACTCCACCCAGTCCGTTCGTTGAGCCCACACCAGAGCCAGCTCCTGGTTCTTTGCAAAATGTACAAACTTGGACATCCGGTACTCTTGGCTCTGAGGCCGCTGACGTCTCTTCTCCAAATCCTATGCCTGAGCCTGCCTCAGTGCCAGTGCCAGTGCACACTGCCGATCTCTTCAGGAGATCCTAATCCAGCCCCACTCTCGTCTACTGGTCTGGCTCTGCTACCAGTGTCCGGCCGAGAGCCAGCCCGAGGTTCAGTAGGGTCTTTTCCAGATTCCCCTGATCACAGAGGAAGCTTGTCCCTCAGTGCAGCCTCACAACCTGTGCCTGAGTTGGTCCTTTAACCTGCAAACCTCTTGCACCCACAGCCACATCTTCTTCGCCACCGTCCCCAGCAGACAAGACTCTGATGGACGACCTTCTTCAAGAAGCCCTATTTAAGCTGGTCAGGGATGTGGACGCCATGCTACAAAAACTAGCAGAACTAGTTGGAACCATTGCTGCCCAGGCTGACACAGCAGCCAAGGTAGTGGCCAACTCAGTGCCTGTTTCACTAGTTGACCTAACACCCACAGTCAATCCAGGTCTAGGTCCCGAAGGTAGATGTACTGCAGGACCAAAGCTGGCCCAAGGGTCTCCTCAGCTACCCCCGGAGCTGTGTGCTCAAGCCACAGCTAGGAGATCTCAGCCTAACGGGCAGAAGAAATCAAGAAGAAAGAGGAATAAGAGATGTAGAAGACCCAGGTAGTTAACAGAGCTACCGAGCATTCGTGGCACTCATGTATGAATGTATGTATGTATATATATATATATATATATATATATATATATATATATATATATATATATATATATATATATATATATATATATATACATACATATATATATATATATATATATATATATATATATATATATATATATATATATATATATATATATATATATATATATATATATATATATATATATATATATATATATATATATATGTATATATATACATACATATATATATATATATATATATATATATATATATATATATATATATATATATATGTATATGGTGCCTTATTTCGGAAGAGTAATCCTGGCACCTTGCCCAGAGAAGGATGCCTAGGTTGTCTCCTGACCTGTAGCCACTGAAATGGCTTATGTCTAAGAATCATTTTATTTTTTACATTAGTTAAGACTGTTCTCCAGCTGCACAGCAGAGGACATGTCCTAGCTCCATGTGTATTTTGTTGCATTCCAGCATGCCCATGTTTGAGGTATTTTATTTGCATACTTGTGAAATATTAAATTTTGATACCCGGTTGAATTATATTTAACTTTATATTTCCATTACAATTGGTAAATTTTCGGGTGCAATTCAACATTTCCACTTATATTTAACATGTTCATTTATCATAGGGGTATTTGCATATGAGCTAGTTTATCACTTTGATAGTGGTGCATTAGCTTGTGTCTGTGTGGAATTCAGTTAGTTCCACTTTGTGACCTTCGTGTCGAGTTAACTTAATATTCAGGTTTTAGCATTTATCCAGTACTTCATTTAAATAAGTGCAGGCATATGTTCTTAGCATGAGGTAGTGCTATTTTACTTTATGTATGAGAGAGTATGGTTAGATTGCCAGCCAGCCAAAACCATCCCTTAATTTAGAGTCATTTACATTTGCTCAGGTTAATCCTGTTCTTGTAGACCTGCCCTGTTAAGGATGAAATATCTACTAAAATGGGGGCTATCTTATGGGCAGGGCTTAAACCTCATTCATAAGATGGCCACCCCATGCAAATGTAGTGCAAATGGCTGCCTATATAGCATAATTCTCTCATTGTATCCCCCTGTATCCTGCCCTTCTGCTGCCAAAATGATTTACATTTTAGGTTGCCAAGAGAGGGAGAGCTGCTGCAAGGATTAGAAGGAACTACCTGGGGCAATGGCCATGTTGAGTCCTAAGGGATCCTGCCTTGTAGTTCAGCCATAAGCACCCAGATTCAGTCTAAGTCCTGTTTTGGCTACTGTCCAGAGCGGATGCTCAGTTCCCACTCAGACATCTTCATAGGGCCACCACCTTGGCTCCAGCCATGCGTCTCAGTTCAGAATAACCCTGCTGGATTGCTTCTTTGGACTCCCGCTGAATTATTTCTTGACTTTCTTAACAAAAAACTTCCGGGTAAATCCCATGATTCGCCACATATACTTCTCTCTCTCCAGTCATCTCTGTAAATCCCCTTTTCATTGTCGACCCTCTTCCAAGCCACTGCCACCCATCATTTGCATACTTAGTTAATTTCCGGATTAGGAAAAGTATTAGTAGCGTGTCTTTTGACTGGCTGTGCTGTCCATGTGCCTGCTCGAAAGGTTAGAGCAATCTCTAAGTATTCGGGTGTGATATTACAGTGAGTTAGGATAACTCGATAAAATAGTTAGAGTCTAAATGCATGCTATTCCCATAGTTAATTCAACACCTCTCTCTTTCAGAGGAATGCCTTTATCGTGCGTGACATAGGACAAACTCAGCTCACAATCTCATTCATCACTTGGACCCATCCACATGCGACGGGACAAAGGAATTTTATCTTTTACAGCACTGTGAAATACTAACTTATTATTATAATCTATTATCACCCATGTGTGCCCATGGTTATAATTAATTTGTGAGCTATAATTATTATTTGTTAAGTAAATGTTGTTAATTGTTAACTGAGTACAATTATGCCTTACAGTAACTTGACGAAGGGAAATAATTAAGGTTAGTATTTCCAGTTTTTCATTCTTCACAGTTTTTTTGTATTACTGTCAGCCATTTTATAGCACCCGGTTGTCTGGCCATGGCTAAGAAGTAACAATGTAACAATATATATATATATATATATATATATATATATATATATATATATATATATATATATATATACATATATATATCTATTATATATATATATATATATATATATATATATATATATATATATATATATATATATATATATATATATTTATATATATATATATATATATTAAGTTTTCAACCTGACGTACTTACTGTATTCCTTACTCAGGGATCCAATCCTGGCATCTAGCTGGAGAATAGGGAACTTATTAAGAAACCTTGTCACTCTGACTGCAATTGCTAGGTTAGGTAAAAAATTAAATAGAAAACCAGTTAGGCTGAAGGCCGTATTACTACAAGGAACTTGTGTTTACTTTAAATGGAATATATTTACAATTAAACACGTCAATTAGAAGATTGGGGAATGATAGGCAGGTAAAGCAAAGTTCTACCATATGGCTAGATATTACAGCAAGTATTCAAGTATTGAAGAATCTATGGGTAATCCCCTTGAAAGGAACACTGAAGAACTGATTGCAGTGGAAATGCCACGGCAAGAAGCACAAGACAAGCAGTTGTTTCCACAGCTAGCTACACCATCTGCAATTAGAGGATGCAAGCGGTTACATACGGAAAATTATAACAATGTCAGGCGAATCGAGGGTTACACATATGATGCCAAGATAACTCGATTCTGGTGCGAGATGCTTACGTTAAAAATTCACACTGGACTAAGTAAGGACTTTGTGAGAATTTGCACTTCAGAAATGAAAAAATGAAATTCAGTAAAAGATAAAGATTAAAGTACGTGACTGTTGAAATATCCTCAAACCAGGGACGTTATCTTTAAACGTAGCAATGGAGAGCCTTGTTGAAAATACACCAGGAATGGAGGGATGAGTTTAAGGGGAATGCACAGGTAATGTGACTCAGGGGCCGAAAGATGGTCACGTGGGGTCGGCCTTCTTCAAGGGGGGAATTTATTAGGTAAACACTTAGGTTTCACTTAATTAATTATATTTACATTAGAAAACATACATATCAGAAGAATGGAAGTGTAAATAAAGACAGGTAAACAGAGTCCTGTTGTATAATAAGGTTAATAAACAAATGATTAATTCTCTGAAGAAACTCAAAGGGGTCTGCTTCAAAGGGCACCTCAAGGGAGAGGAACAGTGGTTATGCCACTGCACACACAAGTACACAGCAGGCTAAGCCCTATCTACAATCGAGAACACATGGTTACTTAGCTGCAGTAAGGCACTTCATCAAGGAATTGAGGAGTTGCACAGAAGGTTCTCAGAAAGGACTTGATTCTGATAACGCTGATTTTAAACAATTATGTTACACTTCACTTCACTGGTTCATAAATTATCGCAGCACAAATAAAAGCATTACAGGTCTCGTTGTAGGTATATCGTACTATGAAAAGGAAACGATAAATGGCAAAAGATTGACAGGGATGTGACTGACATAAGAACCTTGATTCTGGCACATTACCTTCGTCAGGAGATGGATTCCTTGTCTTTATGGGGTCTGCCAGCAATGAAGGGTAGTGTTAAAGGGATTCACTACAAAAGTGGGACAGCAAAGGGGTAGTCCAAGGGAGCCAGGGAGGACGGCAATACATTGGATGAGTTCCAACATCTTCTAAGAATGATCTGCCCATGTGACGCCCTTTTATCTCGTCAGAGGATTATGATCCTGCTCCTTGTAGGTGGCACTGTATGGCAGCGGGACCTCGTTTTCTATGAAGGTCGTGCACATGGGACTTGGGCTTCATCTTGGCTCAGGTATTCAAGATGGCACCGGTCACACGGGTCAGTTGCTAAGCACGGGAGCTGCTTTCTTCTTTCACTTTTCTCCTCTGCTGGCTTTGCTTGCCTCAGGCGGGATTAGCATCTCTGACAGAACAGCACCTGAAATCAAGGTCCTTGGGCAGTCACTTGGACAAGGAAAATGGATTAAGAGCTCACCCAAAAGGATAGTGGTAAGAGGAGTCAATAGGGGTGAATTTTACCCACAGTTAACCTTTATGATTGAAATTAAAACAATAGACATTATTTCAATTATAAATACTTGGGGAAGTCACACAAGGACTTCAGATAGTCCAAAAGGGACAGATATTTGGGGAAGTCACGCAAGGACTTTGGATGGTCCGAAATGGACGGATATTTAAGGAAGTCACGCAAGGACTTCAGGTGTTTTGAAATGAATGGGTATTACACCTCCCCAACCCAGTTGACATTCACACCCTAAATCAGGTTGGAAAGGCTACAATCACTTTAGCTCATCTGACAAGCTATCCTCTCTTCACAACCTTTGGGTTACATTATTCTAAATTTTAATTCACCTGTGAAAGATGAAAGCCAAACAACCACAAAGAAAATCACTTATGACATTTACTCTACTTGCAGAATTAATTATGTGCTGATAATACTAATAACCTAAGTTTGAAAGATGCTAAGCAGCATTTAAGGAAAACAAAAATGAAGTGAGATCGTTACTTAATTGCTAACAGATCCATACATAACAATAAGGGGTTAATAGAGGTTATTCTTAAGATATTCCATGCACTTATTAGTAGTAGACTTCAATCACAAGGTCATGCGGTTATTTTGCCTTGAGGAGGCAATACAATGAAGCAATCATGGACTTACATTAGGTGATGCCACGATACTTAAGGGCAACGGTTCTGTAGTAAGGTATTTGAGGGGATTGTGATCCATTAAGATATTCAGAGGGAATTTATGGTCCGCGTGGTATGACTCAAACTGCTTCATAGCCAGTATTATGCCTAGTAGCTCTTTTTCTATGGTACTGTATTTTATCTGAGCTAGACTTAACTTCTTGGAGTAGTATACTGCTGGATGTCTAATTCCATCTTTCTCTAGGAACATTACAGCACCAATGCCAACATCACTGGCATCAACCACAAGAGAGAAAGGTTGGTCGGAGTCGGGGGTGTGAAGAACGGGTTTGTTAATAAGTATTGTCTCCAGGTTATCGTACACCTTTTCGCATTCCAGAGTACACTGGAACGTCTGCTTCCCTTGGAAGAGGTTAGTGATAGGAGCAGCGGCATCAGTGATTCGGTATGAAATGGCAAAATTACTGGATCATGCCGATAAATCGCTGCATCTCCCTTGTTGTTCGTGGATATGGCATGCCGCGGATGGCTTGGATGTTTGCGTCCTTAGGCATTAACTGTCCACTTCCGACAAGGTGGCCGAGGTAGGTGATCTCTGACACCCCAAACTGACATTTCTTTAAGTTGACAACCAGAATCACATTTCAAAGGGCTAGGAGGATCTGGCGTAGAATTTTCAGGTATTCCTCCCAATGTGGTTTATGAATTCACTTGTCCCGAGGAGGAATGCAGTCCTTCCAGAGAAAACTACATTGGCAGAACATCTACGATTTTCAGACGAAGATTACTTGCCCACAGAAGCACAGGAGCCATCTTCCAACACTACACAGACAAACATGACAAGAAACCATCATTACAAGCATTGATAAACAACACTAAAATTAAATACAGATGCAATTCATATCGGGACATAATAATAATAGAAGCAGTTTTTATAGTTACAAGCAAACCAAGTTTAAATACACAAACAGAAGATGACCGTTCACTGCCGTCTGCTCCACAGAGAAGAGGGGCCCAAGGTCAAGGTCAACAAAGCAGAGTGGAGCAACACCAGAAAATCACATACAAAGAAATCAATCATTTTATCAAGGATATAAGATGTAGAAAAAGAATGCAGAACCAACACTGTAGCATAATTTTACCATGTAATAACATATATAAATATTACGCAAACAACTAACCACCTCATTGTAAATTGTAAACCAAAATTGTAACTAAGAAATATGGCAACTACCCTCACTAATCCAACCCTACAGGTATAAATAGAGTGGAGGACGTCTGTATGTATTAGTTCTTGCTTGAAAAAGCCATAGATTGTGTGAAACAGGACTGTAGCAATAAAAGGAAAATACACCACGGCTCTGTACATGTATCCAGAACTTCGAAGAATTATTGAAAACAGAAGTTATATATATATATATATATATATATATATATATATATATATATATATATATATATATATATATATATATATATTTATATATTGCGACGTATTCCCAAGCCACCTCACCTGATTTTTACATCCATAACTTATCAGAGAAAGAAATAAAATTTATTTCAATTGTTTTAATTACTAGAACTGTGGATTTCCACTCCCCCCTTCATAAACTCTCTCCTTCATTCCCCAAAATGGTTAAGCCTAACCCTTCTCTCTGTTCAAAATGACTGCCTACAGCCTTGTTTCCATGTGACCTTCGAAGATGCCTTCCTCGACGGCGTCAGACAACGGGAAAGGGAGGGACCAAAAAAAAAAGACCCTCCACACGGCTTACCTGCTGCCATGTGGTCTGTATAGAAAACGGGACAAAGATTGACCTTTGCGCCACCTAATTGGACGTGATGCGTAATCTCCGAAGTTTATTTATAGATGATGCAACGGCAATCGAGAGAGAGAAGAGCACATATTACCACCGAGGACAGATGTCCTTAACCTTGCCTGACCCTTGAACTTTCCACGTGTTCGACCCCTATGTTTGAACCAATATACCTTTGTAGTGGCATTTCCTTTAATTCCCTCTTCTATCGCCAGCACCCTATCGAACAAGGACACAGTCATCTTGATGAAGGTAATGTACCGGAATAAGGTTTTTTAGTCATTCACGATTCCTGTTATTTTTCTGTCTGATTTTCATTTATTTTCCATTGTGCGATCACCTTCAGTAATTTGCGTTGGAGCATTCAGTATTAACATAATTATGCATTAGTGTTGAACCGAGTTATTTGGCACCATCTGTGCATTCCCCAGTTCCCTTTGAGCATCTTATTATTCTTGCAAGTAACCATCTTGCATATATTGCAGATAGGCCTCGACTGTGGAATCACTTGGCTCTATCCATGTGCAGTCCCCCTTCTACCCGCCCTACGATGTTTCCTGTTATGAAGACATCATCGGTGTAGAATATTTATTCTGTGTAGATTCATTCATTTAGCAGGTTCTTATTATTACCTGGCCATAATTCGTCATTCTTCTGATCTTAGTTTGTTATATAAATATAATTAGTTAAGAGAACCCTTGAGTTTATGTAATTTTCCCTCACATGAAGAAGGCCCTAAGCCACAGATTTTCCCTTCTTGTCTACGAAGTAGTCCTAATATTGAGTCAGATGTGTAACAAATACAGTAGATTTCTTGATAATGTAAGAAACTCCCTGAGTTCATCCATTGCCACCCAGAATCAAGTAAATATCCCTTAGACATTCGTAGCAACTGTCGTACCTTGCCAAGTATGCAATTGCTTTGCAGTTATCAGTGGAATGGCAACTGCTAGCTGATCTGCATAATTAGAGACGATCCTGATATCATACCCCTCCATTTTAAGCACATGAGAAGAGTCAGTTCCACAGAGTAAGTGTGTGTCAAAATATTTTGTTTAGGTTTATGCTAGGTGTGAAAAGTGACTGCAATCAGCGTTAGGTAACTGATAGACCACGTTCATGCCAAATTAGTTCATGAGAAGAGAGAGCTTATTAACCATTCCACGAGATTTTTGTGCTATTGCATGTTAGCTGCATGTTTTCAGAATAGGAAGCTAGGGAGTAACTCAGTCGAAGAGTTAAATAAAAGGAATAGAGCCCCTATTCCAGATAAGCACACTGTAGGTGACCACCAAGGCTTTGACTCCAGCTATTTTTGTTTTGCTGGATTTCTCTCTCTCTCTCTCTCTCTCCTCTCTCTCTCTCTCTCTCTCTCTCTCACTCTCTCTCTCTCTCTCTCTCTCTCTCTCTCTCTCTCTCTCTCTCACTTGATCGACAGGAAAAGCTAGGAAGTATTTAGGAATTTAAATTTCCGCTTTCAAGACGAGAGAATAGTAATTCTGACACGGAATCTTCAATTCCAGTCCACGTAGGCCCATCCCTGTCCGCCATCTTTGATTTGTGATTTTCATTAGAAATTCCATTGTTATAAAAACAGCATGCACAGCGCTCATATATACAGTAAATCCCTTACTTTCGCTCACTAATTTTATCCATACGTCCATGCACCTCGCTGCATTTTTGAGAGTAATAAACTTTTAATTCCTTAACTGAGTAGGATATTCCTAGGCGAGCCCATAGTATTCCTGTAGATTTATTTATTGATGAATATATCAGCAAGAATTTCCTCTTTCATTCATTGGTGTGGGAGCCTCCGAGCAGGGAAAAAAAGGGTAGGCCCAGGTAAGAAAAAAAAAAAAGGCCAGACACATGGTCGAAAGAATTCCCCCCCCTCCCCCCACCACCCCCCTGACTCATTCATTGTCGCCAGATGTCACGAGACCAGAAGTAAACATTAGTCATGTGTGAGCTAAGTTTTATTTGGATAATGGAGAATAACAATTCCTTTCCTTCCCCATGCATATCAAGCATTTTTGTCTTACCCATGTGCTTTGGAGATTTTAATGTTCGATAGGATCGATATACTGTTTTCATTACACCACATTTAAAATTATTTGACAACGCAAGGAAAATTTCCTTTACACACCATAAGTGTATAACCCCATAAGCCTTTTTTTTATTAGCTCTGCAGCATCTCTCTGCTAAATAAAATATACATAAAGGCTTACGTTAGCTTGGGCTAATTTTTTGTTCATTAAGAAACACTAAGTCTTTTCAGACACCCTGAAATTTGTCTTGTTCCAACATATTAACAGACACCCTTAAGTTTGTCTTATTCAGACATACTAATTTTCGTTTATTCTGAACAATTGAGTTTTTCAGACACCCTGAAATTTGTCTTATTCAGACATATTAATTTTTAACTGAGTCTTTTCAGACACCCTGAAATTTGTCTTATTCAGACATATTAATTTTTAACTGAGTCTCTTCAGGCACCCTGAAATTTTTCTTATTCAAACATATTAATTTTTAACTGAGTCTCTTCAGACACCCTGAAATTTGTCTTATTCAGACATATTAATTTTTGTTCATTCTGAACAATTGAGTCTTTCAGGCACCCTAAAATTTGTCTTATTCAGACAAAACAAATTTTTGTTCATTCTGAACGACTGAGTCTTTTCAGACACCCTGAATCTGTTCATTTCGAACAATATTGAGTCTCGTCAGACATATTAAACCTATTCACTTGAACAGTCCTGAGTCTTTTCAGATGTATTGATTTTCTAACGGGTCACACCCATGTAAGCATTATCTCAGGATGTCTGCAACATCCAGGGCCCCACCAAAATGAGGACTTCCCATTCTACATGTCCGCTGGAAAGGACATGGGACTCTCAGGACAAGCCCTGAGGGATTATGTCCAAGAGAGAGCAGCCGATGCCAAGGCGGGAAGAGAGGCAGAAAGACAGGAGAAGGAGAAAGAAAGAATAGCCCAGGAGAAACGAGAAGAGGCAGAAAGACAGGAAAGGGAGAAAGAAAAGTAGGAGAAGGAGAAAGAAAGAATAGCCCAGGAGAAATAAGAGGAGGCAGAAAAACAGAAGGAGAAAGAAAGAATAGCCCAGGAGAAACAAGAAGAGGCAGAAAAACAGGAGGCAAAAGAAAGAATGGCCCAGGAGAAATGAGAAGAGGCTGAAAGACAGGAGAAAGAGAAAGAAAGAATAGCCCAAGAGAAACGAGAAGAGGCAGAAAGACAGGAGAGGGAGAAAGAAAGAGCTCATCAGCTTGCAATAGCAGCTCACGACAGGTGCAACACACCAACATCCTCTCCTCACTCAATCCTCAGCAGTGCAGTCACCCTCATATTGAAAAGGTCCTGACAACCTGTCAGCCCTCTACTGAAGAAGTGTCTCTGATCCTGGGACGGCACCTTGAAGGGAAAGGTGACATTGCCTTTAATGCTCTCCCTCCTGAGGATCAAGGAAATCTTTGCCTTGTCCACCAAGCCATTATAAAGGGTTTCAAAATAACTCCCGAATGTTGGAGGAAAAGGTGGAGAAATATGCCCAAGGAATCAGGCCAAACCTGGTCTGAGTGGATCTTCAAAAAGACCCAGGCTCTGAAATGATGGCTAGAATCTCCGAAAGCCACTAGCATGGAGGATGTCCTCGAACTCTTCCAGCTCGAGGACTTATTTTATGCCCCGCCAGCTCTCGCCACTCATCTATGTGATAAGGCACCTAAGACAGTGGTTGAGTGCTGCCATTGGGCTGACATATGGGGTAAGCATCATCCCCATCTTAGTTCCTATGGATGACAATTATATCCGGCCGTAACAGGATTACCTTTGTGACCTAGACCTGGAGTAACTGTAGGTGAGGACAACGAAGAGGTTGCTATGGGTGCAAGAGGCTTGCAGGTTTACAAGGACCAACTCAGGCATGGGTTGCAAGGCTGCAACAGGGGACAAACTTCCACTGTAGTCAGGGGGATCTGGAAAAGACCTTATTGAATTCTGGGCTGCTCCTCTCGGCTGGACACTGGTTGCTGGGCCAGGTCGGTAGACAAGAGTTGGGGCGGGGGGGGGGGGGGGGGGGGGCAGACTGGGGTCTCCTGAAGGGAGATCGACAGCGTGCTCTGGCGCTGACTCTAAGGCAGGCTCAGGCACAGGATTTGGAGAGGAGACGCAAGCTGCCTTGGGGCCAAGAGTGCTGGGCGTCCAGGTTTGTACAATTTGTAAGGAACCAGAAGCTGGCTTGGGTGTGGGCTCAACGACTGGACTGGGCAGAGCACTCCACTGGTTGAGTCTTTATTTATAGAATGACTCTCCAAAATGAAAAGATGTTATTTGATACACATAATTCAATTAACTTTACTGTTTCATCTAGGGCTAGTGGAAAATGATCTGAATAGGGGTTAATTTTTCTCTCAAAAACTGTAGAAAGTACCAGTACAAGACGTTCTACAGTTTTTGAGGGAAAAATTAACCCCCTTCAGATCATTTCTCACTAGCCTTAGATAAAATAATAGTTTGTTGAATTATGTGTATCAAATAACATCTTTTCATACGGGGAGTCATTCGGATGCAGCATGGCCAGCCCTTTAAGTCCTGTTTTAGCCAATCTATTCATGGAATGTTTTGAAACTGTGATAATAAATGCAATAAAACCTAAAGACATGCTATGGATGAGATATGCAGATATCTTAACATTTTGGGATAACAAGTGGGGCAATTTCAATGAATTTCTTTCAAAATCAAATGCATTAGTGCCTAGCATAAAATTTAAAGTTGAATGGGAAACAGACAACAAAATTCTTTTTCTTGATGTTTTAATAATTAGAGACACAACAGAATACAAATTTACCATATACAGAAAACCAACTTTCTCTCTGTCATACATCCATTTTTATAAATATCATAACATCTCTATCAGATTGGCATATCCAGCAATTTATTCTTAAGAGCCTTATGGATTTGCTCCCTGGATTTCCTGGAAAAGTAAACTGAACTAATCCGTAAGCAGCTGTCATCTTTAAAGTTCCCTGACCATTTAATTGAGAAAGCAATCCACAAAAGCAAACGTTATTTTCTACCGTTCCCCCCAAAACAAGACCAGAGAAATGCCCAACAATAATATAAAAATCCCACACCTGGATAGGATTAAGACATTGACACAGACACTTGGAAACTCTAACCCTTTTGCTTTTACACACCCAAATACCTCAGCCAAATCCCTGATTAACGTCCAACTAAAACCAGTCCCCAAACACACAGGAGTTCACGAAATCCCTTGCCTTGATTGTGACCGATCTTATATCGGCTTTACAAGTGAATCACTCCCCCAGACATTAACACAGTATAAGCATACAGTTAGGTACGGACAACAGAGCTCAGCTATTTTTAACCACATAAATAACCATAACCACAGAATAAACTGGAATATGTCTTATATCATGTATAGCAGCAATTGTCGGTTCAAAAGCCAGATGGTGGAATCAGCCTTGATTAAACAAGAAATACAATGAATCTTTCAAGAGGCGCATGGGATTCAGATATTATAGATAAAACCTTCCTCCAACCAGTGATTAAGAAGATTAAAGAGAAATTGTCAACAGGCATGACGTAATGGCTGACCTATGGACCTTCTGGTATAAACACTGCTTTCCTGTAACTTTCTCTCAATCACTATTTACCTGAGGAGAGAGACATCTTGGTCTCTGAAATATAGCCTTTATTTGCCACATTTTGGCGTTTTTATGGGCTCCTTATATATATATATATATATATATATATATATATATATATATATATATATATATATATATATATATATATATATATTGTTACGTGTAGGGCTTGGCTGATGAGTTTATTTCTTGATTAACGTAATTTACGAGGCCCTGAGTGCCAAGAACACACGTAACCTGTCATTTAAAGCTAAAATTTAATTTCAAAGACAAGACGATTATTAATGGAATAAGGTCGCCAGTCGAGAAGAAAACCAAGACACAAAGAATATATAGTTAGCTAGGAAATTACTTGAACAATCGCCCAACTTCGGACGCAGTCAATTTTCCCTTTGCTTCAGTAAGATTTTAACACAACAGATGATATCATACGCAGTTAGCACTGGCAAAAGGCTATTCCTCTTCTGAACAATGGGATCGAGACTCAAGGCTGCCTAAATGCTGTAAATTACTTTTTAACCTTCCCTAAGTCCTAGTTACTTCACGGGAATAGTTGAATGTCGCTAAGCAATATAAAGTGTTCTTAATCTAGACTTCATAAAAGTAAATTGTTTATATGGATTATGGAAGATGGTGCTGAAGAGGGAAAACAAATAAATG
>JANJGK010000008.1:2544380-2579380 GCA_039081455.1 Macrobrachium rosenbergii
CACGTATAAATATGTGTGTAATGTTATTTTTATAATGCAATGGAGGTTAATAGGCAAGTATAAAGTACAATTAGGATAACTACTTTTAAGCACATACAAGTAATTCATGGCGCATAGTCAACATATTTAAAAAGATTCAGCTGCACAAGAGCATTTATCATGACCTCAGTTTCGGTGAAAATATGTATAACTCCATCGTATTCAGGCTGAAGGGGAAATTCGAATGAATGCTGCCAGTTGACTAACTGGTAAGCCGAGATTTGGATAAAATTCGCTGGTATGCTGGGCAGCAAAAACCTCAGGCCTTAGGCCTTCATTTAGTGTTGGTTAGTTTCACACACACATATATGTGTCTGCATATATATATGTATGTATGTATGTATGTATGTATGTATGTATGTATGTATGTATGTATATCAACACATGAGGACGTGTTTCAGAAAATTAAATTTCTGGTTCGCATCGGGATCGAACCCCGGTCTCTCAAATGAAGGCCTAAGGCGCTACCAATTAATGCTCATGTCATAAAATAAGGTGGAACCTAAGAACTTCTGAACCTCAGGTTTTTGCTGCCTAAAACATATCCGCGAATTTTACCCAACTTCCCGACTCACCAGTCAGCTGGTAGCATTCATTCGAATTTCCCCTTCATCCTGAATACGGTGGAGCTATCAACACATGCGCTTACCCGTTATATACATTTTCACCGAAACTGAGAATCTTTTTAAATATGTAGAATATGTGCCCTGAATTATTTGTAAGTGTTTAAAAATAATTATCCTAATTATACTATATACTTACGTATTAAATATATATATATATATATATATATATATATATATATATATATATATATATATATATATATATATATATATATATATATATATATATATATATATATATATATATATATATATATATATATATATATATATATATATAGTGTGTGTGTGTGCGCGCGTGCATGAATTCAGGTAGATAAACTAAGCTGTTCTAATTTTTTTACGTATTTTCGTGTGTAAGTCAAATTTACCATTTGTCATTGATGACAGCAAACCAAAGGTAATTACCCTGCAAGTAACACAAAACGTAATTTGACAGTGCGGAAAGCTTTTATGATAAAAAGCGTATAAATATTCAAGTGTGTAACCCGGTAAAAAGCAGTTGGCGTATTGTTCACGTATAATGTTCCCAAGGAAATTAAAGTCCTATATTCATTGGTTGCATAGTGCAGTTAATTAAAAACTAGTAATAATGTGCGTGACAACTCTGTTAACATTACTGTACATTTCGTTCCTTTTCATTGAGTTGGAATTTTAGTTGCCGTTTCTCGTCGGCCTTGTACTACTGTATTTACCTTTCTATTTTGACAGCCTTTTTCAATGACGTATGGTCACGTTTATTCATAATTTCAACGGAATTTTTGTAAATAACGTAAATACTGTTGGTGTTGATTGTAATATAATTGTTTTTTGTTCTGTTGATTTCTACAATTTTGCTGTTGTTGTGAGTCTATTTATTAGTTTTTCTACTAATTTTATGTTGTTAATTTTAATTCTTTCGCGAGACATTGAGCTAAGCCCTGGGCCTGCTACTCATTATCGTGCGAATAATTGCTGAGTACTTTACTCAAACATTTTTCGTTTTATTAATCTATTATGAGAAATGATTCAACCTTTAACTTACAAAAATAGAGCGAAGGTGATAATTAAATTGAAAGCGCAGAGTGAAAAACGCAACCATTCCTACTGTTCTACTTATGTGACTGGTAAGTTTGTGGCTTTGGTTTTACCTTATGTAAATTCAGTTCTCTTATTTTTCTTGATGTAAGTAGCGGTTTTGTCATAAAGATTATCCTTTATCCTAAGCCACACGTTTAATGTTTTACTGACAGCGTTAAACCTGTTACTTATTATTATTTATTTAACAATGTATACTCATAATGTTTCTTCATCCATCAACCTTTGGAGTTCTCTTATCAACAGTCACTTGATTCTCATGCTTCTTGATGACATGTCACTTTCCTGATTCTTTCAAAGTTAATTTCTGTTTATCTGGACTTTCTGTAACTTTTACTCGCCGTTTAACGTGTTTTGCTTTTTCATTTTATAACGAATTGAACGCATTACTAAAAGATTTTTCTTCATTTTTCCTCTCTCCGTCAAAGTCTTAAACTCTTTCACGTTTAATCCAGGCCATTTCCTTTATCCTTCCTTCCAGTTTTTAACTTCATATGTTGCTGCTCTATTTACGCCTTAAAATGATATGGTATTCTTGATACGAGTAGGGATTAATGTGAGGAGAAAAAGAGGAAGAAAAAGAATCTTGATATGACTTCCACTTCCACTTCCTCCTTCAACATCCTCTGCTAGCAAGATCACCAAGACGTCAAATTCGAAGTCACTAAGAGGTAAATTCTTGGGCAACCTACTCTGGTGTCTGTTGTGCATATCTTTGTTTTCAGTACGGTCACATCGAGCATTATTGTCATTGCTATTCTTTTGTTTATCGTTTTATTTTCCATTCACTTTTTTGTACTTTTCTTTCGGTTTATTTTTTCAGTATTACATATAAATTTCTCTAGAGGGAAAGCACTTCATCGTTCCAGATATGATGGTGCGATTTCCGTCAGATCCTCTTTACATGAAATATTCAGCCAGAGGGATTATGGCCTAGTTCTGAATTTATCAAAGACATGCTTCGGTTCTTGGATGTTGGTGTTTAGAGAAATGTTTTCAGGAAGGAACTTGCAGGCATTTATCCAACAGCCTTTGTGAATTATACATCTAATCCATTATCACCAAATCTTCGCACTTTATCTTTACTCCAGTAATCTCGATTTCGATAAATAATGTTTGCTTCATTTCTGTAGTGCTCGTTACTGTTCCCAGTAATATACTGCTCTTTTCTCCTTCACTTATTTGTGCTCTCTTCTCGTTTAATCATGGATTTTTGTTGCATGCTCAGATACATTTTTGTACGCCTTTTTAACTTACTACTTGTTTACTAAATTCTAATTACCGTGACTCTCTGCTTATTTTGTGCTACTTACACAACCAAATATTTTGTTACGTGAGGCCGAGGTCGCTACTTCTTGTAAACCACTGGATGAAAGATTACCTTATGATGACCTGCGGTGATCCTTCCTGTATGTCGGTTCTGTAGCTCGAGCAGCTTCCTAGTTCCTTTCAAGTTCCTTATCTTATCGCTGAAGCTATACAGTTGAGCTGGGAATGGCGATGTGTTCAAAGGACGCTATATATACCATTTGGTTCAGATTCAACCTAGGAATTCAGAAATAGTGAAAATGAAACGAATAGCAATGTACCAGTATTCACTTGTGACATACATGTGCACTTATCTGCCCTTTAAGAATATGTATTCTAAAGTGTATTCTAATGCGAATGCAATTTAGGTGTTTAAATTTTCAGCATTTATGGTTCTGTTTACTCTACTTCTACCTTTTTTATCCGAATTCTTGCAAGTGTCAGTCTGTCTTCCATAAATGAAGCGATACGTGGTTTTTAAAGAGACACTATATAATTCTAGAAAAAATATCAATCGGTTTCAGTTTTCTGGAACCTCGGCTCTGCCTCCCGAAGTTACTGTCATTGGATAGTAAGAGGGAAGGAAATTACTGAGCAATTTTTGTGCTAGTCAAGGTACCATTAAATAAATTAAGAAGGAAGAATTAACTTGATATGTTATGGAATTCAGAGAAAGCGACAGTAAAGTTCAGTGTTAAGTTTGTTGTTGTTCAACTTGAACATGTTCAGGAAGACTGATATGTTTATGTGTGGTTTGAGAAACTCATAAAAATATATCAAGTTGACATTTCGTGGGAGTATAGATAGATAATATGAAGAAGGGGAATCTTTAGAAACACATGGCATAGAGGAAATAAATAGATCTAAGAAAAATAAGCAAGTCTTTGTATTTTATGGGAGCTGCCGTGGATGAATTATATTATGACTGTCACTGATTTTCAATTTTTCCTCGTGCTTATATTTCACTAAAAATCACTCAGTGCTTCTTAGTTTTTAAAAATTCCTTTTGATCTTTTTTGTGTAATTACTGATTCCTATCATCGTTGTGGTTTTATTCATTTTTCTTTATTATGAAACTCATATTCGAATGGAGTATTTATTGCATCAAAGGTTAGTTTCATCATCTTAAATATTCTTAGTATAGTCAAAATAGGTCTCTACCTTTTTTTTTGTGACTAATTTCAAGGTCACAGTGTTATTTCATTGTTCATCTTCGACCTTATCCTATGCAAGTTTTAGCATATAGAAAAATATTTAATCTTTTACTACCAGCTGCAAGGGTAACGTGTCGTGACCGATTTATGTATTCAGTCAGTTATCTAGATATATTTACCAATTACACATCCTAGCCAAAGAACTAACCAGATTACTCTTGATTCTTTATTCTTTTTTTCTTCCGTCACTTCGAACAACCGCACCCTCATCATCGTTTCCGGAAGAAAGAGGAAAAATAGGAAGAAAATCAGAGGCGCGTCTCTATTAGCGAAAAGGAAAAGTTGTGTGTGGAAAGAGATCATTTTGTTCCTCGAATGGTCTCTTGTCTTTGGTCATTCCGGTCCAAAGTCACTTCAGTCACAAGAAAACCAATACTCCTTACGTAAGGAACTGAGGAATTTTGCTTGGACATTCAATCTTTCCCATTTTATTTATCTCGAATAGAAAGAGGGAGAGAGAGACAGAGACAGAAGGAGAAAGGGAAAGAATGTGTTGTTACATATTTTCTAGAAGGAAAATAATTTGTCATGTAAAATTTTGCAGGTACTTTGATGCCTGCTTTTTTCAGAATAGCCAAAGAGAATCAGAATCAGCAGGATAACTAGTACCTTTAGAGAAAAAGGAAAAAGAATTTTGTCTATGGAAAAATAGCTCCTTCTAGATAGCGCCCTTTGTTAGCCTACAGCTCAGGCGCCTAACGTTGGCATCGGCGAAACTTTAGCACAGAGCTGACTCATACATGTCAGGTTTGGATGAATTCAATGTATCTTAGGCACTGGTGATGGAGATTAAGGAGTTAAGGAACGCTGATACGCAAGTTGGTGCCCTCACAAAAATAATTTATATGGGAGACCTGAAAACAGTTTTGTCTTAAAACAGGCTGTTTTTACTTTTCCGGATGTATCAGTTATATCTTTGATCAATTTCTTTCATTAGGAAAAGTTTGTCAGCATCCTTGAAGGAATGTCCTAAGGGAATTACTATTTGAACAGTAAATCAGAGTATATGAATTTACACATTTCCACTTTGAATGTCGATCAAATCGAGATGAGTTATCTTGTCAAAAAATGTTCTAGTATATATGAAGATTATTGTTTTTTAATGGACATTCCATCTCGTCCAACAGCATTGTACATATTGAGAGCATCAGAATTGTTGAGGGTGTAAGTGAACTTGGTATATAGAGTAAATAGTTAAACGGGCAGACAGGGAACAGTTGTTTCATAGGAATTTGTTAGTCAATATTTTGAGTGATGGTGAGGTTAGAGGAAAATTACCTCTCAAAACAGGTTAAGCAAGCTGTGTACATGGAAGACAAGGTTAGAATATATAAATGGATTGGTAGACAACTCTCCTCTATAAAAGGGAAGTTTTCACTTAGTGAAAAGAGAATCTGTATTAGAATTGTTAAGATGAAGAAGGCGAAAAGTACTCGAGAGTGTTTGATACAAGTGTTTTGCGTTGGCGTATGAAGCCGGCAGTGCTGCAGTTTTCTGCACCAAGACTTCTTCAAAGAATCAGCAGTTTATGTATAGACATATATATATATATATATATATATATATATATATATATATATATATATATATATATATATATATATATATATATATATATATATATATATATATATGTGTGTGTGTGTGTAAATATTTGTGTATATACATACATATATATATATATATATATATATATATATATATATATATATATATATATATATATATATATATATATGTATATATTATAAGTATATATACGCATATATATATATGTAATGTTTTTATTATTCTTTTTTATGTTCTTCGTTATATGTTTGCATAGATTTTAGTCTTTCTCTTCTTACCTTGGTTTCTTTCGAGGTGTCCTTCAGATCGCTTCGCGGATGATGTGCTATCTTTGTATATTTATTCCTTTTAAATATTGATATCTCTCAGAAAGGCGTATAGAGACGAGATCGGTAATTTCTTCACTTTAATTAGTACTTAATATTATAAAGATCAGTACAAAATTAACAAGTTACAATGATAGAAACGAATCACTCTTGAATCAGTCTATATGGGGAACACGGAAGCGATTGGGAGAAGTACTCTCCCTTGAAGGACACAGTTCTGACTCTCGTCTCCTCGTCGGTCTCTCACTCGTTGAACCCTCAGGAAACTTGCTATCTGTAAATCTCCCCCTCCTTCTAGCCTTATTGGAAGGATTAATCAGCAAGGCCTCCCCTTCAAGTAGCTGATTGGAAGGATTGTAGTGGGTGTGATTCAAATCTCTCCTTAGAGGACTTGATAGGAGGTGATCTTAGGAGGGTGTGGGAAAGACCCCTCCCACACATAATTGATTGGAGGTTGAAGAAGTATATCACTTGGGTCAACCCCCAAATTCCTGGAACTTCCACGAAAACACCTTCCGGAGAAGGCGGGGCTATAGAATCAGCTGTTGTAAGCATTTAGACTGTGCTGACTCATGTTTTGCTTGGCTTCAATCGCGAGGCCATTATTTCCCATTTTTACGACTGCTTTTTATGGCTTAAACACGATATACTGCAATGTAAACATCTCGCGTATTGATAACACGACACAACAGCATTTGGCCGTTATCACTGTGTTCTTTGCCTCTCTCTTTACTCTTATTTCTCTCTCCTTCTCTCTCCTAACTTTTTCTCTTTCTATCTCTCTCTCCCTCTCTCTCTCTCTCTCTCTCTCTCTCTCTCTCTCTCTCTCTCTCTCTCTCTCTCTCTCTCTCTCTCTCTCTCTCTCTCTCTTTTCTATTTAATTTCCCTATCTATTCTACACCACAACATCACTCGGTCACGCTACCTCACACTGCCCTCAGTGTGACAAAAAGAATATATTTCAATGGATGATTGCAAAATCACAAATAAAATAAAGCATTTATATGATTGCCCATCAAGTCAATTCTCAAAAAAAATATTTAAATTGCACAAACTGTGTCAATGCACTAATGCAAAAAAATCAATTAAGAATATATGGTAGAAAATTCACATATATTATATCATGAATCAAAAGAGATACATATACATACATATATATATATATATACATAATGAATTGTTATACTGTAAAAATGGTTAATTGTTTTAACACACAATGCAAACAATAATACATAAAGAATTCAGCAGCAAATTATGTGTATAAGATCATTTTACTCTTCATTGGTCCTCTTTATTTCTGTTATAATCTGCTCAACATTTGAAATTACCACACGTTTGACCAAAATTGCAAACACTATTATTACAATAATGATTATGACCAAATTGAACAGAGACAGAATTGGTGAAACATTTTCTTTGTAATAGAAAAATTCATCTACTAAAGCCAACTCATTTATTTGTTTTAACTCTGAGATAGTTTAAATTCTTTAACTTCACTAGAGTAGTTCATGTAGGGCTTATTTTTATGGATTGTGATTTCTGTGAAGACATGAGGTTCATAATATAATTTATTAGGAATAACTAACTTGCAAGTCTTATCAAAAGCATGGACATTATTGAAATTAATTTCAGTACTTATATTATGGCAATTAATAGTTGCTGTTACTGAACTTAGTGAAAACACAAAAACTGACTGTTCTACTAGGATGGAAACAAAATCATGTTTGGATAATTGTGTACACAGTACTGTCTCTTGATTTTTGTTTTCAATTATTTCTTGAACACAAGGATAGGCATTAGTAGTTTCATACAGGTTGTCAAGGTTGCAAATATACTCTTTATCTTTCAAAAGTATACAATCTCTTAATTGAGCATCAGTAATAAATGACATCATTAGTCCATGTTCTTCTAATGCAAAATTGATGTGGTTGACATTTGAGATAATTACGTTTTCCTTTATCAACATGGGAAAAGGATGTATGGACATCAGTACATCTGCCTCTTTTTGATTAAAAGGTAAAATTAGAAGGATCTTATTTTTAACTACCTTGGTGGTTATCAAATTATAATAGACCATTATATCCTTTACCATATGGGTATAATGTCCTTCTACCAAAAAAATGACTAATTATGCCCTCTAATTCTCTTGGGTTTATTAATGTTGGACTTAATATTCCTTTATAGGCTAACAAAATGGCATTTAACAGATCTTTATGGTCTTGCAATACAATTCTAACATTGTCCATAAATGTACTTAAATGTTGTTCATCTCTTTGGTAATATTTGTGTTCACTTGATTAATAAATTCCTTTATTTTTTTCAATTCCTCACTGTTTAAGTTTTGAGAGCTTATAATCTTATTTAACACAATGCCCCTTGTTGCTGCCCATTTCTCCAGTTTGTCTATACGGGCACTTTCTTTTTCTACATTAGAGTCCGTAGCGACCCCAAATAATTGATTAAGTGCTGTTCCTATAAAAGGTAAGAGGGATCGTTTGGATCTTGTATTTAACACACTTCCTATGTCATTATCTAGTTTTTCCAACAATGGTAA
The DNA here is from genome assembly GCA_039081455.1 of Macrobrachium rosenbergii. NCBI lineage: Eukaryota > Metazoa > Arthropoda > Malacostraca > Decapoda > Palaemonidae > Macrobrachium > Macrobrachium rosenbergii. The sequence continues at coordinate 2,553,094 of JANJGK010000008.1, forward strand.
AACACTGTTATTTTCACTTTTCCTAATTAATGATTTTAATTCCCTTTGGACATCTTTCAATGTCATTTCATTGATAAGCACTAATGTAATGTCAGTACTCACTATGCCCAAGTCCTTTATTAATTTCACAGATCCCTTTTTCTCTAGTAGTGCACCCTTCCGGATCACTACCTCAGATGACATTTATCTTTTTCTTAAGTTGTATTTGTTATTTATTGGTTCCTGTTTATCTTCTTTCAGTAATTCAATTATTCTCTTATTTGACCAAGAGTCTGTTTTTATTACCTTTACATGATTGGTATGAACAATTCTTTCTTTTAGGTCAATCTCACTTATGATCTTTAGCTTATTTAACTTCAACACTTCTAATACTCTATAAGGACCATTAAACTTTGAAGATACTTTTATATTAGGACCTTCTGGAATATGATTCTGAACAATACCTGAGCACCTACTACAATTTTTGGTTTAGCTGTATTTTTGTCATAGTACTTTGCTTGGACACTCTGAGCTTCCTTAAGTCTAGTCCTCGTCTGTTTGATCGTTTCATACGTACATCTAGTTTTCCAGGCAATATAGTCATCGTAGTTATAAGTATGTCGGGGTGGTGTGGCATCATCTAGTAACGTATTTGGTAGTCTCTTCTCGTATCCGTATAACAAGTAGTGTGGTGATTCTCCTACTGTCTCATTTACAGTACTGTTTATAGTAAACTGTACGTCTTCCAAAGCTAAATCCCAGTCTTCTGTATTAGGTTTAAGTAGAGTTTTCAGGATATCCTTTATCTTACGATTCGTTCTTTCTACTGCTCCATTTGAACTTGGTTTATATGCTGTGATTTGACATTTATTTATCTCATAAAATTCACATAATTTTCTTAAAAGTTCACTAGTAAATTCTGCTGCGTTATCAGAAAGAAGAACTTGTGGACATGAATGTCCCGTAATAATTCTAGATTTAAGAGCTTTTGCTACTGTAATTGCATCTCTATTTCTCACTGGTACAATCTCTACATATCTTGTTAGATAGTCTAAAAAGACTAATATTTGTTTATTTCCTCTAATAGTGGTAGGAAATGGCCCTAAAAAGTTCATAGATACGACTTGATGGGTATTTTTCAAGTGGAGCTTTTGGATTTACGTTACCTTTATTTCGATTACAAACTACACAATTTTGTACAAAGTTCTTGGCATCCTCACTACAATGGGGCCAAAATTAGTTTCTGGTTAGGATTCTAGTTGTCTTTTTGATTCCAGGATGTCCTGCTAACTTGTATGAGTGTGTTAGTTCTAAAACTTCTCTGATTAGTGTTTTTGGGATGTATAGTCGAGAATAACCATTCTTCTCTGTTGGTCTTTTATACAGTAATCCATTGATTAAAACAAAATCAGGTTTTAAAGATTCATCTGTCATTAGTTGTCCTATTATATGCTTGATTTCTGTATCCATTCCTTGTTGTATTTGTACTCTTTCCAAATCTAAATCTACCACCTGACAGCTAAAACAAAAAGTATTAGTGGTAATACATTTCTCTGTTTCTTCTTGGGCTCTGGATAATGCATCTGCTAGTGTATTAAATTTTCCTGGGATATATCTGAGTTCTGGTGCAAATTCTAGCACACTAATGAACCATCTATTGAACTTTATGTTATTTGTAAAAGTTCTCTTCTTAAACAAATCACAAACTGGTTTGTGATCAGTAAGTACATTGACTTTATGTCCTAAAATTATGTGTCTAAATTTCCTTAGACCCCAGTATAATGCTAAACATTCTCTTTCTATTGTGCTATAATTTCTCTCTGCAGCATTCAAAACTCTACTGGCATAATATACTGCTCTCATTCTTGTTTTGTCCTTTTGTAATAGTACAGCCCCTAGCCCGGTAAAAGTCTTTGGAGAAATCTGGGTAGACTAGTACGGGATTTCTGGTCATTTTACTCTTTAGTGTTTGGAAAGCTGTCTCTTGTTCTTTATTCCATTCATATGTGACATCTTTCTTTGTTAATTCTGTTAATGGTTTGACTATTGTAGCAAAGCCCTTAATGAAAGGTCTATAGTAGCCCACCATTCCTAGGAATCTCCATGCTTTCAAATTGGTAGGAGCTGGATATTCAACTATTGCCTCTATCTTGCCTGCTTGCATTCGCAGACCATCTTCACTAATTACATGTCCTGAATATTCCAAAGATTTCATTAAGAATTGACATTTATTTGATTTGATTTTTAATCCTGCTCTTCTTAATCTTTCCAAGACTATTTCTAATGTTTTGAGGTGACTTTCTAAATCTTTGCTAAAAATGATAACATCATCTAAGTAAACTGCAACATTTTCTATGTCCCCTAATATTTGAAGCATTAATCTAACAAACGTTAAAGGAGCCGAAGTGAGTCCAAATGGCATGACTTCAAATTGCAAGTGTTCCTTGTGTGTGCTGAAGGCTGTGAACGGTTTCGACTCTTCGTCTAAAGGTACCTGCCAGTATCCACTAAGTAAATCTAAAGATGAAAATATCCTTGCACCTCCTAATTGAGCTAACATATCTTGAATCAATGGCATTGGCATTCTATCGGGGATGGTGATGGAATTTAACTTTCTATAATCTATCACAAGTCTCCAATTTCCATCCTTCTTTGGAACAAGTAGTAATGGAGAATTATATGGAGATTTAGAAGGAATGACTACCCCATCTTCCTTCATTTCTTCTATCAAATTATCAACTATGGGTCTTTGGCTTATTGGTAATCTGTAATTATGAATAAAGAATGGTTTTGTTCCATCATCTAATACAATTTTATGTCTTAGGACATTTGTTCTACCTAATTTATCTCCTTCTATTGCTATTACATCTCTGTATTTTTCTAATACTTGAATTAATCTATCTTTGTTTTCTGGAAAATCTGTTTTATTCACTTCTTTGCTTAATTCAGATGTTTGACCAGTTACAGAGAAAAATGCTTCTTCTTCTAATGTTAGTAATGGATTGTTAATAGGTATTCCTTTACAAAAGATAATGCCTGCATATAGTGTTAGTTTGTTATCTGAGTAGTTCTGGACATAAACTTCACAAGTATCACCCTTCATGTGGACTAAAGAATTATCCATTCTGACAAATTCTGGTAACTCTTCATTTAGTAAAAGAACATCTTTAACTCCTATCTCTTCTTTTCCCCTTAGATGTATTTTTGTTAAACACTTTGGATGCAAAATTACCTGTCTGTTCAGTATAAATTGTACTTTATTATCATCAGCAGTGCTTACACAACATACTTCCTCATCTTTTGTTTCTGCAAAGTAACAATGTTCTGCATCTATACTAGTTTCTTCAGTTACTGCTATTATATCATTTATATCTACTTTATTTATTTTGTTTAACAACAGTACCTCATTTACTAATTTCCCTTCATTATCACAACTGATTACTACATTGCTATAATGTTCTGTATTTATCTCTGCATAATTATCATCATAAATGTCTTGTTCCTCGTCATATTCAGAACATTGAGGATCACCTTTATTTATTTCTGGGTCACTTCTTTTGTTGGAAAGTATTAATTCTGGATGTGCACATCTTAAATTTCTAGTCTGTAATTGTGGAAATTCCTCCTTTCCATTACCATTCAATTTAATTTGATTGTTCTCTTGATGAAAAGTTATTTTCTGTATGTCTTTCTCGCTTGTTGAAGTCGTCTCAGACAAATTGATCAGATTTGGGTGAAACTTTTCTTCTTCAAGCGTAAAGCATACGCTCTTTTTAATTATCTTGTGTAAGGTTAATTCTTCCTTCTCGGCAATTCAGTATAATTCCACATTTCTTCATTAATTTATATGAGAACAACACCTGTGCGGGAAAGAACCTGTCTTCTAGAACTATAAAATTTTCAACAGTTTTATGTGACGAAAGGTCTATTTCTAAGTTCACATTTCCTAAACTTTTAATCTGTTTACCCGCTACTCCTTTTATTATTTTGCTTTGACCCTGAATTAGCGTTTCTTTAACGCCTAAGTAATTTGTTAATGTGTGTTTATCAATTATGCTTACAGTGCTACCTGAATCCATAAGGACAGTACATAATTTATTCAGTATTGGAATTTTAATGATAGGTAAATCCTTTCTGATTATTTCTTCTTCATCCATGGAAAATACAACTTCTTTACTCTGCAATATGGATAGTGCGGATGAACCTTCACTTCTCCTTTTTGCTAATTCTTCTACTCTTAATTTATCTTCTTGAAGGGACTTTCTTGTGGTATTCTGTGTAGGGATAAATTGTCATTGATTTGAAGACTTATTTGATGTTGAGCGGTTACTACTTAATTCTACTATTTCTTTATTTCCTTCTTGTGTTTTAAACCAGCAATTCTTTGTTAAATGTCCTACTTTCTTACAAACCGTGCAGATTCTAGGTTTTCTACACTCATTTGTAAAATGATTTGTATACCCGCAGTTTTCACAAGCTGTCTTTGGTCTCGCCCCTTGAGCGGAATAGTTCACTTGGGTTGAAGTGTTTGTGCTTGAGTTTTGACCATATCTATAAGGTTTGTGTGGTCCACTCTTTGTTAGATTGTTTCTTCCCCTTTGATCTGGATTCCATTTTCTTTTAGTATTTTGGGCATATTTTCCTTGGAAGGTATTTGGTCTATTTCCTACTTGTCTGGAATTATCATAGAATTTATAATTCATTTTAAAATTAGGATTATTCTTTCTGACTTTCCTTTCATTTTGTGCTTCTGTTGTTCCCACGAATTCCTTGGATAGATTTATCTCTTTCCTTTGGATTTCTTCTCTCATTGTCTTCAATGTTTGAAGGCTTGTTTTTCTGGGATCAAGTTTTATTTTTCTGAAAGCTGTCTTTTCTTCTTCTCCAAGAATATTATATATTGTTCCAAATGACAAGTAACTTAATACATGTCGTAGGTCAACTAAGTTATGGGCACTAGCCCCAAACTGGTCCTTGTCTCCTATAGTAATACCTGTCTTCATTAAGTCTTCGGTTATTTTCTCTATTGCATTCTCTACGCTTGCACAAATTGGCAATTGTTTTATATTGTGGGTTAAGAAATCTAGTTAGGTTATATAAACCGTCAGTCTGATTTACTGGTTCCCAGAGTGATAAACAAATTACTTTAAATTCTACATAGTTATTAAGTTTGCTAAAACTTGTGGAATTCAAAGTTTTATGTGCGTCTCCATGTTCTGAGCTGACGAGCAACAAGGCTTCATTTATTTTAGCTCTTTCATCTGTTATTCCCCCTGTAATTATACGACTATCTGCATCTGCTAGCCAATGATTTACAGTATAGGATTCGAGTCTGCTTTTGTCAGGATTGGAATCATCCACCTGTCCACAGAAGCGTGTGGCGGTTGTTATGACGACCGCCTGGTTCATGTTATAAATTTGTAAGGTGCGATTATTATTAGTATTATTAGTATTGTTACTATTATTATTATTGTTAGTAGTATTAGAATGATTAACACTATTTTGGTTCTGGTTATTTGTGTTATTATTGTTAGTATTTCCTTGCACTACAGCGGAGTGGGAATTTAGTCTTGAAATTCGACTTATTCTAATTGTCGACGGTCTTAAATCGTAATGTGAATGTCTAACAGTGTTCAGTAATTCTTCAAACACTCGTTGCATGTCCACACACAAAAAAAATTATTCACTCAGAGTACATCAATCATAAAAAAATTTTGTTATATTGTACCAAAATTAAAACAATTTGTCAAATTGTCACAGAAAAAAAATTAAATTCTCTATTGAGTTCAAGTGCATAATTAAAAACTTTTTCAATACACAAAATAAATTTTTATATGAAATTGGGCATCATATCATCAAAATTCATCATAATAAGTACACAAAATTATATATATAACTTCTCAATTAATCGTCACCAACCGAGTGAAAAAAAATGACTAATTCCCTATCTAAATTATTTACTAAATAATTAATTATCATAGAGAGAGTAATGCTGGTATTTATGCAAAAGAAATTTTATTCACTAGAGAGTGTTTTCTTAATTTTCAATCTTATAGCAAGATGCAAAAAAAATATATATATATCTTCACTTATTTATTAAGAGAGAGCAGACAAATTCATTTATCGCGAACTTACTGGGTGGTGTATAGATTTTAGTCTTTCTCTTCTTACCTTGGTTTCTTTCGAGGTGTCCTTCAGATCGCTTCGCGGATGATGTTCTATCTTTGTATATTTATTATTTTTAAGTATTGATATCTCTCAGAAAGGCGTATAGAGACGAGATCGATAATTTCTTCACTTTAATTAGTACTTAGTATTATAAAGATCAGTACAAAATTAACAAGTTACAATGATAGAAAACGACTCACTCTTGACTCAGTCTATGTGGGGAACACTGAAGCGAGGGGAGACGTACTCTCCCTTGAAGGACACAGTTCTGAACTCTTCTCTCCTCGTAGGTCTCTAAGTCGTCGAACCCCAAAGAAAAACTTGCTATCTGCAATCTCCACCTCCTTCTAGCCTTATTGGAAGGATTAATCAGCAAGGCCTCCCCTTCAAGTAGCTGACTGGAAGGACTGTAGTGGGTGTGATTCAAATCTCTCCTTAGATGCTTGATAGGAGGTGATCTTAGGAGGGTGTGTGAAAGACCCCTCCCAAACATAATTGATTGGAGGTTGAAGAAGTACATCACTTGAGCCAACCCCCAAATTCCTGGAACTTCCACGAAAACGCCTTCCTGAGAAGGCGGGCTATACAACCAGCTGCTGTAAGCATTTAGATTGTGCTGACTCATTTTTTGGTTAGCTTCAATCGTGAGGCCATTAGTTCTCACTTTTACGACTGTTTTTATGGCTTCAACACGATATACTGCAATGGTTCATGTAAACATCCCGCATATTGATAACATGATACAACAGCATTTGGGCGTTATCACTGTGTTCTTTGCCTCTCTCTTTATTCTTATTTCTCACTCCTTCTCTCTCCTAACTTTTTCTCTTTCTATCTCTCTCTCTCTCTCTCTCTCTCTCTCTCTCTCTCTCTCTCTCTCTCTTTCTATCTAATTTCCCTATCTATTCTACACCACAACATATATATATATATATATATATATATATATATATATATATATATATATATATATATATATATATATATATATATATATATATATATATATATATATATATATATATATATATATATGTCACAGACCAGACGCGCAAGGCGCTTGTTCACACGATGAAGTAGATTAAGGGCAGGAATACGATGAGATACGCATTTTGTTTTTAATCCTACGTTTCGTGACAACATTGCCACATCTTCAGGGATTTTCTACAAAATAAAAATATATGTTAACACAAATTAAGAGCTGATTATAAGATCCAATAGTTGACAAAGCTAAGACAATTTTAATGGTAAAATTACAACCCACAGACTTGAATTACATGCAAACTTGACTAAACTGACACTAGAAGTGCAAAAAATTATAAATAACGAAAAGAACATTTAAATATCTCGGCAAAATTATATATATATATATATATATATATATATATATATATATATATATATATATATATATATATATATATATATATATATATATATATATATATATATATATATATATATATATATATATATATATATATATATATATATATATATATATATATATATGACTATTTATCACATCACCGTGATTCATATACAATCAGAAAGCTACCAACGTCCTTTAATATCCAATTCACTCTACCTCGGAAGTAATATATTTTCATATATGTTACCGAAGGGGAATTTTTAGTTGATAATAAGTCCACCGTCCCGTGGGATCGGTGGACTTATTATCAACTAAAAATTCCCCTTCGGTAACATATATGAAAATATATTACTTCCGAGGTAGAGTGAATTGGATATTAAAGGACGTTGGTAGCTTTCTGATATATATATATATATATATATATATATATATATATATATATATATATATATATATTATATACATTATATGTATATATATATATATGTGTGTGTGTGTGTGTGTGTGTGTGTGTATGTATGTATGTATGAGGAGAACGCCAACACATACAATCAAAAGCAAAGGTCATATTCCCATAAAACTACAGCTGAATGCTCCACACAAACAACCTTTCAGCATCAAAGATAAAAATACACCAAAAGTGAACAGCGTCAAGAGGTACAAAGAATGACAGAAAATTTAGGCTAAAAATAACGGGACAGCAGAGGAATGGTTGTTTAGAGTCGAAATTCGTAATTTGTTATTTAATGTTTCCAAAATCAACAGCTCGTTGAGCTCCTTTGTTTGACCAATAATTTTAAAATCTTTATATTTGATGGTAGTTTTATATTCAGTAATGTGATTCCGTATATAAGAAGTTTCTGGGTTAGATAACTTACATCCAGTTCTATAACTAACGCCCCGATGAGAATCGGCCCTGACCTTGAGAAGACGCTGGGTAGTACCAATATATTTTCCCAGATTACATCTAGGACAAGCGTGTTCATAAACGACGCCCGACGTTATCAAAGGGCAGAGCCGATCTTTAAACTTGCAGAGCGAACCAATGGTCTTAGGATTCTTAGGTATAATCTTCAGATTTATGGCTCCAAAATGTTTGCGTACGATCTTGGCAAAATCTCTTCGAAAATTGTTATTTAACAGAGACGGGAAACTGGCATAAAGAGGGAGCTTGGGGACCTTAAAACATATGCTGTAGGCTGTTCAGAAAACGTTTTGTTAAGTAGTTTATTTGAAACTTTATAGAAGACCTTAGAAGGAAAGCAGTTATTAGAGAAGTACTGGAGGAAAAAAGTAATATCGTTGTGGAAGAGAGTCCAGCTAGAGGTAAGAGGCCAAGCACGATAGAGCACGGTATATAGAGTTAAGTTTGAAATTGAGAAAACAGAAACTATAGAAGCTGGAACCGAGACCAGTAAATGTTTTCTTTCTAAAAATTGAAGTACAAAAACATTTTCCTTAAAGACCAAAATATCTAAGAAGGCTAATTTTGAATTGAGTTCTTTTTCCATTGCAAAATTAATATTATAATGGTGATTATTAGAAAAATCCAGGAACCGTCTGCATCGAACTCATTTTTGAATAGGATAAAAGTGTCGTCCACATAGCGTGAGTAAGACAGAGGGCGGAAGGCCAGGGGGCATTCATCCAAAATGCGCTCCTCCAGGGAGCTATATGAAAATGCTCACAAAGCTACTGTAGGTAGGACCAAGCGGAGACCGCATGGCCATGCCCTCAATTTATTTAAAAAGCTGTCCATTGAAAACAAATGCCATGTCCAGCGCGGCCAATTCTAAAAGAGCTTTAAACTTCGAATAACTAAAATTAAAATGAACACACTCAGGTTCGGGAGTAGTTTATCAAGAATAATGTTTATGGTCTCTTACAGGTACGTTGGTAAATAGTGACTCGACATCAAAACTAGTTATGAATAAGTCAGAATCCTGGTATAAAATACGTTCTTTAAACTGTTCAGAGTTTTTAAGAGTATACTGATTTGTGGTCAGCGGTTCCAATAGACGGGCGAGAAATTTTGCCAGTTTGTAATTAGGTGTGTTGTAAGAGGCCAAAATAGGGCGGAGAGGAACATTATCTTTATGTATCTTTGGTAGACCATACAAAATTCCGTAAAATGAACCGGTGGAGAATAAATCCTGGAACACTTTTTCATCAATAGTGTTGTCATTTTTCAAGGCTCTGAGAAGTCATCTGATTTTATCCCCCCACTTTAAATATGCTTTGATAATTTAGTACACCCACTTTTTGGAACCTTGTACGATCGCTTAAAACAGTAGTAATTTTGTTATTGTAGTCACTTTTATCCAATATTACCGTTCCCCTCCCCTTATCCGGCCTCACAATGATAATGTCATCACGCTTAGCAAGGGACTCGAGAACTTCCGGATCACTCTCTGCAAAAAAGGGAGCCCAGTTTGTTTGAAGTTTTGAGAATGCATTTTGTGACAAAACCATTAACTCACTTTGTAGGCGGCTGAGGTCACTACACAAGTTGAGATTTTTTAAACAATGAAATAACACTTCAAGGGGCAGAAAAAACTGGCAGTAATTAGGTTTAATATTTGGTAAGCAAAAACCTAACCCAAAAGACAAAAGGAATTCTTCTCGTTTAGACAATACATTCTTCGAAATATTAAAAACAGTTTTATAACAGCTATGAAATTCTGGTAAAATAATTCCTAGGTTTGCCAATTTTTTTATGGTGTCTCCGTTGTTTAGTGTTAATAAAATTTCTAATACTGTTATTAAAAAGCTGAGTAAAAACAATTCTATCAATAAAAGAGAACGATTCAAGAACTTCGTGGAGAAAACTATTTTTTTTAATCTCTTATTTAAAAATCATATCAAATACATTTTACAAACAAATACATATGCTAGCCTATATATGTAATTAATGTACAAAACATTTACAAAAAGAAACATATGAAAATAAATCATGCACATCAAAACAATTCCTATCTATTTTTCATAAACTTTAAAATGCGCAGGTGAGGTACTTATCTGTAAAATATAAATTATTTTTTTCTTTAAGGAGAATTTTCATCAAATACCTATCATAACTAAATTTACTTTTTATATGCTGATATATTTCATTTATATAAAAATTTAACTGTCTTCCTATCCAAACTGAATATAAGTACCCTGCCGTTAACATAATATACGTGTTATATATTTTTTCATTCTTACTTGAGAAATTTAACATTAAGATCTTAAGTATATTCACACCCTCTATATTACATATATCACTCAACATTTTCTGGAAAAATCTTGCTATTGGTTTTATAAACTTGCAAAAATAGACTATGTGCAATGTTTACTCTATATTATCACATCTATTACAATGATTAATCTCTTTTATCTTAAGCATAAGCAGTCTGTCATTCGTTGGTAAAGATTCATGGATATATTTGGACAGGAATTCTCTTTCACTTACTCCAATAAAGTGATGATTTATATTTTTCCAGATACTTGCCCAATCGAGAAGAGGATAGTTATCCTCAATTCTTGCCTTAACATCCTTACATAGGTACATATAAATATCTTTACTATACATAACAGGAAATTTCTTACAATTACATATTTCTCTAATAACGTCGATTGCTACTGAATAGAATTCATTGGGGGTATTGTAGGAAACTTCCTTAGGATAATCAATGTCTATTAAGTAACTTAACCTAATACTACAATAATATATACATAAGCCTATGCCAATATTCAGGTGTTTCAAGACAGAAGAAGTTAAAATAGATTTGGCTTTATAAAGTACATTTATTATTCCTACTCCTCCTCTATCTCTTGGCAAACATAAAGTGTTTCTGCTGACTGGCTGATACATTCCTTTCCACAAATATCTGAAGATACATGAGTTTATCTTTTGAGCCTCCTTCTTCATTAGTGGCAACGTATGGGCTACGTACCACACTTCTGAACAAATTTTATTGTTGATTATAACAGCTTTTTGAAAAATGGATAATTTTCTCTTGCTCAACTTACCTATTGATATTTCTATTTTCCTAATAACTTCAGTCCAATTTTTCTCCTGAATTGTCTCAAAATTATTATGATAATATATTCCTAATATTTTAGTACATTCCACAGTCTTCAACCACTTCACAGGCCAAACATTTCTTTCTTTCCACAGTCCAATACCCATTATTGAAGATTTTTCCCTATTCAGTTTAGCACCAGTTGTTAATTCGAAGTGTTTTATTATCTTTCCTGCTTCACAAACTGACTTGTCTGTTGACACAATAATAGAGGAGTCATCAGCATACCCTTGTAAGCACATATTTTTATCGTTAGGAAGCTTCAGACCTTCAATATTCTTATTATTCTTAATTACTAGATACAATGGCTCCTGAAAAACTACGTACAGTAACATAGACAATGGACATCCCTGACGAGCAGACCTTTTAAATTGGAAATAGGGGCTAAATATTCCATTTACACAAATACAGCTCTTACATCTTTTATATAAAATACTTAACCAACAAATAAATTCACTAGGAAAGCCAAATTTCTTTAATATTTTAATTATAAATTCAATATTTACTCTATCGAAGGCCTTAGACCAATCTAGGTTTATTATAGCAAGTTTCATATTATTTTGCGAAGCATAAAAAACTATATCTCTAATTGTAATGTTACAATTTACAATTGACCTATCCTGAACTCCACAGTACTGTTCTACTGATGTAATTTTAGTCATAACAAATTTCAACCTATTGGCTAACTAACACTTTGGCTATTATCTTGTAATCTACATTAAGCAGTGAAATTGGTCTCCAGTTATCTATTTCCTCCAAATCTCCCTTCTTTGGTATTAATTTGATGATACCACTATATTGGGAATCTGTTCCTTCACACTTTTCTTTTATATATTTTACAACCTCTAAAAAATCTTTTTTAATTATTTTCCAAAACTTTTTATAGAATTCAATTGGAATTCCATCTACTCCAGGCGACTTTTTATTATTCATTAACTTTATCGCATTATAAACTTCTCGTTCAGTAACATCACCTTTCAAAATGTCTTTATCATCATCATCAAGTATATTACTACAAAATGAAAGAAAGTAATTTTGCATATTTTCATCCACGACCGATTTTTCATATAATTTTTCATAATATTCTTTTATATATAACATTATAGCATCTGTATTTTCCATGGTGTGACCGTCTCCACTTTTAAGCTTACATATAAGTTTTGAGACTTTACTATTTTTTTCTTTGTTTAATAAATACGAAGACAATTTTTCTCATTTAACAAGGTCATCAATTTTTGCTCTTATCTTTATCCCTTCACATATTTCATTTTGAATATTATTTATATTTTTCTTTACAGCCTCAATTTCTTTATATTTCACTTTTGCTACATAGCTCTCCTCGTACAGTTGTCGCAGTCTCAGTCTGTGCTGTAACAAATTCAACAGACCATACCTTTCTTGAGCTAATCTCTTGCCAACTTTCAAAAAAAAAAATTTACATTCTTGTTTAACCCATTCCCACCATAAAGCAACGTTACTAAAGTTAGGCATTTTAGATTTCAATTGATTCCAAAATGAAAAAAATTCTTCTGCTATACCATTCACATTTAAAAGCTCAGTATTAAGTTTCCAAAAACCCTTCCCTGTTTTCACTTAACTAAGTTTTATTTCTAAAATAACCATATTATGATCTGAAAAACTTATTGGGATATTGCTTACTCGTTGAATTTCATTCACACACTTTTTTTGTGTAAATCCTGTCAATTCTTGAACCATAGTTATTTCTCACATAGGTATACCCAGGGATACTACCCTTGCCACCAGATACATCTTTTAGCCTTAAATCTCTGACAAGGTCTTTTAATGATTTACTTACCAAAGCATTATTCCCATTACTACAGTTTTCGGTGATTCAATGCAATTGAAATCTCCTCCCAAGATAAGATTTTCATTATTATGTCTCGGATAAAACAATAGTTTTGTTTTGAAAAATTCTTCCCTTTCTTTACATCTTGCAGTACCAGAAGGGGCATAAACATTAACAACATTAAACACTCTATCATTATACAGTATTCTCATACCTAAAATCTGCCCTTCAGAATCCATTTCTCTACTCAGTATGTCAATTCTCTTGTAATTTGTGGTACATATTATGGTTCCTCCTTTAGAGAGATGAGTAGGATTAAAACCTATATCAGAGTTACCTGTTAGATACTCTAGTCTTTTTATATCCTTAACAATATGTTCCTGTAACAATAGAATATCAATTTTATAATACTTAACAATATTGACAATTTTCATTTGTTTCTTGATATCATTTAGATCATTTATATTCAAGGTAGCTATGGACAATGCCATTATGAAGTATTGAAAAAATTAAAGTGTAAAAAACAACCATGGAAAGACCATGACCTCATTCTTTTACACGCCTTTTCTTGGTATGCCAATTTTTCCTATCATTACCCTTCCTTCCCTCTTTTCTTTTTTCGGGAGCTTTGGTAAGAGTTATCTTCCCAGGATCCTGCACTTTAACATTCCATGTCTTGCTGCCGTCTTCCAATCGGCTTCTAGTTTCGTTCTGTTGATCATCATCGCCATCCGTTTCCTTAAAAGTGTCTTCCATTGATTCACAATCAGTCGCTTGACTCTCTTCCCCTTCCACATGAATATCCTCTTCCATTTCCTTGTGAATGTCCGCTGTCATAACTACTTCCATCAGTCCTTCTTCAGATGAAATATTTTTCTTTGTATTGTTCGGAGAGTTCAAGAATAAATAATCCAAGGAATCGGAGATTTCAAACGGTGAAGTACTCTGTTGGGAGATTCCTATTGGGCCAGGTGTTATTACATCCTCGTCACTTGTTTTACCATCCAGTCGGTCCTTCTCTCCAGTTTTATTCTCATTGCTATTTCCCTTACTGTTATCCAAACAATCTGCAGCCATGGTTGTTTCGCTTAGCTTTGTATTATCTTCGAGTTGTTCCTGAACTTCCACATTAGCGGTGTTCACCGTTTCTTGGTTCATTTTTCCTTTGCCTTGATCTGTGTTGTCCTTACCGTTGTCAGTGTTCTCATTATCCTTTTCGTTATTATCTCCTTTATTATCCACATTCTTTTTCCCTGTCATTGGAGGAAATTCCACTTCATTATCCACAGTAATCCTTGCATTTATATCACAATCGGCAGCTATGTGGACATCATTTCCACATATCTAGCACGTTCTCTTTTGGCCGTTGTATAAGAAAATGAGAGTGTATCCAAGAACGGTAATAGACGACGGGATGTTCTTCTTGATTTCCATTTTAGCGGTCCTGATCCCATTTAACAGCCCTTATCCTTTTCCAAGCCTATGTTTGTTATTGCGAATTTCATGCACTTTTCCATATTTTGATAACACTTCCTCAATCATATCATTGTCCATGTCAAATGGAGCACGACGAATTGAAACATAAGTGAATAAACTACTGAAGTTCAGAATCTTTACACTTTGTCCCTGTCCGATATCTAACGTTTTACCGTCGATTTTTTCAATAAATTCATCAAATACCACAGTATCCTCGAACTTATTATTTGATAAAAGCTGGAATCCAATCAAGTCACCATATTAAATCTTTAGTTCCTCAAAAATAACTCTGCATACTAGATTATATTCAGGATAACATGTAAAACACAGTCCAGCGGAGTCTTTTCTCCTTAATGGAGGCAATAAAACACCATGATCAAAGAAAACGGTATTCGCTGTGCGCCTGAGGAATATCCTCAGGGCATAAAGTTTCTGCACCCGATGCATAGGAGAGCTGATGTTTTATTAGATCTAAGCTACAGCAATATTAAAGCACTATCTTAGTACACACCAACTATACAATCACTTCAGGCCATGTTGTACATACGTCAGTCCCATTGAAACCCAACAAGTAGTCCACTTCCACGAAAAAAAAAAAAAGCCTAAAACCAAGAGCGTTGTTGACGACGTCTTATTTACAATCAGGTTCTTCTTCTCCTTGGAGAAAACTATTAAATAGCTTGTTAAGGGGGTCACAATCTTTTTGCTTACAAATAATTTCGTAGTTAAGTAAATGCCTAATAGTGTCAGAATAAAACAGAATGATATAAGGAGTTTTTATAAACTTTAAACATAACAAAATATGGAACAATATCATTAATTAAACAATATTGCAGGAACTCAAGGTCCAGACTTACTTTTTCTTTTTTTATACATATTTTTTCCAATTTCCAACATTTCTGGAGTAGTTCAAGGGCACAACGAATCCTTACGATTCTTACGATTGGAAGTTACTGTCCTCTTGAGCGTACTGTAGACGGAGAATAAAAAGTAGAAAGAAAAAAGCATAATTCAGCTCCATTGTAGACAAGTTTGCAGAACATACAGTGCAACCTAGCAACAAACAACACAGATCAGACGTGCAAGGCGCTTATTCTAAACACGATGAAGCATAGCCTATTAAGGGCAGGACTAGGATGAGATACGCATTTTGTTTTAATCCTACCTCTCTTGGCAACATCGACACATTTTCTTTGCTACAGCTAGCAAAGGGAAATTAAATGGAGAAGAGCTAGGTCTAATTTAAACCCCCTTTTCTAAATGAATCTTGTGTTCTAACACATCTGTCAATCCCAGTTTATCTCCTTTCAGAGCAATAACATCTAAGTATTCATCTAAAACCTCACCTAACCCCTTTATGTATTCTTTGTAGTCTGACGAACCCAAATGATTCCTAAATATCTCCCTTCTAACCCCCATTTCAGCCTCTGTAAAGCCATTTTGCTCCCCCTATTACTGCCAGTGAATCCATCTCCTCTCTCCATTCCTACAGACCCACAACGTAAGTATTCCTGTGATACCTCATAACTGAATTATTGCAGTTTAGCAATTCCACCCATGTAACTCATGTATTTAACACCCTGTTCATTGAAACCATACTCACCACTCATTTAAGTTTTTCACTGCCTTCCACCACACACACCTGTTTATTTGCCTGCATGTTTCTCACCTTCATTTTCACCATACCAACCACCCCTGGTTCTAAAATTATATCCTTCATTAAAACACCTTGGTATATCCTCTGTCTCACACCATCATGGTCCCTTACTCCCTGTGATTGCTTATCTCTCACAATTTCCTCATTATTCCATCTTATTTCCTCATTACTCCCCATGTCAAGCACACTCCCCCTCATTTCCTCAGTACCAACAATATATAAGGGATAAAACCACCAGTTTCATCAACTGTTATACTTCCTTTACTAGGGAATATAGAAATGCCAATCCTCCTACATGCTGGATGGCCCAATAAAATCCTGTTCCCCAAGTTAACTTCTCCCACTACTAAAACTGACTCCCGTATTCACTGGCTCCCTAGCGAGAAATAAATATCTTCCGCTCCTACAATGTCCAGTTTATGATCTTGGACATCTCACACTTTATCCTCTGAATGCTGTAGCCAGTACTAACAGAACATTGACTGATAAAAGTCAAATTCCACTAAACTGACTGATGCCCCTGTATCCACAAAAATTTAAAGACTAGACCCAGCTACGGCTCCCTTCACTACTGGCTTCCATTCTCCTATATCTCCCAAAAGTCCTATATGACATGAACATTTTATCCTTTCCCTTTCATTTGTTCTACCCTCTAAAAATCCTGTCTATTTCGGGACTTCCTCGGATATCCTCCAGAGGAGCTTCTTATAGCTGCTCCCAAAATTCTGACTTACTGTTCTATCATTACCACTTTTGAGTAATGGACAGAACCTCCAGTCATGTGACGAATTCTCACACATGCCTGTTTATTGCAATTAAAATAACGAAATTGTGGTGTATGATCTGCAGATTTTCTGTCACTCTCCACTTTGCTGCAAAAACCACTAGAAGCAATTAAATTCTCTCTGCGGGAAGTTCCTTCAGTTTGTTTTCGTGGAATTAGGCATCCCATTGAAATAAAAGATTTGTGAGAATCAGCTTCTATCGGTCTATCAAAACTGCTAACTATTGCATCTGGCATGTCATTCAACAACCATGAGAAATACAGTAACATCTGAAAATTCTGAAAATTCTCTTATGAAATAGAACCTCCATTCACCCAACCCGAGCCTCTCAATTTCTTTGCCAAATCTGAAGCTACATCAAACAATTTTGTGCTATACTGAACCACAGAACTACGCCTCTTCCTAATTTTATAAAACGCTCTCATATCCCGAACCAAATCACCACATTCATCCCCCCCATATGCAGTTCTTAGAAATTTCTTTAAGTCATCCCAAGTCAGACATTTCTTGAACTCAAAACTGTGACAGCGCTTTCCAATATCTCCTGCATTCATCAAATGCATCTTTATCATCTGTGATTTTTTGGAAATTAAATGATTGTTGACACTGTCACAATAAAATCCCCGGCGAAGGGTTGAACGGGCGACTTGAACTTCGTAATCCAATGAACGAACTTCGTGTCTACCAATTTCTTGTCTGACATTTTGCCAACTTTCACCTTATTTTTGTCTAAACCAAAAATACCCCTTGCCCCTGATAAAATCGACCTGATATTAGAAGCATGTACTCTAAGAAAGTAAATCACTTATATATACACACTCCACTGACGTCCACGATCAGCTGATCCCCAATGTCATATGTTTTCAAGGTTGACTACCAGATCTCCCCACAAGAACAAAAAAAAAAAAAATCTTGGAAAATCCAAACTTTGATATCGCCATTGCTTGTCTCCAAGCAATACTTGCTGACCCCGCAAACAGAGAAACCACATATTTCAATACATCCCCACGACACAGTATAACCCATCTTATACATGCGCCTAAGGAAAATGTTTCAACTCAAACTTGATAAAAGAAAAAAAAAAAAAAAAAAACAAAGAGAGAGAAAGGAAAATTTTGAACAACTGAAGTAAAAATAGGATAAAAAACTAACCTTTTCCCCGTATTTCTATATCACTGCAACCACTGAAAATCACAAAATCATATCTGCACTTTAATATAAGGACTGAATATATATGATTATGCTTACACCTGCTCTACAGCACTCGCTAATACACTTTGTCACTGAGACCCCAACTCAATAAAGACTGATTTCAATAGTGAGGCCACACCCCAACTGTGCA
This sequence comes from Macrobrachium rosenbergii, assembly GCA_039081455.1. NCBI lineage: Eukaryota > Metazoa > Arthropoda > Malacostraca > Decapoda > Palaemonidae > Macrobrachium > Macrobrachium rosenbergii. Next base: position 2,571,744 of record JANJGK010000008.1, read on the forward strand.
AAACACGCTAACTTGCAGAAAACCTCTCAGCGACGAGTTACCAACCTTCCCAATCTCCCTCAACTATGCTTAAAGATCACCGAATGTCATCCTATTTCTCTTGTGTATGCATATACTTATACTCTATTACCACCCTCATTCATACATCTATCTTAGGCGTGAATTCATAACGCTGTATAATTGGGTTCTACACCGCTGCCACCAATATCTTTAAAATGGAAAACAGATTAAGAACACTTACCCTCTCTTGAGTGACTTGGCATTCCTCTCTCTCTCTCTCTCTCTCTCTCTCTCTCTCTCTCTCTCTCTCTCTCTCTCTCTCTCTCTCTCTATCAATCCCACATTTAATCTAATGTGTGTGCAAATTAAACTGTTTAAAGAGTAAAGTTTATTTTACAAACTAACAATATGATCGGTTAAATGAAAGAAATGATGATAGCAAATTACTGAACTACATTATTCAGTCATGAAATGATAATAAAATGTGAGATTAATTACCAACCCCAATCCTCGTCACTGTCAGACCTCCTATTCTAACTTTTCATGTCTCTTTGTCACCAGTTCACTTAAGTGGCCCAGTTCAGGTGCGCGACTTAGCGTGGCTACTTATCCATTAAACATCTGTAGAGAGAGAAATTATCTCTCACTAATTTTAGAACCAAATTAGCTCTCACTCCCAACATTGCATCACATAGAATTAATGTTGAAAGAAATAATAAAATGATTGCCACTACAACATCAGTACTGTTTAAGCTTAACACTCACCATATAGCAAGGGAATTTGATCCCAGAGTTCTTGGAGTCCTTTCTGAATGAATGGTTTATCATAAATGCTCTCAACACTTAGCCTAAAAGCCACTGTACACAACACACAAACTCATGAATATCTTCTCCCAACACACCCAGATTCTGGTTACACGTAGGCAGAACCTTTCAGAACTTTCGATACACGTGTCGCTGACACAGATGTATGTAAGGGCGACTTTGTTCAGGCACGTGCTGAACTCTGCAGTTCATTAGGCATTCACCCAGGAAAATTCGTAATATATATATATATATATATATATATATATATATATATATATATATATATATATATATATATATATATATATATGTATATATATATATGTGTATATGTATATATATATATATTCATATACATATATATATATATATATATATATATATATATATATATATATATATATATATATATATATATATATATATATATATATATATATATATATATATATATATATATATTACGAATTTTCCTGGGATTATATGATTTCTGGAGATTTTTACAGGCCGGCAACAGAAACTTTATTTATTTGGCCTTGGAGTTCTGACTTATGTAAAGGGAAATTGTAAAAAACAAAGAGCAAGGGATGATTTTAGGAGCTGAAGGCTCTACTTCATACGGAAATGTTACGTAAACACTTAGGATAAATTAAGGAATTATATTTACAAAAGAAAAGCATTAGAAGGCAAAATGGGTAATTGAATTATTAAAGGGCTTGCAACGCCTGAAGTTCCTCCTACTGAAGCCTTGCATAAGGGCAAGGCACAGCCCAAGATGAGTCCACTGCAAATAGGTCCCTCTGCAAGGGAGATTTACACATTACACGCCAGTAAAGGAAAAATATAACACAGAATATGACTCGAGCCTGCACTGAGGGTGCCAAGGACTCAAGGAATAACTGAACACTTTACACTGGAACACAAAACACTGCAAAAGGTACTGAACAAATGACACAAGGATGAGGAAACAATACTGGTACACGTAACACTTGAAAAGGGCAAACTGTCGTGACTGAAAAGGCCTCCACTTGTACTTTACTTTAAGGTAGGGGTGGTTAGCGGGGCTCTGGCGTGGAATGACGGCGGGTGTTCACACACGTGACATCATACTCAGGTTCCTGGGTAGGTCCTTTCGAGGATGACTGTAGTACTGGGTCCGTGGTTGGAGGTGGACTGTAGATCGGGGCCTGAGTTCGAGGAGGACTTTTAATACTGGGTTCACATCAGGGGTCTGGTGTGGACATCTGGGTGGAAGGGTGGAGGGTGACCTCTCCGCATCTTGTATCACTCGCCCACGTGTATGGCTAACTGCAAAGATGTCCCTGTCCACGGCCCTTTTAAGGCCACTGTCCAGAGTAGGGGCCCCAGTAATTGGCGGCCCACGTGGTAGCTGGCTAAGGATGTGTCACTCGTCCAGGTGTTTCAGGCCATCTGCTTGTATTCCGCAAGGTCTTCCTGTGGATAGACAATCCAGCCACCTCAATCTGCCTTCAGAATGGTTTTCTTAGGTAGCTTAGTTGAACTAAGCTGCTTAAGGGAGTGACTGTCAGCCTCCCATCCTCGACTTTATTTACCATGCCTTCTGAATGATTGTCCCAGGTAAAAAGGGGGACAGATGAGGATGTTGATAATGTTAATGTGTTGGTGACTAGGTCAATTGGGTCACCTGCGCAGCGACGAATTTACTCTCAATAGCTTAAGGCAACTATGGGCCGGCTTTCAGCGATTACTTTACTTTCGATACATTCAAGGGTAAACTAAGGAAAGATGAATGGCCGCCATGCTAAGGCTCCTTGATAACTATAATAGCTCCCCACAGAAAAAAACATATGCACCTTCTTTCGGGTGCGCATGTTGATATTCAAGAAGTCAGCAAAGAGCTTTACTCTACTTTTCTCCTAATATGCGATGCAAGAGTATATTTTACTTTGATATTATTATGAAGTATAATTTTACTTTATTTCCAACACATATTAATATTAAACTACTTTAACATGGCACATTAATTTCTTTCAAATTTACTGTATGTGTTACTTTAAGATTACAAGGACAAGGAAGTTTTGAGGCGGGTGACAAAATTTACGAATTAATTTACATATAAGTTCCTTAATTCTAAATAAACAAGAGGCATGTGGTTGGTATGCCTTGAAGAGGTGGTGTAAATGATATACACAGCGTTTATTTTGTAAATGACATCCCCTTCACGAGATATTGTAATGACGATACACAATTCGCATGGCTCAGTGCTTAGCTAACAGTTCAAAGGACCGTCAACTCGACAGTTGATAACTTACCTTGGGGGATTTTTACAGCTATGGGCGAGAGAGAGTATTCGTGAGGTTTAATTCGCTAGCTTGAAACAGCACTAATTTTATGCTTCCACGGCCCACAACTTGGGCGAAGGCTATAAATAGATACTCTCTCAATGTTATGACGAGATAAGCAGACAAATGAAGAGGAGGGTCTGGGACAAAAATAGATTTCTAAAAAAATAAAAAAATAAAACAAAAGGAAAACGAACAGGATGATACAAGTGAGGAGCGTGACCGCATGCTAAAAGGTGGGACATGTCTCTCGGATTTACGAAGGTGCACAACAAGGGCAGGAGTTTATGACTCGCGATTCGTTAAAAGTAGATACACAAAAAAATAAATAAGTGAATAAAAGAGTAAAGGATATGCACAGAAGAGCCAATGATAATAGAGTGAGATATTTATTGTTTATGCAGGAATTTATTGTCCTTCGCCTATAAATTACAGCCTGGACTATCTCTCAGCCCAAGGGCTGGAAAAGGGAACCCGAAGGGCACAACCCCTTCAGGAAGAGTTGACACGCATGCCCGGTGCCAAAGTATGGGCGCAAGAACGCGCCAATTCCCACCCTGTTATTCTTACTGCTTTATAACAAAATGATTTATGCATTTAGGGGGGAATGGTATCTGTATTTAATTGCCTCTTGTGGTTATAATTTAAGAAAAGCTTAAAGGAAAGATCAACAGGGAAGGATAAGGGATAGAAGTTCCAGAGGAATGGGAGAAGATAGTGGAGGGCCTTGACATCCTCTTCTGGATTAGAGGTGCCAAGACCTTCGAAAGATTAAGGGGTGGCACAGGTGCCAGGAGAGCTCTAGAGCTCTTTGTAGACTACCTGGAATTTCCCACGCCTGAGGTAATTCCGTCGCGAACCTCTCCTACTTGGACAGTCATCCTCTGCCAGGGAATCGGAGGACCCAAGGCTGGAGGGCGGTATGGAGTGCCACCTGTGTCGGCTGCTACGACAACTGACACCGGGGTCTTCTTCGCCAGTTCTGTCATGATCCGTCGTAGCTCTTGGAGTTCATTGGCCAAGTGAGAGATGGCAGAATCCTGACTCGCAATTGTGTCTGTGATGGACTGAGACAGAGAGGAGGCGGTCTCGGTGGGGGAGCCAGGGGTGAGGCATCAGAGGCTTGCAGGTATCAATGACCAGCTCAGGCATGGGTAGCGAGGCCGCACCTTTAGGTGAACTTCTGCTGTGGTCGAGAGGAACCGTCTCTCTTACCTGCGTTGGTAGCGGTGCCAGGCCGGGAGAAGAGAGGGGGTCCTGAGTTGGATCCCTTGAATGGAGATTGGGGGCATGCTCTGGCACTGGCACTGGCACTGGCACTGAGGCAAGGTCAGGGACTATCAGGGGATTCATGTGCTCATCGGTGAGGACAGGGGGAGCTTGGCACTGCTCGGTGCATGCAAGTGGCACTGGCAGGGATTTGGCATCTCCTAGAGGGAGATCCGATTGGGTCCCTGGCACTGGCACTGAGGCAGGGCCGGGCACTGGAATTGGATCGGGAATCGATCGAGGGGGCCACTGTACATCGTACTCAAGTGGCACTGATAGGAACTTCATGTCCTTATGGTACCCAGGGGGCGCCAGTCTTGACTCGGGGAAAGGCGGTGGAGGATTACCCACGCCTGAGGAATGAGTTGGGGAATGTGGATTCCTGGATTGCTGTGACTTAGGCGGGGACTGGAAGTCTTGTCCCAGGATGATGTCATAGCCTCTGGGAAGATAGCTTGCTACGGCAAGATTGCAAATTTTTGAGTGATGAGGTCTTGTGACTCTTAATTGAACTACAGGGAGTATCATTTTAAATTGATTTACTCCCTCTATTGTGATGAGTTTTCGTCTATTGACAATAGCCCCATAGGGAACTCTATCCTTCATATGAGGGAGACTTGCGCGCCAGAGTCATCAAATGCCTTGACTCGGCGCGCGGGGTAGCTGCCTCGGGGAGGGGCCACATATATGGGACCTTTGGCGGGACGGCCCAAGGACTTGGAATTTGTGATGGCCAAGGCGATGGTGGGAGTATTGGATTTATTAATTTTAGGGCATTTCACCCATGAGGGAGAGTGACCATAAATCTTGCAAGCCGTACAAAAGGTTTGGCTAAACTCTGTTCGCACTGCCCCTGTGGAGGGCGCAGGCGAGTTATTGGGTGGTTTTCCGGGAGAAAGGCGCTGTCTGCTTGTTTTGGGACTGATCAGAGGAATGCCCCATCCTTTTGTAATAATGGCAAGTTAGAGGCTTGCCTGAGTTTCCATTCTTATGGGGATTTGATCCTCCGAAGAGTGGTGGGGGATTTATCTTCTGCCCCATGGATCCTTCCTGAGGGTGGTGAGTCTCCCACATGTCTGCTATCTGGCAACACTCGGTGAGCATTGCAGGGGCTTTTTCTACTACACGAGTGGCCAAGGCAGGAGGGGCATAGTGCAGGAAATGCTCAAATTTAAATTTCTTGAGTACCTCGGCGGCACTAGTGGCTCCTTTGGACTTGAGCCATTTTGCTAACGCCCTCTCAGAATGATACGCCCAATCGGACCAAGTCTGGCCTGCTTCTCTTGGCTGCTCTCTCCAGCACCTACTCCACCGCCTGGGGGTAATCTCGAACGCCTTGGTAACCGCTTGGCGTATGGTTCCCAGTTTCCCCTATCCTCTGCCAAAAGGGAGTGGTAGGCAACAAGTTTAGTGAGAACAAGGGAGAGTTCTACGGGGGAGAGAGTGCAGCACTACAGGCCTCTTCCGACCCTTTCAATCCATACTTCAGGTTCTGCCTCTGTCCATTTTGGCATGAACGAATGAGCTTGGCTGAGGGTACTCATTCCCGCAGCAGGAGCAGGGGTGGCGTTTTGCCGTTCTAACATCTGGAGGTCATGGGCGCACTGCCGCTCTCACTCCTCTCTCTCCTTCTCTCTCTCTTGCCTCTCCATCTCTCTTTTCGCTTTCTCTTGCCGTTCTATCTCCTCTCATTTCTCCTGGGTGATTCTCTCTTTTTCTCTCTCTTGCCTCTCCATCTCTCTCTTCTCCTGGGTGATCCTCTCTTTTTCTCTCTCTCTCTTGCCGTTCTATCTCCTCTCTCTTTTCCTGGGTGAGTCTTTCTTTCTCCCTCTCTTGTCTCTCCATCTCCTCTCTTTTCGCTCTCCCTTGCTGTTCTATCTCCTCTCTCTTTTCCTGGGCGATTCTTTCTTTCTTCCTCTCTTGTCTCTCCATCTCCTCTCTTTTTGATTTCTCTTGCCATTCTATCTCCTCTCTTTTCTCCTGGGCAATTCTCTCTCTTTCTCTCTCTCTTGCCTCTTGGCTTCTCTTTCCGCCTTGGCATCGTCCACTCTCTCTTGAACCCATGCCCCCAGGACTTGTCCTGATAGTCCCATGTCCTTTCCAGCAAACATGTAGAATTTGAAGCCCTCATTTTGTTGGGCCCTGGCAGTAGCCATCTTGAAATAATGGTTATATGGACTGGACCCGCTAGAGAATCAAATATGTATGGGAAGACTCAGGTTGTCTGAAAAGACTTAATTGCAAGAATCTGAAACACTCAATTGTTCAGACTGAATGAGAATTGATATAGCTGAATAAGACAATTGATCAGTAAGTCTGAGGAGACTTTGTTAAAATTTAATATGTCTGAGTAAGACGTGGTTGTTCGTGGCGAACGAATTATAACATGCATCTCGGAGGACATAACTGGATTTTGTCACACTCGGACTTGGCCGGCTGTAGCGTGAAATCAAGGCGTTGTTCTAATGAACTGGAATGATCAGTCCCGTAAGGACTTGGATGTGTGTGAAATACACTAATATAAGGTCTCAAAGGGACTTGGATTTTGGATTTCCTGTAGGAATTAGAAATTCTCGTCTCGTAAGACGTAGAATTTAGTGGGAAAAAAATTCGCTGAGGGTAGCTCAAGTATGGACAATTCTAAAACAACAAACCACTCGGGAATGAACAGAAAAAGGGGGTAGACATGCGGGGAGGGGAGGGGGGAAGGGGTGGAGGTCGTCTGACGCTCACTGGAGTTATTTTTAGACTCTGTGTGAATGAACCTGTCTATTTATAGACTGTCTGGGACTCTGGGGAATTTCCTGGGATGAGCGGATAACAGCAAAATGATCTCGTAATTTTTCCATAGAAGCGGAGCTCAAAATTTTGCTTTCCTAATACTTGGTTTAAATTCTAGCTATTCTGAGAGAGAGAATTTCAGCAATGCAAGCCGACTTCATCTTGTCCCACGTGGGAAGTTATTCACGCCTAAATAATTCACTAATCCGAAATACAAAGTAACATTTAACATAGAGTAATTTCTATCCCACTATTCCTCAAACAGAAAACTGGCAAAGATTTTAACACAGAGGAATTTCGCACTATTCCTCAAACAAAAATGGTTAGCACTTATTGTTTCCCTAACTACCTATTCTGAAAGGCACGCATTAACAAATCTAATACGGCGGGTCTCTTCTCTCAGTGAATACATACGTCCCTATTCCTAATTCCTAGGAACAGTCACAATTGTAAAAA
>JANJGK010000008.1:2584380-2816880 GCA_039081455.1 Macrobrachium rosenbergii
TGTGCAGAAGTTTTTGGCCAAGCACAACATCCCCAGGTCCTATAGCCACAGTATACCCCAGATTTCACCCCATGCGACGTTTTCCTCTTTCCAAAAATCAAATCCCACTTGGAAAGAAGAAGATTTCAGGACGTCAAGGAGATCCAAGTTAATGTGATGAGGCAGCTGCTGATTATCCCAGAATATGAGTTCCAGGAATGCTTCCATCAATGGAAACAGCACTGAATAAAGTGTGTGCCTTTCTAAGGGGACGACTTGGAAGGAAATTAAATGCTAAAATAGTATGTGCTGTAGTTATATTTCTAGCACCAGTCCTGATACATTGTGATCACACCTCGTAATCTGACAGTTATATATATATATATATATATATATATATATATATATATATATATATATATATATATATATATATATATATATATGTATATATACTATATATATATATATATATATATATATATATATATATATATATATATATATATATATATATATATATATATATATATATGTGTGTGTGTGTGTGTGTGTATAAGGACAAAATCCATGAAGGAAAGAGAAACACTGGAGTGCTGCAAGGCCTTTCGACTGGCGTCCTTTACTTAGTAGACTGAAGAAATATAAAAGTAAGTTTACAAAGAAAGCTCATATAAATGACAGATGGGGATTATAAAGGAAAAAATATGTACCTGGAATCCAACACAATTGAAGAATTAGTAGAACTGCCAAAACAGGGTTAAATATTTGAGAAGTTTTACAAAGGATTAGGATCAACCGTTCAGAAGCAGGGACAGGACAATTAAAAGATTATACAAAGGGCGACTAACCACCAAAAAATGTTAGTACAACAAAATGATTCTCTTTTTTTTATAAACAATAAAAATTTTTGCAAGATGAGCATTTTTACAAATAAAAAAATTATATTAAACATGCGAATACATAGAAAATATATATAAAGTAACTAATTTGCAATTCAATAGCACAGTGAAAAAATCCTTAAAGTTAAAAAGAACTAATAGGTCAGTTGTCAGTAAAATTTTCCTCGTTACCTTACTTGTATGGATTAGTAAAAACACACAAAGAAAATAATCCTATACGGCCTATTATCATTACTGTTGGCTCAATATCATATAAAATTTCGAAATATATTACCAAGCTCTTGTCCCCGTTATTTGGAACTATCTCCGATTCTCACGTATATAATTGTCTAAATTTAGTTGCTAAATTAAACAAAATCACTTTTTCCCCCACTGATAGATTCGTTAGTTCTCATGTTTGTTTTCCTTTTACTAAAGTCCCTACAGATTCTATTTTAGAGCATCTTAGTAATGAACTAATCGATCATGAATTGCCTCTACCTGTAAGTCATATTATTTCACTCACTGGGTTGTTCAATGGTGAATTCTACCAACAAATATTTCATATGGCAATGGGCATCCTTTATGCACACTCCTCTCAAACTTGTATATTGTATTCTTTGAAAAACGATGTTTACCTAATATAATTTATACTCCTTTAAAGTGGTATAGATATGTTGGCGATATTTTAGCTGTTTTGCCTGCTGGTGTTGATGTAAATGATTTACTCTCTAATTTGAATAACCAGTTACCATCCATTAAGTTTACTTCAGAATTAGTAAAAGACAATTAACTCCCTTTCTTAGATGTTTTAATGGACAGAGAACTATTTCAATGCAAATTCAGTATTTATAGGAAACCAACCAACAACTTAACTTATGTCCATTTTTATTCAGGCCATCACCTTAACATCAAAATATCAATTTTTTCTTCTATTTTTTACGAGCTTTGCGCATTGTTAGTCCCCAGTCTTTGGATCAAGAAATTGAATACATAAGAAAAGTAGGGACAGATTTATGTTATCCTTGCCAATAAAATACAAATTTGTAAGTACCCTGTGGTTTTACCATCATATCTAACTACTTAATCCACAAAAAAAAAAAAAAATTTGTAGTTATGGGCACAACTTTTGAGATCAAGAAATAATTTATTGATGAGACAAAACAAATCCACAAAAAGTTTTATTGTGAAAGTAACATGGAGAAAGAAACTCCTAAGAACATTCTTAGCTAGCCTTATTTTAGTGGTTTTGAAAACATAAAATCATTGTTAAAATCTTTTAATGTCAACCTCGTTTTTTCCTATAAAAACACACTAAAAGGAATGTTAATAAAAAATAGCCCTAAAGAAAACAACAACATATATTATATATAAAATTCCATTTTTGGACTGCCCCTCTTTTTATATTGGCCAATCTAGCAAAGATTTAGGTGTACATATTAAGTATTCATTCAAAACTGGACAAACATCCAATGCTATATTCATTCATTTAAGTGAAAACTCTCACAGGATAAAATGGACTGAAAGTTCAGTGATTGCCAGATCAAAAGACTTCTCTTCAAGAAATCTTCTGGGGTCCACTATTATACAGCTTACTTCCAGCTGTAATTTTAACCTTAGTCCTGGCAAGTATTATTTGGACCCCTGTATTATAAAAATGATCAAGAATGACTTAAAAGATAAAATCACTGGCTTAATTACAAATTAGTTACCGTTTCGTATGTTTAATATAATTTTTTATTTGTAAAAATGTTCATCTTACAAAAATTGTTATTGTTTATAAAAAAAGAGAATTATTTTGTTGTACTAAAATTTTTTGGTGGTCAGTCACCCCCTTGTATAATCTTTTAATTGTCCTGTCCCTGCTTCTGAACAGTTGATCCTAATCCTTTGTAAAACCTCTTAAATATTTAACCCTGTTTTGGCAGTTCTACTTATTCTTCAATTGTGTTGGATTCCAGGTACATATTTTTTCCCTTGTAATCCCCGTCTGTCGTTTATATGAACTTTCTTTGTAAACTTTCTTTTGTATTTCTTCGGTCTGCTAAGTAAAGGATGCCAGTCGAAAGGCCTCATAGCACTCCAGTGTTTCTCTTTCCCTCGTGGATTTTTCTTTATTTTTATATTCATCACGTTCCATATTTTCATGATTATGTTATATATGTATACAGTATATATATATATATATATATATATATATATATATATATATATATATATATATATATATATATATATATATATATGTATATATATATATATATATATATATATATATATATATATATATATATATATATATATATATATATATATATATATATATATCCTACATGTTGACATTAGTGTTAGCCAGCAGCTGCTTAAGACACAGTGTCCGTTGACTATATATAAATATTAAATTATTATAACAATTGTAATTTTAGAAACCGTAAAAAGAGCTGCAACTGTTTTTGGTTTCCTGTACGTGTTAACGAACGCGTTTCAGTTTCTTTTGACGTTTCTGAGGGAAAGTGTAGGCCGAAGTCTGAATGGTCTAATATAGAAATTGTCGATAAATGGTGATTTTGTTAGTGGATTAAGTACCTAGATAATATGATGATGGTAATACCTCAAGGTACTTAAGAATTTGTATTTTATTGGCAAGGTATAATTAAGATATGTTTGGCTTAAGCTGAACACTGAAAAAAATGTGGTATTTTTGTCGCAAATAATTTTTTAATGAGGGGGTAGTTTTATCACAGAAGCATTTAGTCTGCTAATACGCATGCGTGGATGGTGATGGGTTTGTTTCGTCTCATCGATAAATTATTTCTTGATCTCGAAAGTTGTGCCCATAACTACAAAGTTTATTTTTGTGGATTAAGTAGTTAGATATGACGATGGTAAAACCGCGGTGTACTTAAGAATTTGTATTTTATTGGCAAGGTATGATTAAGATATGTTTGGCTAAAACTAAACATTAAAAAGAAAGCTGGTAACTTCGCCGTGAGTAATTTTTTAATGAGGGGGTATGTCTATCACTGAAGCATTTGGTCTGTTACTTTTTTCCATGACGAGGATTGTACACCACCTGTAAACCGATATAGGTTTTCAATATTGGTTTTATTGAGACAATAAACATTTACATTAATAATTCTCATAAACTGTGATCAAAATTCACGTAAATTCTGGTAAAAAATTGAAGGGGATTTGGATTTATTTGAGTTATAAACCTTTCTGGGGTAACATAGAGGCCGTGTGCAAAATTTTGTCTGGGTCTGTCAAGTGGTTCAGATTTCTATACAGGACAAACAAATATACAAACATTCACTTATATATATATATATATATATATATATATATATATATATATATATATATATATATATATATATATATATATACATATATATATATATATATATATATATATATATATATATATATATATATATATATATATATATATATATATATATATATAAGGAACATTTTACTTAATAACGGAGAACGTAGGAATAAATGTTAGTTTTATGTGTGTATAATGTTTTAAAAATGATGCTTAGAATGAAGGAAGTTGGGTAATATATGGGGTTAGAAACTAGAGCGTTGTACGAAACTGTATACACATGACAGTAGGGGAATAAGAGAAAATCAGACCCGGCTAGCCAATTTAATACTTCTTTTGACATCGTGCTTTTGAAGGTGATCCAAATGGAAACCTAATCGTATCCTAACATAGCTATAAATGTCTCAGAGTAGTTGTTGCTAGACTGGTTAAACATAAAACAGAAAGGCCTTAATGTGATGCTGGATGGTTTTTACAAAGTGAAATCAAGTCAAGTTGACCCAGACAGTACTTGCCAAAGGTATTTTTCAGTATGAAGGTGTCTGTTAAGATCGTAACACGTGTGAATTTTTGAGAGCTTCAGCATGCCTGAGCAGAAACCAAGAGTGAAAAGATAAAATGTCAGTCGATGGCTATGATAGGCGAGAGGGAAGCCACCTCAGGCGAAATGCAGACAAAGTGAATGTGATAATAATGGCTGGGCCACAAGACTGGTGAGTTGCTACAGTTAATTCATATTAGTAACTTCATCAATATTTTTTCAACTTTATGTTAGTTTCATCGTTTCTTTGTTCCCCTAGATCTAATTGTTTCTTGTATAATTTGGGATCTTGGTACTCCTTTGCTATTTTTCTTCAAATATCATGGTACAGTATTATTAAATCAAAATTATTAGAGTTTGGTTTACACCGAGAGCTTTACAAACCATGCCCCTCGATCTCTAATAATCGTCGTAATTGTAGTACGCTATTTAATAGCTAAAAATAAACAATCAGTTTTCGACCTATGGACCAGTTCTTAGTAATCTGTTGAGTTTACTGCATGGTTGTGAAAACTTCTTTCAAACACCATTACCAAAGTAATGCACTTTTGCTTCTCAGACAGTTAAATAGTCTAATGCTTATTCTTCTTTGATAATATTTTAATTTGATGACACATACTCTTAGTCACTGAATGGTCACTTTCACTGTCATTTACTCCATATATTTATGACCATTAATATTGCCCCAGTCCCACCCACCGCCGTTAATCTGTTCAAATCCTTCAAGTGAGAAGTTTCAATCTTAGATGAAGCCTCAGTAATGAGTATAAATGAAGGCTAAAAATCATCTAACTCTATGATGGATTTGCAAGTGATGTAGACAGAATGATCCCATAGTAACACCATGCACAGTGAATTTAATTATCCTTACTTAAATCCTATACATGAAGCGTTTCTCAGAGGGAAGGAGGCCTGTTGATATTCGATTACGTTTGAAAAGTAAGAAACTTTGGCTCACATGGAAAAAGCTAAAAATAAAGAAACAAAAGATCTTAGATAGGATGGATGAAGGCCGGAATAGTGAAATGGTAAAAGAGAAAATGTGATGAAAGGACTAAGCCTTGGAGAAAGGAATGGGGTATTTGCCACAATAATTTCCTAATTGTTGCTGAGTGCTGGTTTCATCCTTTCTTTGTTCTCTTAGATCTAATCCTTAGTTAGTCAATTTGGACTCTTCGACCTTGATTCTGATGTAAATTACTGCTCCATTTTACACAGTCATGGTATATAGGTGTATTTGATAAGACTGTTTTGGAGGCCCTCCTCCTTTTATTTGCTACAACTTGATTCCAACTGTAATTTCTACAAATCAGGGCACTCATCCTAATTAACAACTGAATGTTAATGCTGTATTTAAACAAGAGCAACCATGTGTCTACCCATAGATCCTTTATCGATAACCTGTTGAGTTTACTGCATGGTTTTGGAAACATGCTTCAGGCAACATTACTAACATGGTGCAATTTAATTCTACGACTGTGCAGCAGACTTCTTTATGGGTTGGTCATCTTAACTTACTCCCTTGAAGTACTAAGGTAAGTCTCCATTTTGTATAGTTCTAAGCATAGCTAGTCTTGGCATATTCCAATAATGCATGATAATTGAAGATGTGGCATAGCATAAAGAACTACAACATTGTCTACAGAAGTCTAAGAAAAGGCTAGCTAATACTTACCAAGGCTACATCAGGATATCCTAGCATCCAACTCCAGTGGCAACACTAAGATTCTGTTCTTCTCCAAAGATATAAAACCTTCACAATATTCACACTTTATCTCAGATAGCAATGCTAAATATTTGTGTCAAATTGCTAAGCAAAGATAGCAGTTAGTCAATAAGCTGAAATTACTGCATATTCTTTGTAGTCACAGGAGCCTTAATGTAGCCATATCTAAAACTTTACTCTCTCCCCTCTGACAATCAGTAGACATACACAATTCTTCCCCCCTCCAAACTGAGGTAATGAGTATGTACTACACAGGTAGTCTCACCTGCAGATAGATGTTAAAGACAAAGCTATTCTGCTTATGCCTTGGAATCATAGTATCCCTAATGTACAGTACACATAGGCTACTGTATATGGTTTTACCCAGTCTGGGCCTCACCCGCAGTGCGTAGCCATATTCACTTCTCATTCTGTGAAATATAGAAGACAAACAAATATAAGGAGGCATTCTAACCAGCAAACATATGAAAAAGACAAATCTCCTCTTAGGAGAATAGAACTTCCAAGATATGATATGCAAGGCCAACAGAGGAATAAAAGGAGTGAAACCAAATATGCTACTACATATACTTTGGCATCGTTGTGGTTCTACTGCACCCATCTCTTATGGTTTTATCCACTTTTTGCTCACATGGAGTGAGTAGGCATAATTCAATTCTCATCCTGTAAACTACTGAGGTGAAGTATACATTATGAACGGGCATTCTCACTTGTAAATATATGATAGAGACTGACCTTCTCTTTAAGAATTTGAATTGGCGATCAGTGATTTGACATGCCAAACATATATCCATTCAACACATAAGCACTAAAATGATAAGAACCAGGTATGCTGCTACCTATAACTTAGAACAGCAATGGCCTTATTGTACCCATGTCTGTGGTTTTATATATTTCTTGACCCACCAGCAGCGAGTAAACATTTTCGGTTCTTCTTAGAATAGGGACTGAGGCGCAATCTTCATTATAAGCAGGCAATCTCACCTTCAGACATTTAATAAACCTACTTTTAGAGGATTTGAACTGCCAACCCATGATTTTCTAGGCCAAAACTATATCCACTCAGTTAATGGGGAATAAAATGAGTGGAACCAGATTTGCGACTGCATATACATTGGAATCATTGCATCCCTACTTTGCCCATACCTATGGGTTTACCAAATCCCTACATTACCAGCAGTAAGTAGACATCTAGTTCTCCTCCTAGAGTCATTGAAGTGAAGTATACATAAGAGCAAATCTTTTTCTCAAAAGTATTGACAGAAATTTACTTAGAAGCAGGCAGTCTTGCATGTAAATAGATTATAAAAAAAAACAAAAACAAACACCCTTTTTTGGGGATGTGAACAGGCAGCCTGTGATTTGCCTGAGTAGCATTAT
This sequence comes from Macrobrachium rosenbergii, assembly GCA_039081455.1. Classification (NCBI taxonomy): domain Eukaryota; kingdom Metazoa; phylum Arthropoda; class Malacostraca; order Decapoda; family Palaemonidae; genus Macrobrachium; species Macrobrachium rosenbergii. The sequence goes on from JANJGK010000008.1 coordinate 2,592,219, forward strand.
ATAAACTCATTCGCAAATAGATGGAACCAAAGATTCTGCTCCAGATGCTTTTGAATAATAGTGGCACCTGCCCAGCAAGCAGTAAATAGTTATATTCAATTCTTCTCCCCAAATACGCACAGGTAAACTTTACTTCATAAGTAGGAAATCTCATCTGAAAATTAATGTAAACACTGATTACCCACATAGGGAATAAAAGGAATGGGCCTAGGTATGGTACTTTGTAATCATATTTGTCCTGCTGTACCTATATCACCTCCCCCACCAGCAGTGATTACAAATCACCAATGCAAATCCTAACTGAAGTCACTGAAGTGAAGTATGCAACTTATGCAGGTACTATCACCCACAGATTGATAAAATCAAACATTCCCTTTAGCGCTTTGTACTGCCACCTGTGAATGGCCATGCTAACACCATATCTGATCAACCACATTGGGTATGAAAGGAGTGGAACCAGATATCCTACAGTATATACTTCAGAATCATTGTGGACCTATTGTGACATGCTTTTATTCAGCTTGACTTCTGTGTCTGTCTGTCATCAAATCTTGTGACTCAATTTTCGACCTGTTCCCTTCGTCCGATGGACTTGAAATTTTGTATGGTTACTCAGTCCCGGTTACATTATAACCTTACTTGACCAGTAGGTCAGCAGTGACCTCTAGTGACCCTACAGTGACCTCTCCCAGTATCTCAGGATTTGTGTGAAACTCTTCGGATTTTTCACAACTTCTTTGACTCGGTAAATAACTCTTCGGATTTTTCAAACCTTCTTTGGCTCTACTGGATATCAATTTGGTTATCTAAAATCATAAATCGGTTACAATTTTTGTCAAAACTAAAAAGTATAAAATAAAAAAATATAAAAAAGCATTTTTAAAAGACGCTTTTATTAAAATGCACTAAAAAGTGAAAAATAAATCTTTTGAGACACACCAAGATTTTTTTACAATTAATCACGTCTACAAAAATAAAAGCATGGGCCTGGAAGGATATACTACGAGAAATGAAAAAAAAATATATATTTCTTTTCTTGTAGAGCTTCTTTCCATGTTTGGCACCCACACTTTTATTTTAGTAGACATGATTAATTGTAAGAAAATCCTGGTGTGTCTCAAAAGATTTTGTTTTTCACGTTTTAGTGAATTTTTAATAAAAGCGTGTTAAAAAATTATTTTTTAGATTTTTTTTATACCCATATCCTTTTTTCCTCTTACTATACCCCACATGACACTGGGAAGGTCTACATATAAATGGGCAGTTTCATCTGTAAGTAGATGATAAAGGCAAACCATCTCTTTGGGGATTTGAGCCTCTGATCTGTTATTTACTAGGGGAAAATACTGCATATTGTTTAGAATCATAGCACCCCTAATGTACCTGTGTTTTTACCCATACCAAACCCCATAAACAATGAATGGACATATTCAGTTGTTCTTTAGTAAGGCACTGGGGTGAGGTAAGCATCGTGAGCAGTCAGTTTCACCAGCAAACAGATAAAGAAAAACACCTTTGGGATCTGACCTGCTGATCTGTGATTGACAGTGCCAGCATAACATCCACTTATCAGAGAGGGTATAAGAGGTATGGGCCCAGATACGCTACTTCATATATTTTGGTATAATAGCTGCTAATGTGTGCCAAAATCTAAGGATTTATCCTCTACCAACATCACTTACTGTGAGTAAACATATTTAAATCTTGTAAGGCATTGAGGGGAAGTGTACAGTGTGCATTATAAGCAGGTAATTTCACATGCATATAGAAGATAGAAGCAAACCTCCTTTTGGTGATTTGGACTGCTGACACTTGATTTTCCACTAAGGAAAATAAGGGAGTGGAACCAAATATGTTTTTGCATATAATTTGAGGGTAAAGCTTCCCCACAGTACCAAAAGCTGTGATTATTCCAAATCCCTACTCTACCTGCAGTGAGTATATATGTTCAGCTTGCTACCACAAATAAATTAAGGTGAAATATACTTTTAAATGGGGCTATCTCACCAACAAACATATGATAAAGACAAGCCTCCTTGTTGGGGAGGCTTGTTCAGCCAATCTGTGACCGGCAAGGCGATTAATGTAAAATCTCAACACAGGGAATAAAAAGTGGGGAACCAGATATGCTACAGCACATACTTTGCTATAACAGCATCGCCAATATACCCTAATCTATGGTTTTATGCAGTCCCTGCCTCAATTAATGAGAGTGAAGTCTAAATCATATGCATAAATTCTTACCTACAGATCAGTGATTTGCTAGGCCAAAACTATATCGATCCAGTTACAGCATTCATAAAAGCAGTGGAAGGAGATATGCTTCTACAAATGCTTTGTAATCATAGTGACCATATTGTGCCCAAGTCTATGGTTTTATTTACTCCCTGCCCCAATTACAGGCAGGAGACATATTCATTGATTGCCCCCCCCCTCACACCCCTCCCCTAGTCACTGAGTTAAAATATACATTATAAACATGAAACCTCACCTGCAAATGATTGATAAAGATAAAACCTCTTGTTTGGAATTCATACTGTTATCCAGTGATTGTCTAGGCCAACAATATATTCACAAAGTACATTGTGTATAAAAGAAATTATACCAGATGTACAATTACTTATTCTTTGGAAATGTAAGAGACCTGTACGCTTTCTATGGTATTACATACTCCCCGCCTCACCAGCAGTATCAGTTTTTTAGCTGCAAATACCTTTTGAACTGTCATTCTGTGATTTGCCTGCCAATTAGTACATCCACACAATGAAGGAGGAATAAAAGAAGAGGAACCAGATATGGTACTGCGTATAAACTGAAATGTCAGCTGGCCTAATATACCCATATCTATGGTTTTGCCAACTCACTGCCCCACAAGCCATAAGTAGACAGTCAATTCTCCACACCAAAGGTATCTTCGTAAAGCATAATTTCACCTTAAAGCAGGTGATAAAGGAAATTAAAATCTTTGGGGGATTTGAGCTGCTCATCTTTGATATGACAGTTAATATTATGTCGATACAACACAGAAATAAAAGGAGTAGGACGAACTACCTATGTATATACAGTACTTTGGGATCATATAACAAAGCAAAATCATCTGCAAATAGAACATAAAGACAAACCTCCTCCAAACTGTGACATTCAGGGCCAAAACAATATCCACTCATTCAGAGGACTTCAAAGCAATGGAACCAAATACAATACTTTACATACAATGAATCATAGAAGGCCAACTGTACAAATATCTACGGCGTTACCCTCTACTTTCCATACCAGTAGTGAGCAGAAATATCCAATTCTACCCACCAAAGGCACTGGTACTATGTAAATATATCTTATGTGCAAATGGGTGATAGTGACGAACTTCCTCTTTGGGAATTAGAACACTATCCACATAGACACAGAAGGCTTAGGACTGAAACCAGAAATGCTACTGCATAAACTTTGAAATCATAGTAACTCTCCCGTGCCCATAGGTCTGTTTTACCCATTCTCCAGCGTTCCAGAGTTGACCAAACGTAATCATTTCCCCCCTCCCCCCCATATTGGTCATTTTATTAATGAAACAACCAATTTCTTTCCAAGTATTTTTGATCACTGAATATGAAAATAATAAACAGAGAAAAGACCTAATGAAAGTTTAGTACACAACCTTTATCTTTCTGTATAATCTGGTGTATTACTATATCATTCATAAGACTTGAGCAAGTCACAAGGGAATTCTTTTCTTGATGAAAGTGTTTATCTTTTGAATCATTAAATAAAGTGCATTCTGGGCAAGACAATAGATTGTTCTACCAAAAACTTAATATGGGAATTTTTTAATCAGAAAACTATTCACTGAAAATATATCTTTAAACTATGTCCAAAGCTTCATGGTGTGACTTGAAACAGTCCAACTGGAGAGGGGAACTGAAGTTGCTGTTCTTACATATGTAGTCTTTTATGGTTAATTGCTGTCTTTACTAAAGGATCCAGGGATTTCCTACTTCTGCTACGTGATATGGACAGTGAATTAGAAACTGGTAATGATTATAGTCCTGTCTTTTGGCCATAGAATACCTTTTATCAGAACTGCAATCTTTTAGTCATATGTGCAACTACTTTTACCTGAAAAAAAAAACAAGAAAAGCTCGTCTTGTTCTAAAAAGAAAAGCTATGCTTTTGTTTTGTAGAAATTATGATCTTGATTCCATTTCCTTCATGCCAATGCAGCAAGACTGGACAATACCTGATACAAGCTTCAATACTAGAGGCACTGCAAAATAACTGCATCAGTACTTCCAGAGACAGATTATGTCCTAACCAAGAACAGTGATCACGAGATAGAATTCCCTTTGTTAGTCATTCTGAGGGTGGGGATGATAAGGATATCGTGTAGTTACCGTATAGAGGAAATAAAGCAGAGACCACATTATTTAAACTTCCTGCAAGTCACTGATTTCAGAAAAATTACCTAACTGTGAATGGGATTTTTTTTACGCATACTTCCTTTGAACTTCTTTGGTGTGTAAATTCTGCCACGGCAATGACCCTTGTCAGCATATTTAATGTTATATCATGAAGTAGGCATCTCTGCCCTAATACTGAGATAAGTTCACTTTTGATATGGTACCACACATATCATGTCCCTGGTAATAAATGTTTGATCGATATACCCTTGAAAGAGAAGGGAAGATCATAGGAGTTTCTCTATGGAATGGAGACACTCCTAATGAAAAAAATGGTGATACAGCAAAAACTCAAAGCATTTCGGCCGTCGTTAGGAGCTGATAACCTCAAACTCCCTCACCTCACACTCAACCCTCGGCTTTCAGTCATAGCCCTTTAATAATATTCGCATTTTCCTATGGACTAATCTTTCGCAGATTTTAAAAACCATCAATGATTTCCATTTTTACTGTAACCCTGTCTCACGGTGAATGTCCTCTGATGGTTTAGTATGAGTGGGCGGTGTGTGCTTATGGGTAGTCAAATGAATAACCTAGCAGTTTCAGGCAGGCTTTGCACTGATTACTGAAGAAAAGGACCAATTGTCTCCTCGCAAAATTGTAAGTTCCGTTATCAGTGGTTAGCTAAGGAAGTGTCAAAAGCAGAAAGTGTATATATTCATTATCCTTTCAGGAATACGTGTTTCTAGTTTTTTTACACTCAGTTACTCCTCTTTCCACTGAATAGTTTAATTTCTTTATTTAAAAAACCTACGAACTTGTGAATATTTCCAGTCTGCACGCTAGTATTTTATTTCTCATCTCTAATGCAGCGCTTTTTAGGCTGATCTAGGTAGTTTTGGATTTACTGCCTGCCAGCTTGATTCATTACTATTGTGAGCGTCGCTATAAATTCTATCATTATCACAACATCTCTACAGGTCCTGTTTTCTACAGTTTTGTTACACTTCAGAAATGCTTGCCCATCCACCACTGCTACGCATTAACGGATATTTCATCTGGAAATTCCATTATCTTCTGTTACCCCTAGACACTGTCTGGTTAACTTCCTCAGCACTTACGCTGGTAGTGTATTAATCAGATATAGATAAACGGTTTTAGCTAAATATTTTTGTAGTATTAGTTTTAAAAACTTAAAATAGTTCGATTTCTTACTTTTATTTTTAAATTTGCACATATAAAATTGTAATAATGTTGATATAGAATTATTAGTGAGACATACACACACTCGGACATATACATACATACATACATACATACATACATACATACATACATACATACATATATATATACATATATATATATATTTTTTTTTTTAACACCCCTAGATTTTTTACTCAATCTTCTGTGGATTTCGCCATTATCCGACAGGCATTTGGCTTTACTAATCCTGACAAGGGAAGGAATACTTATGTGTGCGTGTGTATATATATATATATATATATATATATATATATATATATATATATATATATATATATATATACGGAGGACTTTAACTTTATCTAATATGTATACATACGAATATTAATCCACAAATCCTACTTTACATCCAGTTCACGATTCCTTAGGAATAACTTACACCCAAACAGTGATTATAATGAATAAGTACTTAATCCCTTTCAAGATTCTAACAGATAGCCAGTCGCCCAAAGTCACTTTTATTGTTTCTAAACCGTGCATCGGCTAGAAACTTGTCGAGGATGAAACGCTTATCCCCTCGCCGTGCATTATTTCTAAGGTATAGTGAATTGGGTAATATACGACATTTGTGAGTTGATATTCGTGAATATAAGAAAGTCAGAGTGTATATGCATGACAACTACACACACACATATATACGCATATATATATATATATATATATATATATATATATATATATATATATATATATATATATATATATATATATATATATATATATATGTCATACACATACACTCTGAATTTCTTATAGTCACGATATATATATATATATATATATATATATATATATATATATATATATATGTCATACACATACACTCTGAATTTCTTATAGTCACGAATATATATATATATATATATATATATATATATATATATATATATATATATATATATATATATATATATATATATATATATGTCATACACATACACTCTGAATTTCTTATAGTCACGAATATATATATATATATATATATATATATATATATATATATATATATATATATATATATATATATATATATATATATATATATATATATATATATATATATATATATATATATATATATATATATATATATATATAGGCAAATTGGAGTAACAGAAAGGCGTTCTTTCTTCTTTATCCATTTATTATTACGCCGACGTTTCGTATCTCTTGATACATCTTCCAGGCTGAAAAAGCGATGAACTTAAACAGTACTGTGTATTAACACTAAAAGGTATGCATATTATATACTTAACACCATGTTAAAAGACAATTAAAAAGAAAAAAAAGGACAACCTGAAAAACACTTAAAAGATATTTAAAAAAGTATTTAAAAAGGAACAGAACAGCAGAAGAAGGCCAGGGCCAATACAAAAAAAGAAAAAAAAAAAAAGACACCTACCCACACCGGTAGTGTAAAGCAAACTGACACAGACAAGCAATGCAAGGAGGGGAGAGAGGAGGGGGGGGAGTATAAACAAAGAGGTTACAGCAGGTAGTTAAGCGATGAACAGCTGGGTGGAAGTTGATAGGTGATTAAGGGCAGGGACAGTTAATTTAATCATAATGGATTCAAGTGTGGTTAATTCTTCTACGTATCGGTTCTCCCCACAATACTAAAATCCTTAGCATCTACATGTGTCTTACAAATTTTGCTGTGATTTGTGGACTGCTCGGGATTGGATGATCGACAGCCTGTTCTAAAACTAACTCCTTGATGAGAGGAGATTCGGACTTTTAGCAGCCTCCCGGTACAACCGATGTCAGTGCCAAGATCACATCTACGACAATTATATTCATAAATCACACCGAAAGTAAACAAGGGGCTAATCCTGTCCTTGACATGGACAAGAGATGCAATGGTTCGTGGGTTTATTGGGATTAACTTGAGATTGAGAGCGGGCAATTGTCCGTTGAATAGCCTGATACATTTTTTCCGAAATCTATTGTCATGTAAAAAAGGAAATCTTGCATCCAAACATAATTTGGGGGCACTATGGATTAAAGGTGGGGGGTTAAGTTTCAAATTAAGCAATTTGTCTAGAGCTCTATGGACAATCACTGATGGGTAGTAATTATTCTTAAAATAATCATTGAGGATATCACCTCAGCATGAAATGCGGACCAACTTGAGGTCAGGTTAATGGCTCTATGAAGGAGAGTGGTCAAGGAATTCATTTTAAAATTGTAAAAACACGATCTATAAAAATTCGTTCCAAGGCCAGTAGAAGTGTTCTTCCTATAAATACCTGTATGGAAGCCAGTTTCATCCTTAGTTATCTTTACGTCCAGGAAGGGGAGAGAATTATGGGCTTCAATCTCAATGGTAAATTTAATGTTCTGGTGCTGCGCATTTAAATGTGCCAAAAATGCGAACTACCGACCAAACTACCAACACTTCTTTCTACCACTGGAAATGCTCTTTCAGAGGATAATTAGACTTCCTTTCTGTGACAATGTAGAATTTTTGAGATCGCAATTTTCAGCCCTTGCCCACAATACCTCCAACAATCTTAAACCTAGATGGGCCCCTTTCTTTACCAAAAAAGACCACGATATTCTTAGAGACGTAGCAAAAGACAAAAATATAATCATCACTCGTCCAGACAAGGGCAAAGGCACAGTAATTCTTGATAGGTCCAGCTACATACAGAAAATGAACGACATTTTATGTGACACGTCGAAATTTACTAAAGTTGGCGAACCTGACCTTTACAACATTACCAAACCAGAAGACAAAATTAACAGATTCCTTAGAACACTTAAAAAAAAAACAAAAAAAAACAATAGATGACAATACTTATCGGGACCTCCTGGTAACTGGATCTACGTACATACGGAGTTATGTTTGGACTACCCAAAATACACAAGGACGGAATTCCCCTTAGACGCATTCTTTCCTCCATTAATACTTCCAGCTATAAAATAGCCAAGTTCCTTGTCCCATTGCTTCAGCCCCTTACCAATAATAAGTACACTTTGACTAATTCGACCACCTTCAAAGACGAAGTCATTAAGCAAGACCCAGATTTATTCATGGTTAGTTTTGACGTAGAATCGCTGTTCACAAATGTTCCTGTAGCTAAGACTACAGACATCATTTTAAAAAGTTATTTACTACTGATAATTCCTATTTTAATCAATTTAGCAAAACTCAGTTTAAATCACTTCTAGAATTGGCTGTGCCGGAAACAGCCTTCATTTTTAATGGTACTGTTTTTAAACAAATAGAGGGGATGGCAATGGGCAATCCTTTGGGACCGACATTTGCCAACATCTTTATGAACTCCCTGGAGGAGCTAGCTATCGATGAATGTCCTTCTGATTTCCGTCCACTCTTTTATAAACGTTGCATTGATGATACATTTGCCCTTTTTAGAATTGACTACCATGCCGACGCATTTTTGGCATATTTAAATGCGCAGCACCAGAACATTAAATTTACCATTGAGATTGAAACCGATAATTCTCTCCCCTTCCTGGACGTAAAGATAACTAAGGATGAAACTGGCTTCCATACAGGTATTTATAGGAAGAACGCTTCTACTGGCCTTGGAACGAATTTTTATAGCTCATGTTTTTACAATTTTAAAATTAATTCCTTGACCACTCTCCTTCATAGAGCCATTAACCTGACCTCAAGTTGGTCCGCATTTCATGCTGAGGTGATATCCTCAATGATTATTTTAAGAATAATTACTACCCATCAGTGATTGTCCATAGAGCTCTAGACAAATTGCTTAATTTGAAACTTAACCCCCCACCTTTAGTCCATAGTGCCCCCAAATTATGTTTGGATGCAAGATTTCCTTTTTTACATGACAATAGATTTCGGAAAAAATGTATCAGGCTATTCAACGGACAATTGCCCGCTCTCAATCTCAAGTTAATCCCAATAAACCCACGAACCATTGCATCTCTTGTCCATGTCAAGGACAGGATTAGCCCCTTGTTTACTTTCGGTGTGATTTATGAATATAATTGTCGTAGATGTGATCTTGGCACTGACATCGGTTGTACCGGGAGGCTGCTAAAAGTCCGAATCTCCTCTCATCAAGGAGTTAGTTTTAGAACAGGCTGTCGATCATCCAATCCCGAGCAGTCCACAAATCACAGCAAAATTTGTAAGACACATGTAGATGCTAAGGATTTTAGTATTGTGGGGAGAACCGATACGTAGAAGAATTAACCACACTTGAATCCATTATGATTAAATTAACTGTCCCTGCCCTTAATCACCTATCAACTTCCACCCAGCTGTTCATCGCTTAACTACCTGCTGTAACCTCTTTGTTTATACTCCCCCCCCCTCCTCTCTCCCCTCCTTGCATTGCTTGTCTGTGTCAGTTTGCTTTACACTACCGGTGTGGGTAGGTGTCTTTTTTTTTTTTTCTTTTTTTGTATTGGCCCTGGCCTTCTTCTGCTGTTCTGTTCCTTTTTAAATACTTTTTTAAATATCTTTTAAGTGTTTTTCAGGTTGTCCTTTTTTTTCTTTTTAATTGTCTTTTAACATGGTGTTAAGTATATAATATGCATACCTTTTAGTGTTAATACACAGTACTGTTTAAGTTCATCGCTTTTTCAGCCTGGAAGATGTATCAAGAGATACGAAACGTCGGCGTAATAATAAATGGATAAAGAAGAAAGAACGCCTTTCTGTTACTCCAATTTGCCTGTTATTTGAGTGTCTGCTCCTGTCTTCATTTTATTTATATATATATATATATACATATATATATATATATATATATATATATATATATATATATATATATATATATATATGGGTGTGTGTGTTTGTGTATTTGTTATACATATACACTCCGACTTTCTTACATTCACGAATATCAACTCACAAATGTCATATATTGCCCCGTTCACTATACCTTAGGAATAATGCACGCCGATGGGATAAGCGTTTCATCCTTGACAGGATTCGAGCCGATGCACGGTTTAGAAACAATAAAAGTGACTTAGGCCAACTGGCTATCAGTTAGAATCTTGATAGGGGTTAAGTACTTATCCATTATAATTACCGTTTGGGTGTAAGATATTCCTAAGGAATAGTGAAGTGGATATAAGGTAGGATTTGTGGATTAATATATATATATATATATATATATATATATATATATATATATATATATATATATATATATATATATATATACACACACATAAGTAATCCTTCCATTATCTGGATTAGTACAGCCAAAGGCCTCTCAGATAACGGCGAAATTCAGATATGGGTAAGTAATCCAGGGGTGTTTAAAGGAAACACCATACCTTTCCTCACCTAAGTTAAGTACATCTTAGTTTAACCAGACCACTGAGCTGATTAACAGCTCTCCTAGGGCTGGCCTGAAGGATTAGATTTATTTTACGTGGCTATGAACCAACTGGTTACCTAGCAACGGGACCTACATCTTATTGTGGGATCCGAACCGTTTCCTCACCTAACCTCGTCTATACCACATAACTATAGACATTCAATATGCTTATAAACAACAACAATCACACTTTAAACTTGAAACTTTATGCAAATAGCAATTATCTACCTTTGTCCTATATTTGTAACAAAATATACTGCATAAATACACTCTGGAAAAGTATTACCCCTTCTTTTTCTCTCACATGTAAATGACACAATTCAGCATGTAGGTATCCTGTCTGTGTTTACCCACAGCTTACCATGGTTTTGTGACCATTAATGTATTTTTATACAGCAATTTTCTTATCACTTGTTACCATATTGTAATACTATACACAAGATACAAACTGTGTATGTGCAAACTATTGACCTTGGGTAGGTGTTACACTCACAGTATCCATTTGCATTAGTGAAATAGACTATTACAGCTGTATTTAAAATAAAGGTAATGGTAATGAAACTGATATTTGACTTAATGAATCCACTTATACTGTATTATATCATCATCGTGATATGTATAAGAAAACCAATCGATGCCATTTGCAATGAATAATGTTTACATTCTCAGAATCAGCTGATTTAGCCTACTACTAGCAAAAGAATTAAGAGAATCATTTTTCAGTTGCTGAAAGAAACGAATGTTTTACTGGAATTATTATTTTTATTTTGTACCTAATTGTAAGGTAGGTACACAAAGGTAAGCTAACATACTTTATATTAAAGTAAAATCTCGTAAAATAACAAAACAGCTGTTTCCCGATTTTTTGTTTATGTCATACTTGATGTTGTTTATATCAGTTCTTTGGTAAGTAGTTGTTAATTATAAGAGACTGTTATGAATTGTTACGTAGCCATAACTTCGGTAATCTTTTCTGAAAGCTTAGCTTAGTACAGTCTACCAAAAATGAGATTTGTTCAGTTTGTAATGCACAAACTGTGTTTTTGTATTACATTACAACACCCTGTGTTTACATCTTTGGTGCATATGGCATTTCATGATGATGACTGTTCAAAGCATATTCACTTTAAGCAAACTAATAAAATGTAGTTGATCATTTTGTGTTTTACTGGAATTAATGATTTTTCACTTAACTTCATAATATCACGAAAGTTTTACTTGTGTGCCTGTATGTGTTTACATTTACATGTGGCATTTCATCAATGTTGATGTTACCATCTCTACATAATGTGTGCATTCGTGTGTGTGCTTCTTAGTTTTGTATCATGTTTACCAATTTTCCTTTTTGCTCTGCTTGGTTTACTTTACAGTATTTCATTATTTGTTTAATTGACTCTAAGTATGATTATCACACATATTATAACAGCACACAAAAAAATATTCTATCAATGTTGATAATTCATCTTAGTTGTTGTTCTCTCTCTCTCTCTTTTTCTCTGTCTCTCTCTCATACCTTATGCAGGGGATTGCGTTTATCTTTTGGGTTATAAAAAATAAACAAATAAAAAATGCACCGAAAGTTCTTCGATGCAATCGAGCTTTCTGTATTCTGTACAGCCACTATGGCATATAGTCAAAGCCACCGAAAATAGATCTATCTTTCTGTGGTCTCGGTATAATGCTGTATGAGCCGTGGCCCATGAAACTTGAACTACAGCCTGGAGGTGGTGGCCTATCCTACATCGTTGCCAGAAGCATGATTATGGCTAACTTTAACCTTAAATGAAATAAAAACTACCGAGGCTAGAGGGCTGCAATTTGGTGTGCTTGATGATTGGAGGGAGGATGATCACTATACCAATTTGCAGCCCTCTAGCCTTAGTAGTTTTTAAGATCTGAGGGCAAACATAAAGTGTTGGCAGAAAAAGTTGCAGAAGACAGACAGAACCAGCACAATAGATTTCTTTTACAGAAAACTAAAAATGAGAAAATACAGTAAAAATATAAATCAGAATAGCGTAAAATATAAACAAAAAATCATAAGCGCCACAACACTAAACAACCCCTGGCAAGTCAAATTTGTATATAGCCCTCGTCACCCATCCAGCCAGAGAAACTGCTCCCCAGTTCCACCCACTTTCCAAAACAACCCCTTCTCAGAGTTTTTCTACGCAGTCTTACTGCCCCTCCTCTCCCATGGCTCCAAGCCATCCAAGTCCCCCTTCCCTTGAAACTTCTCCAGGCCTCCCCCTCCCCCCAAAACCCTTTCTGTCTGTTTGAGTATAAACAGTGTTACCAACATTTTCCTAAGTCTGCACAGCATTGTTAACTATCAGAGAGCAATTTTGAAACATTTTTGAAATTTTTGTACTGCATCTCTGGGACCTTGACCCCCGGCCCGGGTGTCAAGTTTCAGATGATGGATAATTGAGGGATTACTGTGTGTGTGTATGTATGTATATATATATATATATATATATATATATATATATATATATATATATATATATATATATATATATATATATATATATATATATATATATATATATATATATATATATACATATATATACATATATATATATATATATATATATATATATATATATATATATATATATGTATATATATATATATATATATATATATATATATATATATATATATATATATATATATATATATATATATATATATATATATATATATATATATATATATATATATATATATATATATACAATCATGAAGCTACAAATGTCGCTTAATATCGAAATTCACGCTACCTCGGTATATCTCCGTTGGAGAATTGTCGCCGAAGGGGAATTTATATAAGTGATAAATGAATTGGAATCGTGGGGACACGAACCCGCGACGAAAGCCTATTCAGCGACTCCAGTTGACGTAAACCATTGAGCCATCAATCATTTGTAGCTTCATAATTGTATATAAATCACGGTGTGATAAAAATTTCATAATATATATATATATATATATATATATATATATATATATATATATAATATTTGTGTGTGTTACAGTGAAACCATTATAGAACTCATAAAACCACATGACTGGAAAACAGAGAGCTTGTTCGAGCGTGATCAATCGGGGATGCTGACTAGAAGGCGGCATAAAAAAACCACAGCAGCCAGTTCCACAGAGGTGAATCGTGCTCTGCAATTGTTTGGTTTAGGAGAAGAGAGCAACAACGTGACGTCAGCAGTTTACATGAGTCTGAGTGTGGATTCAATGGGGGAAAAGAATGTTGGGCATAAATAATGCAAGAAAGATGAAATGTATAATGACTACAGCAGTGATGGTGAATTATGACCTAGTTAGGATGTCATATTAGATATGGTTTGGTAACGAAGTCACACTTCCACCCGAAGTTCTGTAAAATGATGGAGAGACAGAGAGAGTACAACAAAGAGGTAAGAGGTAATAGACAGGCGAGGGAATGTGTTACTATTCTCGATGTGTGTGTGTGTGTGTGGGTGTGTGTACGTAACTCTTAATATCTCTCACTCAAGGTCGAAGTGGAACTGAGAAAATTCTCGTAAAACTTCTTATTTCTTTCTGTTATTACATATTACTAACAACTCTACTAACCAGTATTGGCTTATTTGTTGTGTTATGTACAGTAAGTTGCAAAAGTGAAGCTACAAATCTCAGAAGATTTCGTTTGAAATTCCCTAACTGGCAAGTACAACGCGTAGCTGAAAAACTTATTTTTTTTTACATTGAAAGCTCAATCAAGCAAAATAAAGCTAACATATGATGCACAAATATCAAATCTATGATATTTATAACAGTCATAAGAAAAAAATACGGTAATAGTAATTATTTCAAAGTACAGTAATTACTTCAAACTACAGAAACGAAACAATCTGAAATTTTCGTTCAACGCAGGATTACCAACATTACAGTTGTATATTTCGAGCAATGTGGAAACAAACATTTAATATCATAGTGTATTATCAATTATTTTAGCAAAGATGCATAAAATCATGCAAGTATCAATAGAATATAAGGGAAAATCTCCGTAACATTAAACATAATCAACCATGAATGCACCTAGATTCAACAGAGAAGTTGGGTGTGGTTGGTAATTCTGATTTTAGCTTTTAGGACCCGACCATTAGGACTCTACTTCAGCTTTGGCTTCGGTTTCGACCCACAACACAAACGTAACATTATCTACCCAACCTATGAATCACCAGCTGAGTCCTACTAGGGTTGGGGGTGACTTTGACCTAATACCCCCATCGCCAGCCAGTAATATTGAATAAACAGGTAAATCAGTTCCCTCCTTCATTATGTTTGTAATAACTGACAGAAAGTAACCACCATTGAAAGGGTAAACTTGATTGCAAACAGGTTTTCCGTTACAAATACAGAACTGTTACAAATACAGAGGGCTTCTCCAAATAATAAGTGTTCCCAAATCATTCAAGTCTAAGATCCACCAAGGCTGACCGAAAACAACTGAAAATTCATCTATCTGACTTCCTCACTTCCTCTGCCTTAGCTTAGGCCTAGACTTCCTCACTTCCCCTGACTTGACTTAAGACTAGACTTCCTTACTTCTCCTGGCTTGGCTTAGGTCTAGACTTCCTCACTTTCCCTGCCTTCACTTAGGCCTAGACTTCATCATTTCCCCTGACTTGGCTTAAGCCCAGACTTCCTCACTTCCCCTGACTTGGCTTAGGCCTAGACTTCCTCACTTTCCTGACTTGACTTAGGTCTAGACTTCCTCACTTCCCCTGACTTAACTTAGGCCTAGACTTTCCCATTTCCCCTGGCTTGATAATGAAGCCTTATTAATGGAAAATCATGTTTACAACCATCTAGATATCCAAACAACTCAATTTATTAAATAACAAGCTGGAAAATATATTTCCTTGATTTTTGAAATAGGACTAACCATGTAGCCATGCTAAACGCGCATATAACTTGGATTTCGTTTTTTTTTTTTTCTACACCAACTTGTGTCTTATTTATATTTCATTCAATCAGATGCTAAACTTCTTTGTGCTTTATCAAAAGAAATCATAATAACTCTCGATATGATACTATAAAAGTAGAAAGTTAATTTACAAATCACATTAGGCCAATGCTTATGCGCTCAGTTCCTGCCAGTCAATGGTGAACACTCGATATCACACATTGAGAACCGCAGATGTTTCTACGGGGAAATTATTTTTTGGGGGGGGAATTTTTGTTTTTTTCTTTTAATAAACAATTATTGAACTAACATTGACCATTCACTTGGGAAATAGCTTCTGTGGTTCTACAGTTAATCACTGATACTTATTATCAGATAAAGAGGATGCCGATAATTGGAATAAAATATACTAACTGGCAACCCCACGAGTTTCTAAAGAAGTACGATCAATTTTGAAATTTGTAGCTTCACTTTTGGAACTTACTGTACTAGTTTATTTTTTTACGATATCCAATTTCTGTTTTCTCTTTTTTTTATTTATTTTAGAGTGATTTAATTTCTATGCTTGTTTAAATTTTTTGTTACTTGATTTTTTTAATGTCCCTTATAGTGATAACTTGAAACTTGAATTGATGCTAAGAAGCAGAATCCCCTGAGTAAAGAGTCAAACCCAATTATTCTTACAAGAAGCCAAGCATGTACAATCACTCAAAAAAGTTTGCAACATACTTCAAAAGTTTTCGGACAATGGCTTATAATAGCGACATCTGGCGCTATTTGGCAACTCAGTTGTAAGCGCGTGAAACAACTGAACACTATAGTGGTTGGTCCGAGAAATTACCTGCAGTTTCTCTTAAACAGGGCTTTTTCTGATACTGCTTACTGTTGTCATACTTTACTTAATAAAAGGATGTTACTATAATACTTCAGAGGTCATCGCTGTTCTTATATTTTAATATTTTCATCTCCAACTGCCATCACTATCGTTGTTTTGTCTCCTTCATATGTGTGAACTTTGTAGACATAGGCCTACGACTGTTATAAGTTGAACTATTAGTCTTATTAACATCAACAAATACGACTTTTGTAAAGATTTGCTTGCACATTATTATTAATCAAATTTTTGAATGACTAATCCTATGTATATTGTGAACTAGTGAAACTTAATATAAAATATACTGAACTAAACTAACAGATTTCACGTCTGTTTTTGTAATACATAGAATATAATTGCGCGCGCACACACACACACACATATACACACACACACACACACACACACACACACACACACACACACACACACACATATATATATATATATATATATATATATATATATATATATATATATATATATATATATATATATATATATATATATATATAATGCCATTATCATGTGTAATTTCTCATTTCTTTCCTTGCTACTTAGGCCTATCATTTTGATGCCTCTTATGAAGTTAACCAAATATATAACGCCTATTTTTGTATTTCTTATTATCTAAGTTTCTAAGGAATTAAAATTAGCAAGAAGTTCAACATTAATTTAGTTAATGCTAAACGCCAGCAGTGAAGAAGACTACCATGCTCATCAGTGGAGAATGTCTCCTCCTCTTTGCAAAAGATGATTCTTACAGAAATCATCAGCCACTGGATTATATTATAATGCAAACCCTAGCCTCTATTCTTTGTGTTTCGCTGATATGAAGTGTTTCTTGGTAGGAGTATGATGAAATGATATCTTGGTCTCATGTAGCCTGTTATGGATGGTTTGAGCAGCATCTTGAAGGGAAAGCGTAATGTTCTCTCTTTATGGCAACACCGGCTTGTCAGGGGAGTTAGGCGGAGCTCCTTCAGTGATCATCCGAAGATCATTAACAGTAGTGCAACAATGGGGTCGTCCTCCACTTTTTACAATGAATTCATCATATTTCCTCGTTCTCTCTGTTGTTTTATTCCTCTATACATGGTTGTTTTATTTATGCTAAGCTGCCGAGCAGTATCTACAATAGAGACATTAGTCTTATGCAAAGTCTGTTGCCCATCTTATCGGTGCAAGTGACGAGACAGTTTAGTTTAATTTTCCTGCCCGAATGTGGAGTCACACGATAACATACGACGTTACGAGATTCGTTTCTTTTTTTGTTTTTGACAACAATAATGGTTGAATTCTTTCTTTCTTTATTCATATATAATTTCATTGATGATTATTCAATATTACTTTATTAGTCAATAAGCTTTTATCTGGATTCGAAATATAGTTTCTTCTTTGAGTCTTTTGCCCAGTCATCTGAAGTGAAATTTTTCAAAATGTTTCGTTATTTTTCGTAATATGAATTTTTCACTCACCATTCTTTTTTATATTGTTAACCGTATGATTAATAACCAAAGTCGAATAAGAAAATTACATTTCCTTGTAAATATCAAAAGAACAAATTACTGTTAGGTGAACGAAAACTTCTGGAACATGTTGCAAAACATTTTTGAGTGACTGTACATTCAATGAAGGATTAAATATGACAGGCCCTTCAACTACAATGGTTACCCACATAATTACTTAATCCTAGTGTAATTAAATCCTGGGCCAGGAAGGAGGTTCATGGTGTCTCTAACTTAGAGACGTGAACTGAACTAGTTGACAAGCACTTAAAGCCAATAATGGGAGATGATACAGAAAAGCTGAATGAAGTAGAAAAACTTCTAGATCTTTCAACGGATGATTTAGGCTGGATATCCTCTCAAGTGCTTATTGAAGATTTAGATATGGGGTGTTTAAAGCAATACTTTAGGAAAATTTATTCAACTGCTGGAGAGACAGACTCAGTGATAAATTTGGCGAAGATAATACAAAGTTGGAAATCAGGTAACAGAAATTATCTGAGAATGGGTCTACAGTTATAGAAGTGGTTAAATGAATGGGGAAATTTGGTTTCCACCACACGCTGGACATCAACGGTAGCAGATCAACAAGTAACAGCTGTTGAAAATTGTAAAAATCTATTGAACTTAGCCCTGCTTTCGGGAAGTTTACCATCAAAGGTAACTGAGAAAAACTACCCATGTTTGGAAGTTGGAGGATGATGTGCTATATATTTAATATGAAGTGAAGGAAATATAATAGGAAGAAACAGTAAAGGAATAAATGGTCTATATAGACCCCTGATTACCAAAGAACAAGATAGGAAAGGAGACAACAGCCATGCTAAGTCCATGACACCAGCTAGGAACCAGAATAGTGGTACTGGTAACCTCTCAAGAGAAAACTTCGCCAATTACTTTTTGCCATTGCCAAGGGAAAGGCCACTGCGCAAGTGACTGCATGGTCCCGCTTACCGCATCTACCACAAAAACAGGACATAGCGTCCGGGACTGCAAACTTAGATCCAGACTTAGATCACAGTCACAAGGGAGAGATAGAGAGAGGAATACAAAAAGTGCCACATATTTAATGTACAACAAGATCTAGCAATGATAATGGATGTTTCCTACGTAATTGAAAGCAGGAAGGAGGAGGAATCAGGTACATCAACTTCGAGCTTAAGTCAAATACAAATGTAACGAAATTAGCATATGGGACAAATCGAATTACAGACCTATATTCCCTTCTTATGTTGGCTCAAGAAAGCCAATAGCTGTATTTTTGATGGTGGTTCTCCTAAAAATATAATGAATGAAAAGGTTCTCTCACATGAATTTAAAAACCTATTAGGGCTGCCGATTACAGATGTTCCTCGGAACACTATAAGAATTTTAGGACAAATTGATTTTCCATTTCGGCTGAGGAAAAATACCACACAATGGAAAAGAAAGGTTCTAATAAGGAGTAAATTTGGCATTTGCTCACTAATTAATCAGCCATCCAAACATGGCCAGGTAAAGAGGCCTATTCGTTATAATTTACTACTCAATAGTAAATAAGTTTTTTGAGTGTGGCAATTCTTACTTTTCAGAAAAATTTCAGGTTTAAAATAGCGCTAAATTCGAATTAACCTTTTCTTTAATTAAAGTAGGAATGGTTAGAAGACCAATAGTTAAATTGTAACATCGGTCAAGATGGGAGATGATGCAAATGAAGGCGAAAATTAAAGGATTTTGAAAAAGAAACACAGAACACCTTCCAAACCACGAATTTAGTCTTTACTACATTGAGCATACAGTAAAACTAGAGGCAAAGAAAGGACATGAATAACAGGCTTTCGTCACTAATTTGTTTAATAATTCTCAAGGAAAGGTCTCATTAAATTTAACGCCACTGAACAGTCTACATGATCTTGAATATTATTGTACCAAATTCATTGACAGTGGGAAACAGTTTCATTGCTCATTTTATACTGGTGTGAAATGGACATTCATCTCGCCCAATATGTCAGTATGATCTC
The DNA here is from genome assembly GCA_039081455.1 of Macrobrachium rosenbergii. NCBI lineage: Eukaryota > Metazoa > Arthropoda > Malacostraca > Decapoda > Palaemonidae > Macrobrachium > Macrobrachium rosenbergii. The sequence continues at coordinate 2,612,539 of JANJGK010000008.1, forward strand.
GATAACGTGGGGATCGCATCCAAAACCCACTTAAATCACGGCCTCTCACTAATTTTCAAGGAACTCTCCGAGGAAGGTCTATATAGAACAATTAGGGTTTTTCTGAAGAGTTAACATAATTGAGTTTATGACTGACCATAAATCATTTATTTACGTATAACCGTATCTGTTATCATAAATTTTCATTGAAACTGCATCTGTTTGATTTACAGATGGAGCATAGGAGAGTGGGGTCCCTGTAGCGAGAGTTGTGGTTCCGGAGTGCAGTACCGAGAGGTTATCTGTGCCATGCGACTGGAAAAAGACCAAAGTCAAGTAGCACAGCAGCTGCGCGGCAACATTGAACTTGTTGTAGACGGATCACTGTGCTCGGAGAAGCAGCCGGCCAAAGTAAGGGAATGTAAAGGACAATGCAAATTACGTAAGTTTATTGTGTGTGTTTTGTAAAGCTTACCGTGGCCAAATAATTTCCCTACTTACATATTTTTAAATAAATCATCGAATCAGTATAACTTCAAGATCTGGCCTGATTAATGTCTGCATTTTATTGAATACATTGAATTTAATTTTTCTTCTTAATTTATCAAAAAATACTTTTCATACATAGTAACTATGGCACTACAATAAATGCTTTGTAGAGTTTATTATGATCAATGATCCTCATGATAAAGACATACTTCTGTTTATCCTTCCCTGCCTGTCCCTCTGCGACGTTTTCATGGAAGTTTATACACTTGCATAAACAGATTAATTCTTGACTAATTTTCAGCAAGTAGACGAATTTGGCCACCAACACAAAAAAGGGAGACTGAACACAATGGAACTATTTAGAGGAGATATTCTTTGAAATGGAGATACTTTTGGACCTTGAGCTCAGGTGACCTCTCCTCCAGCTCTACCACATATCTCAAGTCCATAAGACAAAAAAAAAAAAAAGAAAAGGAAAATGCACTAAAGTGCTACATGCTTCCTATTTTTCTATTTGTTGGTCTTAATAACTTACTGTTTATATATACATAAAAGCTAACCAACCCGGTGCTGCCCGGGAAAACTCTGATTTACAACCAATAAACTCTCTCTCTCTCTCTCTCTCTCTCTCTCTCTCTCTCTCTCTCTCTCTCTCTCTCTCTCTCTCTCTCTCTCTCTCTCTCTCTCCCCCTTTGCTTTTGAGATAGTTGCTTCAGTTACATTGCTCAGCATTTTTGACATTTTATATGTCACTCTTCCTTACAACTATTTCCTATCAGGGCTGAACTTGGACTTAAAGGGCATCGGGAGTGTCACTATTCATCTCAGGAAGCTTGAAAACTATGGATTAGACACTAATACTTGTTGTTTTCGGTTATTTTAACATGTCACCCTCTTCCCACCCCTTCTCACCCTGACTTGGACTTAAAGGGCATCGGGAGAGTCACTACGCATCTTAGCGACCTCAAAAACTATGGATTAGACACAAATATGTGTCATTTTGGTTATTTTTACATTTCACCCCTTTCCCACCCCTTCTCACCCCCTTGCTATCGGGGATGAACTTACATTTAAAGGGCATTGGGAATGTCACTATTCATCTCAGCAACCTTGAAAACTATGGATTAGACACTAATATCTGTTGCTTTGGGTTATTTTTACATATCACTCCCTTCCCACCCCTTGTCACCCCCACCTCCTATCAGAGCTGAATTTGGACTTAAAGAGCATCAGGAGTGTCACTATTCATCTGAGCGACCTCGAAAACTGTGGTATAGACAATATCTGTTGTTTTCAGTTATTTTTACATGTCACCCCCTCTTCACACCTTCTCACCCCCTTCCTATCAGGGCTGAACTTCAACTTAAAGGGCCTCAGGAGTATTACTAATCATCTGACCAACCTCAAAAACTATGGATTAGAGACTAATATCAGTCATTTTGAGTTATTTTTACATGTCTAACCCTTCCTACACCTCCCCCCTATGGTGCCAGTGATGTCTTACCCCCACAGTGTTCTTTTTGAGACAGTAAGTCATATGTATACCAAGTTTGGACGAAATTGCTCAGTGCAGTTCGGAGTGTATGTGGAACATACACATACACACACACATACATACATACATACATACATCCATTTTTATATGTATAATTTATATATACATATATATAAATGTAGATATATATATATATATATATATATATATATATATATATATATATATATATATATATATATATATATATACACGAGTATATGTATATATATACTGTATATATATATATATATATATATATATATATATATATATATATATATATATATATATATATATATATATATATATATATATATATATATATATATATATATATATATATATATATATATAAATATTTATATGACCCATTTTTCAGAGGTCATCTAGAGTTCTTAACATATTGCAAGTCATGCAGGAATAATACGCACTGCTATAAGTTAACAATGCTTATATTAACTAAACTTACAGGAGGGCCCAACTGTGATTAAGGTAATTTGAAATTAAACTAATTGACGACACCCGATTTCCGAGACAAGGTAAAGGACCGGCAGGGACAGGAACGAAGGGAAACACAACCTGCCGCTACAGGAGTCCGACACGACAATCCCTCTCCCTTCAGGTTAAGTGTGCGTCTCCCCTTCAATCTCCATCCCCCCCACCTCTCCAAAACCTTCCTCCTGGACTCTATTGGTTGTTACGAACTGTCTTAGGTCCATCCACCAATCGTGATCGAAATAGGTGACACTACCTCGTAACGAACTTCTGGAGGGGGGATGACTCTTGGGGTGATTTATGGAAGGCAAGGGGATGCCTGGGACTTTGACGGTTAACTTGTGGCGTGCCTTCGATGCCCTCACGAGGGAAGGGGAGGGATGACAACCCCTCCGGACGGGGTTACCACCCCTCCCTGGATCTTTGCATCCCGGCAAAGCTGCAACTTCCGCCTTGTCCCCCCTTGAGCCTCGCCCTTCGAGAGTCGTACCTATCTAATAAAAAAAAAAAACTAACTATCTCTAAGGGCCAAGTGACATGTGTACAAGCCAAAGGTTACAAGTGAATTGAACACGTCTTACATCAATACAAGAAAATATTCCTTGATTCATGAAGAATGGAATAAAATTTCATCTCTTACATTTTGAAAATCAGAATTTATCATCTCAACAAATTTATGAACACACAAAAAAATTAAGACACACTTCAACATTGTCCTTATCATTCATGAAAACACGGTAATAAACTCTTACTCACATTGCATACGTAATTGTCTTTACTGTTCTCAATAAACAAAAACAAAAAAATTAGAAATTGTGATACAACGAATGTGTGTCTAAGCATGGCATTTTCCCAAATAGACAAAAATAATAAAAGATGATTGACACACATCAATCATTGACTTTAAGAAACATAATGAAACACATGACGAAGATAGAAAATTAGGCACAGAGACCTCATTACTTATGACAAGGTAACATAAAATTTAAAAAACATTGGTGAACATCATAAATCACAAAGAAAATGGTGATACCTAGATTGGTATGTAAATTGTTAACACACAATAAAAGGACGACAAAAAAAAAATAAAATAACAGAAAAAGGAACAAGCAATAGACTCAATTAAAAGATGTTATATAATCAATAAGCCACAATACCAAAACTAAAACATAAGAATATGATATTCAGGCAATAGCATTTACATTCGAAAATAACAAAAACAAAAACAAATTATAAAACGTGGTTTGGCTTTCACAACTTAGATTTTTGACTCATATGCTTTTACTTCCAATGATCTTGCACTCATGGCATGGCTCGAGAGCTTGATCTTACACCCCCGATAAGGCACCCACCTGTGCGAGTCGCGTGCATATTCTACAGGCTTTTCTCCCAGATACCCCGCCAATCGTGGGTAAGGGGGTACTGGTTTATTGGTGTAGAACATTAGGCTGTCTTCGAGCACTACACGCAGATGTGCCTTATGGTGTTCGCTCACGACTCCCGTGCGGATATGTTGGATAACCGCTGTGTCGTGTTTGATCGCTTTCACCCGATACGGCCCTGTGTATATGGGTTCGAGGATCTGTTTTGGAACTTGCATTCCTTTCAGATAGATTCAATCCTCTACCTGGATTGAGGAATCATGAGTCCGAAACCGTTTATCATACCTCAACTGATATTTCTCATTGGCCCTCAACAGCAGGCATTGTGTTGTTTGGAACACCTGACGAGTCATATTACAAAACCACACCCGGTACTGCTCCACTGTGTAAAGTGGCACCTGTTGAGGGTCCAAAACCACCAAATAGGGCAACCTGATGTCTTGGCCATACATCAGGAAGAAGGGCGTATCCCTAATTGAGCTGTTATAGGCGGTATTGATAGCCATCTCTCCCGTCTGCAACAAGGACGGCCAGGATGTCGGATTATCGGCATCGAGATACTTTAAGAGATTAACAATCTCCCGATTATGTGACTCCACTAGACCATTCGCCGACGGCCAATACGCCACAGTGGTAACATGTTCTACTTGCAAAAGGGCGGTGAATTCGCGCATTATTTCATTCATGAACTCGCGCCCATTATCAGATACAAGCGTTCTAGGACACCCAAACCGATTCTCAAGGGAATGTAATGCTCTGGCCACTTCCTTTGCAGACTTGTCCGCCATAGCACACACATGCATGAAACGAGTGAATGCAGCCATGAACACAGATATATTTAGGGTGTCCTTGCACTGCGGGTAGTGGTCCTACTACATCCATATGCACTCTATCACACTTTACAGGCACCACAGGCCACAACCAGGCCTTTGGAATCACATGTTGGTGTCTTTTGGCGATATTACACACATGACAACTACTTACAAATCTAGTAACATACCTACGCATGCCAACCCAAAAGAAATGTTCGCGAGCTCTTCCAAAAGATCTCTCTATGCCTGCATGTCCAGCATAAGGGCTAACATGAATCAAATGCATGGCTTTCATTATCAAAGCTCGAGGAAGGACGACTCTGGCTCGAATGTCACCAGGCCTTTTCTCATATTTACACAACAAGACGTCTTCTTCAATGAAGGACGCGTCTTTTGACAAATGCACAGAACTTGGGAACTCGTTACTCTCTCTGCTCATGCAAGCCTTAACCTGGCTAATCCAGGCTTCAGACTCCTGACTTTCAACCAACTCTCTCACACTCCAACCACAAAAATCAACCACACTTTCACTCTCTGGGCGTTTACTCTGGAATCCCCCGGACGGAGTTCCCTTCACAGCCATATTCCTGTCATCTCTACCACCTCTACTTGCCTGTGAGTGCTTCCGAGATTCCCGTTTTCTATGCGTCGTGCTTACACCTGGTTGACTGTTACTACTTTGACTTGTCGGGGCGTCACTGGCACCTGTGTTGGCACTGTGGGTGCCACCAATGCCGAGAGATTCCTTTTGTCGTTCTTTCTTGCGCTTTGCAGCACTATTTGTTACATTGATGGTGTCCCTGGAGAGAGCATCTGCCACTCAGTTACCTTACCCAGGGATATAATCGACCTTTATGATATCAAATTCTAGAATTCACTCTATCCAATGAGCTTGACGACTGGTGATATCGCCCATCTTAAATAAGTATGTTAATGGCTGATGGTCTGTAAAAATCTGAACTTTATGACCCAACAAAAAGTAGCGATGTCTCTCCAGCATCCACAAAGCCGCCAATGCCTCTTGATCGAAGGTACAGTAATTTTTCTCTGCCCCTTTTAATGTGCGTGATGCAAAACAAACTGGTCTTTCGTGGCCTTTATCATCAATCTGAGAGATTACTGCTCCTATTGCAACATCACTTGCATCTGTGGTTATGAAAAAAGGTCAATCGAACTTTGGATAAGCCAAGAGTTCGTCGCTCACCAAAGCATCTTTTAATTTCTGAAAAGCTTCCTCTTCCTTTACACCCCAGTTGAACACAGGTTGTTTCCTTAACGCATCTAACGGCCTCGTGATCTGGCCGAAATTTCTTATGAATTTCTGATAATATCCCGCGAGTCCAAGGAAGCTGGCTACATATTTGGTATGCTCTGGTCGTAGAAATTCTTTAATTCTTTAAGGCCTTCTGATGTTACAACGTGCCCCAAAAATTCGACTTCGGCCTGGAAAAATTTACAGTTTTCTAAATTAATTTTCATCCCGTGACGTCTTAATGCTTCTAACACTTTTATCAAATTCTCTCTATGTTCTTGTACCGTAGCTCTGACTACAATGATATCATCTAAATATACAAAAACCCCAAATCCTATAATGGAAGCTAAAACTGACATCATTACTTGTGAGAAATGAGCTGGCGCATTCTTAGGCCAAAAGGGAGGAAATTATATTCATATAGCCGATTATTTGCTATAAAAGCTGTTTTCTCTTTACTTTCTTCATCTAAGGGTATCTGATGATACCCGGACTTAAGGTCCAAGGTGGTGAAAAACTTACTTTCCCTTACATCCAGCAAAAGTTCTTCAATCAAGGGCAATGGTTAGTCATTATCTTTTGTAATGGCATTTAATTGCCTATAATCTACACATAATTGGTGAGAGCCATCTTTCTTCTTGACTAAAACAATGGGAGAAGCCCAGGAGACTAGCTTTCATGAATAATACCTTGCTCTTGCAACTGTTTTACCGTTTCCCCAATTATTTGTTTATCGCATGCAGGAGTCCTATAGGGCTTAGTATGAATGGGGTGATGGTCTCCCATCTCAATTCTAAAAGGTAACTTATTAATTCTCCCCGTAGGCTCTTCTCTTAATGCAATTACATCTTGATATGCTCTTATTATTTCTCCTACGCAACTGCGGTAACTCAAAGGTGTTGCTTTGGTAGCTATCTGCACTGATTTTATAAGCCTTGGTTCGCCACAACCTTGACTCTGAAGGGCCAAGGCCGACGCTGCGAGGCTGGCTTCCATAAGAGAGCATATCTCTAAAGTACACATAAATTCCCTACTTAACTCTATTCTACTACTGCTTAAATTTATAAAAGGCACACTGGCTTTACCATCTATGATCTTAGCAACTCCGAGCAAGATGAAATCTGCCCACTTTTTATGAGGATTATATACACTATAGACCCCTCTGCGATCTTCTTCGACGGGACGAGGGGGAGTGAGTATAGGTTAGCGGGAGGAACTACCTCGGGACTGGCAGGTACCACCCTTACATCCCCCATGGTTGTCAAGGCATGCTTGACGACCGGTTGACACTCGCCTACAACAGGGATATTTCGGTAACCCTCCGCCCCTATGGGGAGTGCCACCCTTATCTCCTTGCCTTTTCCATAGAGGACCACGTCAAACTCATACACAAACCCGATTCCCAATATTATGGAAACAGAATCCAAGTGGGTAGTTGGCACTACATAAAACTTGTGAGTTAACACTTGTCCTACCAAGGATATCTGTTGCTGCACAGTATGTTGCAGCATTATGGTATGACCACTTGCGCTCGTTAACGATAGACATCCTTTGGATGCCATAATGGCACCCGTCACTAAACATTCTTCTATTAGGGAAACACAGGCACCACTATCCAAAAATGCATGTTATGTGCCCGTTCCCACACTAACCTCCAGCACCGGGACTCGATCTCCACTCTCACTAGGGAAAGAGGTGGGGGGACACGTCTGCTCCATTTCCCCTACCGATACGCTTACCCCGGGGTTAGTGGTTGGGTGTTGGGGTTGGGGGAGACCCCCACCTACTGGCTGACTGAGGGTGGCCCTACTCCCATAAGGCCCACTACTATCCCGTTGGTCGCAGCCACCTGTATCCCGGGGATTGCTTGAGGGTGGGCATTCGGTGGTACTCGTTTTCTCCCTCTCCCACGCTGTTTTCCCCTGCCTCTTAAGGTAGGGGGCACAGTGTCTCCTGCCCCATTTTTTGGACACTGTCGGGCCCAATGGTCTGCAGCGCTGCACCGATAACAAGCCCCTTGTTCAAAGGAAGGGCACTGGGAACGCAGATGACCCCCTCTCCCACAGTGCCCACAGGGTCCCCTTGTCACAGCACCTCTCCCCCTTCCTGTGGCCCCTCCCCGTTTCTTCGCCACGGGACCATCTTGACTCGAGCTGGAAGAGGCAGGAAAGGTGTGTTTATTCGTTACGGGATGGCTGGCAACGGCAAGGGTGGGAAGGGATGTGGCTGGTCCTCCTCTCTCACCCTGCCTTTGTCTTTCTCGATCAACCAGGTCCTGAAGGGCGGGAATATATCCCGCCAACGGTTCTCGCCTGATTCTATTTTGGTTGAGTATTCCCAGGGCGGCATCGGGGAGGGCCTGTCCTAATATCTCCCTGCAAAAGTCGGTTCTCTTGGCCTCTGTTTGTTCCTCTGCCTTGACGAGACTGTTGTAGTCTCCGTCTAGTCTGTCAACAAAGGAGGCCACTGACTCTCCTACCTTAAGAACATTCTAGAAAAGAAAGAGAATTTAACATTTTGATGATGATTGGAATAATGATGAACAAAAGAGGCAATGTTAGTTGATGTTTGAAAGACTGAAAAGATGAAATTTCTATCATATTTATGGACAGTTACATCAAGAAAATTCAAATTACAATTTCTTTCTACCTCTACAGTAAATTTTATAGAAGGGACTAAATTATTTAGCGTAAGGAGAAATTCCTGGAGATTTTAGTGAACTGGCCAGATACAGAAAATGTCATCCGCATACCTAAACCATATAACTTTTCAGGGCAAAATTCTTGGTAAGAATTTTGTCTCAAATAATTCTATGTAAATATGGCTAGGGACTGGAGATAAGGGATCACAGGTAACACGGGTAGGCAGCTTTTAATGGTTGCGTTTAGATTACGATGGTGATACTTCCGTGCCAATGTTATGGCTACGTGATCATGACACATTCCCGATCGATCGTTATTTCTCTCTCTCTCTCTCTCTCTCTCTCTCTCTCTCTCTCTCTCTCTCTCTCTCTCTCTTTCTTTGTCTATCACTGGTTGTCTCTCATTTCTTAATCTCTCTTTTATATCTACGTTATTCCTAACTAATATTCTCCCAGTTATCATTACATCACTCGGTCACCTACCAAACATTGTCTTCCATGTTTAATTAAGCATAATAAAATGGATACAATAGTAATAATTAAATTGGCAATAAAATGCAACAACGCACATAATAAAAATTGTTTCTCCAATTGTGAAGGAATAGACATAAGTTCATTAAAACAAAAAATAATCATATATTAAAATATTAAACATGTCAAATCATAAGTATATTAAATGAACACATGAACAATAAACAAATGAAATTATTATCATGTAACAATAATGGTAACATCAATTTTCAATTAATGTTATTATTGAGTTCTGTCAATATCTCTTGTATATTTCTGAAAATAAGATTTCTCACCACCAGGATAAACAAAATAACATTTATTACTATTACCACTAGATTTACTAATGGTAAAATTGAGGAGACAGTTTCTTTATAGTAGAAATACTCATCAACATAGTTCAAATTTTCAAGTTTCCTTAATTCTAACTGAGACAACTTAAATCATCTATTTTATATGAGTAATTTTTATATGGCAAATGTTTGTTGAATTTATATGTTGCAAAAAAATGGGGTTCATAATATAATTGGTGTTAGGAACAATCATTTGCCGATTGTTCCCTTGGTGGGTTTTTACCTCCTTTGTGTGTGTTTGTTTTTCTTGCTGGCAAGCTGACGTATGGTGGACAGTGTCAGACTTCGCCAGTCAGGTCCAGGGCAGCAGCAAGTCAGATTCTGGAGGGCGGAATGACCAGTCAGGTTCGTAACAGCAATGAGTCAGGTTGAGGGCAGCAGCGAGTCAGTTGGGGTAGCAGCAGCAGGTATCTGTACCTGAGAGTCAGGTTCACAGCAGCAACGAGTCAGGTCCAGGACAGCAGCAGGTCATGGCAGCAGAGCAGCGGAGAGCTTTTTTTTTTGGACGCGATGGTTGTCGTCTCAACTCTGTCGTGGGTGTCCAGTGTTGGAGAACTGTTCCTGAGGACTTGATTGTTGTCCTGCAGTATTTGTTTTAATGATTATGCTGTATGATTTTCTACTTGTTTGCTGATGTATTTATTATGCTGCCTAATTTTTTGTATGTTGCTGCTTCTGAGTTGTTTATGGATTTATGTAAAGTTTAATTGGTAAATTTTACCTTGCTGCCTCTGTTATTTGTTTATTTTCGATCATTGTAAGTTTTTTCTCTCCCGGACCTGACTCACTTGTAAATTTTGTAAATAAATTAATATTAAGGTCACTTTTTGGTTTTGTTCTACTCCTCCCTCCTTTGTTTGTCACCTCTCGTCAGTCATTGCAGCCCAATTGCTTGTTTTTGTTTAGAACCCGCTGGTCTCCCAAATTGTGAGATCCCAATATTGGTGACCTTGCCAGGATTGGTTCTGTTTTGGCTGGCGGGGGTGTGGCCGCATTGGGGGCGAGTATGTTTGTTTGTAAAAAAAAGTTTTTTGTCGATTTTTTTTCTGTTAGGTGGGGAGGTGTTAGGAACAATCGTTTGCCGATTGTTCCCTTGGTGGGTTGTTGCCTCCTTTGTTTGTGTGTTTTTTTCTTGCTGGAGAGTTGATGTATGGTGGATGGTGTCAGATTTCGCCAGTCAGGTCCAGGGCAGCAGCAAGTCAAGTACTGGAGGGTGGAATGACCAGTCAGGTTCGTAGCAGCAACAAGTCAGGTTGAGGACAGCAGCAAGTCAGTTGGGGTAGCAGCAGCAGGTATCCGTACCTGAGAGTCAGGTTCGTAGCAGCAATGAGTCAGGTTCGTAGCAGCAACGAGACAGGTCCAGGACAGCAGCAGGTCACAGCAGTAGAGTAGTGGAGAGCTTTTTTTTTGGACACGATGGTTGTTGTCTCGACTCTGTCGTGGGCGTCCAGTGTTGGCCAACTGTTCCTGAGGACTTGATGGTTTCTGCATCGGCTCTGTTTAGTTGTCCTGCAGTATTTGTTTAAATGATTATGCTGTATGATTTTCTATTGGTTTGCTTATGTATTTATTATGCTGCCAATTTTTTTTGTATGTTGCTGCTTCTGATTTGTTTATGAATTAATGTTAAATTTAATTACGTAAATTTTACCTTGCTGCCTCTGTTATTTGTTTATTTTCGATCATTTTAAATATTTTTCTCTCCTGGACCTGACTCACTTGTAAATTTTGTAAATAAATTAATATTAAGGTCACTTTTTGGTTTTGTTCTACTCCTCCCTCCTTTGTTTGTCACCTCCTGTCAGTCGTTGCAGCCCAATTGCTTGTTTTTGTTTAGGACCTGCTGGTCTCTGAAATTGTGAGATCCTAATGGTTTGCTATAACTAACTGACATGATGTTGTAAAAGATTTAACATTTTTAAACTTTATTTCTGTGCTAATGTTGTGACATTTAATTTTAGCTACAACAGTATTTAGTGAAAATACAAAGATTTCTTGATCAATTATAAGTGCTTTAAAAGGTTTATCATAGTTTGTGGTTCATACATCTTTTCTTGGTTTTGGTTTAACACAATCTCTTGAATACAGGGATAAGCATTAGTATTCTTATACAGGTTATCAAAATTACATATACTGTATATTCCTGTTCTTTTTACAGAATGCACTCATTAAATTGTTTATCAGTGAAGAATGACAGTAGTAGAGCATGTTCTTCTAATGCAAAATGCTTGATTGTTTGCTTTTGAATGATTATTTGTTTATTCACTATCATAGGAAATGGGTACACAGTGATTAATGTGTTTGTGATCCTAGTATTGAAAGGTACAACTAAAATAATTTTATCATAAAGTACTTTGGCACTTATTAAATTGTAATACGTGAATACATCTTCCACAAGTGGCCGAAAGTGTTTTTCCATGATGCAAAACTTAATAATGTCTTCTAATTCTTTAGGAGTGATTAGTGTTGGGCTCAAAATACCTTTATAAGCAAGCAAAACGGCATTTAATGTTTTTATGTTCCTGTAATATCACTTCACTTTCTAGAGCAAATGTATTTAAAAAATGTCTGTTTTCCAACTTATTCAGTTGGTTTGTTACATTCTGATTGACTTGATTTGTCAAATTTTTCAGTTTTTCTATTTGTTCTGCATTTTGATTGTGTGAGGTTATCACTTTATTTATCACTGTGCCTCTTGCTGCTGCCCATTTTTCCAGTCTGTCTATTCTTTCTTTTTCCTGTTCTACATTTGCTTCGGTAGCAACTCCAAATAATGTGTTCAAAGCAGTTCCAATGAAGGGTAAGAGGGTTGTCTTTGACCTTTTGTTCACTGTATTTTCTATTTCAGTTTAATTTTTCTAAGAAGTGAATAACCGTTATTATCACCCTTCTGTAGGACTGATTTAATGTCCTTTTGAATTGCTGCATTTAATGTTTTCTCACTATTTAACACTGTGGTTTGGTCTATACTAATGATTCCTAAGTCTTTGATCATTTTGACTTTTCCATGTCCCTTTAACAGAGATCCCTTTCTTATCTCCACCTCTGGAGAGATGAGCCCAATTATGACTAATGCTATGATGAGCCGCATTTTTTGCATCTGTAAGAATGGACTTTTATCAGATTGTCTTTATATATATAGATTTCACTACATAATTTATATTTATGATATTTTTAGTCCAACACCAATACATGCATATATATACACATATTTAACTCCGTCGGTTTCGTAAATTATAAATTTTGTTTACATCATATCTACAGCATTTTCATGTCTTATGTTATCTATAACTTTAGTGGACCATGGATCTGTTTTTACTACTTTTATATGATTCCAGTGAACTACTTTTTCCTTTAGATCACTTTCATTAATTACTCTATGTTTGTTTAATTTTAACACTTCTACAACTCTATATGGTCCAGTAAACTAGGGAGAAACCTTTACATTTGACCCTTCTAGAACATGATTTTTTACATAAATTTTAGTACCTACTGTAATGTCTGGTTTAATGGTACTTTTTTATTATAATATTTGCCATGAGTGTTATGAACCTCTTTTAATATTGCCCTTGTTTTCATGATTGTCTCGTAAGTATGTCTGGTTTTCCATGCAACATAGTCATCATAGTTATAAGTATGTCTGGGAGGTGTTGCATCGTCTGATAATGTGTTAGGCATTCTTTTCTGATAACCATATAGGAAATAATGTGGGGATTCTCGTATTGTCTCATTTACAGTATTATTCAATGTGAACTGTACGTCTTCTAGTGCTAAGTCCTAATCTTCTGTCCGTGGGCTCACTAAAGTTTTCAGGATATCCTTTATTTTACGATTAGTCCGTTCTACTGCTCCATTAGAACTTGGTTTATAAGCTGTTATTTGACACGTATTTGTTTCATAAAATTCACATATTTTCTTTAAAAGATCACTAGTAAAGTCAGCAGCATTATCAGAAAGAAGAGCTTGTGGACATGAATGCCTTGTGATAATTCTGGATTTAAGAGCTTCTGCTACTGTGGCTGCATCTCTGTTCCTTACTGGTACGATTTCTAAATATCTAGTTAGATAGTCTAAGAAGACTAATATTTGTTTATTTCCTTTAACAGTCCTTGGAAATGGACCTGGAAAGTCCATAGTTACTACATGAAATGGATTTAATTCTGATGGATATTTTTCAAGTGGATCTTTAAGATTTACGTTACCTTTGCGTTTGATTACAATCTATACAGTTTTTGTACCAAGATTTTGGCATCTTCACTACAATTTGGCCAAAAATAATTTCTGGCTATGATTCTGGTTGTCTTTTTAATTCCTGGATGTCCTGCTAACTTATATGAGTGTGTTAGTTCTAAAACTTCTCTGATTAGTGTTTTTGGGATGTATAGTCGAGAATATCCATTCTTCTCTGTTGGCCTTTTATACAACAACCCATTTATTAATTGAAAATCAGGTTTTAAAGATTCATCTAGTATTAACTGTCCTAATATTTGTCTGATTTCTGCTTCTTTTCCTTGTTGTATTTTTAGTCTTTCTAGATCTAAATCTACTGCTAGATAACTAAAACAAAAGGTATTAGTTGTAATACATTTTTCTGTTTCTTCTTGAGATCTAGATAATGCATCTGCCAAGGTGTTAAATTTCCCTGGAATATTTCTGAATTCCAGGGCAAATTCTAATACACTAATGAACCACCTATTGAACTTCATGTTGTTGGTAAAAGCTCTCTTTTTAAGTAAGTCACAAATGGGTTTGTGGTCAGTAAGCACATTAACCTTATGACCTAAAAGTATGTGTCTAAATTTCTTTAGACCCCAATATAAAGCTAAACACTCTCTTTCTGTGGTACTATAGTTTCTTTCTGCTGGGTTTAAATGTCTACTAGCATAATATACTGCCCTCATTCTAGTTTTGGCCTTTTGTAACAAGACAGCTCCTAGCCCTGTACTTGAGGCATCACAGGCTAAGTAAAAGTCTTTGGAAAAATCTGGGTAGACTAAAACAGTGTTCCTGGTCATTTTGCTCTTTAGTGTTTGAAAGGCTGTTTCTTGTTCATCATTCCATTCATAATTAACCTCCTTCTTGGTTAGTTCTGTCAAAGGTTTAGCTATAGTAGCAAAACCCTTTATAAAAGGTCTATAATAACCTACCATACCTAGGAACATTCTTAATGCTTTCAAATTAGTGGGAGCTGGGTAATCAATTATAGCCTTTATTTTACCTGCCTGCATGATCAGTCGATCTTCACTAATTACATGACCCAAGTATTCTAAGGATTTTTAGTCCTGCAATTCTTAATCTCTCTAGGACTATTTCTAATGCTCTGACGTGACTTTCTAAGTCTTTGCTAAAAATGATTACATCGTCCAAGTGTACTGCTACATTTTCTGTATCTCCTAAAATTTGTAACATTAATCTGACAAATGTTAACGGGGCTGATGTGAGTCCAAATGGCATTACTTCAAACTGTAAATGTTCTTTATGTGTGCTGAAGGCTGTGAATAGTTTCGGTTCTTCATCTAGAGGTACTTGCCAATATCCACTAAGTAAATCTAAGGATGAAAATATTTTGGCCCCTCCTAATTGAGCTAACATATCTTGAGTTACCGGCATCGGCATTCTATCTGGAACTGTGTTGGAATTTAACTTCCTGTAATCTATTACAAGTCTCCAACTACCATCCTTCTTTGGAATAAGTAACAATGGGGACTTATATGGAGATTTAGAAGGAATTACTACTCCATCTCTTTTCATTTCCTCTATCAAATTGTCAACTATGGGTCTCTGGCTTATTGGTAATCTGTAATTGGGAATAAAAAATGGCTTGTCTCCATCATCTAACAAAATTCTATGTTGTAGAACATTTGTTCTTCCTAGTTTATCTCCTTCTATAGCTATTACATTTCTGTATTTCTCTAACACCTGAATTAACTTGCGTTTATTTATCTGGAAAATCTGTTTTATTTACTTCTTGATTTATTTTAGAGTTTTGGCCATTTATAGAGAAAAAACCCCTTCTCTTCTACAGTTAGTAAAGGATTGTTAATGGGAATCCCTATGCAAAAGACAATGCCTGCGTATAGTGTTAGTCTGTTATCTGAATAGTTTTGGACACAAACTTCGCAGTTATCACCATTCATTTGGACTAGTGAATTATCCATTCTGACAAAATCTGGCAATTCTTCATTCAATAATAGAACATCCTTATCCCTTACATCCTCTTTTGATCTCAAATATAGTTTTGTAAAACATTTTGGATACAAAGTTACTGCTCTGTTGAGTATAAATTGTACTTTATTATCATCAGCTGTGCTAACACAATATATTTCTTCATCTTCTATGACTATTGCAGAGTTCTGCATTTCCAGTGGTTTCTTCTGTTACGTCTATTATACTGTTTATATCTGATTTATTTATTTTATCTAAGAGCAATAGTTCATTTAGTATTTTCCCTTCACTTTCACAACTCATTACTACATTGCTATAGTTATAGGTATAGGCGCCTTGATTTTCGTTAGATTCAGTGTTTTGGTCGTCACAATTATTTATATCTGAGTAATTATTTTTTTTTTCTGTTTCTATTTTATTTTGCTTGTTCTGGTTACTTATCTGCTTTTCCTGTATGTCTAACTCGCTTATCGAAACTGTCTCAGACAAATTGATTAGATTTGGGTGAAACTTTTCTTCATTAAACGTAAAACACACGCTTTTCTGATTATCCTGTTTCAGGCTAATCTTTCCTTCACTACTCTCTAATATTATTCCACATCTCCTCATTGAATTAAATGAGAACACTACTTGTGCGGGAAAAAATCTGTCTTCTAAAACTAGAAAACTTTCAATAAATTTATGTGACAAAATACCTATTTCTATGTTCACATTCCCCAGACTTTTAGCCTGTTTCCCTGCTATTGCTTTAATTACTCTACTTTGACCCTGAATCTGAGTTTCTGCAATGCCTAAATATCTGGTGTTAAAGTTATTTTATAAATTATATTTACAGTACTACCTGAATCAATGAGTACAGTACATGTCTTTCCATTTATTGGAATATTTATAATAGGCAGATCCTTTCTGTTTATTTCTTCGTCTTTCATATAAAATATTATTTCTTTGTTATTTAAATGGGAAAATGCGGATGAACTTTTATTTCCCATTGTAACTGTTTCTCCTTTTTCTCTTTCATCACCTTGAAGGGATTTACTTTCTTTTCTCTGTAAAGGGGTTAATTGTCACTGGCTGGATAATTTATTTGTTTTTGAGCGACTGTTACTTATCTCTATAACCTCTCTATTGGCTTCCTTATTATTGAACCAACAGTTTTTAGTTAAATGCCCGATCTTTTTGCAAACTGCACAGATTCTAAGCTTTCTGCATTCATTAGTGGAATGACTGGTATACTCGCAGTTTTCACATGTTATTTTTGATATAGCTCCTTGAGCTGAATTATTCTCTGGTTTTTAATTATTTGTGTTTGAAAATTGACCATTATGATATCTTATGGGGAGACCGAGGAATGGTCCATTCCTCGATTGATTCTGTCTTCCTTTCTGGTTTGTATTCCATTTTTTCCTAGTATTTTGTGCATATTTCCTTTGAAAGGAAGTTTGTCTATTCCCTACTTGTCTGGAATTATCATTATACTTGTTACTTCTTTTATATGAATCATGGGTATTTCTGCCATTCCTTTCATTTTGTGTTTCTGTTAACCCTACAAATTCCTTAGGAAAATCTCTCTTTCTTCTGGATTTCTTGCCTCATTGATATTACAGCTGTATATCTTAAACTAACTAAATCATTTTCTTCATCACCAAAATCATTCTTATTTCCTATGGTGAGGTTTGTTTTCTTTAAGTCTTCTGTTACCTTGTGTGTTGATTCTTCAACATCTGTGTGAAAATTTGCTATGGATTCTCCATTATAATGCTGGGTAAGGAATTTATTAATATTATATAATGCATCACTTTGACTTACTGGTTCCCAGATTGATAAACAAATGCGTTTAAATTCAGTGTATGTTATTTTGTGGAATCTAACTGAATTCAAAGTTCTATGTGCATCACCACTTTCTGAACTAACGAGAAGCAATGCTTCGTCAATTTTAGTTCTTTCATTTGTTATTCTTCCTGTAGATATGCGACTGTCTGCATCAGCTAGCCACTGGTTTACAGAATATGATTCTAGCCTATTTTTGTCAGGATTTGAACTCTCAACTCTTCCACAAAATCGTGTGGCTTGTGTAATGATCACAGCTTGTGCCATTATTCTAAACTGAAATGTGTTAGCATTATTAGTATTATTATTATTATTGCTATTTGGGTTATTAGTGTTAGTACTTTCTTGAGTTAATGATATTCATGAACTTGGCCCTGGAACTCAAATATGTCTAACTGTTATTGGTCTTAAATTGTAATGTCTATTTCTAATAGCGTTAAACGAAACCTGCATATTACAACAGTATTCTAAAAATCACAAAAAATATTTATACACAAATACATAACATTATTCAAAAAATACTTCATCAAAAGAATGTTATGTTATTAAAGATTCCTATCTATCAAACATTAAAAATTTTTGAGGAAGAATTATAAGTTTTATACCTTCTGAGAGAGAGAGAGCATAAAAAAAGAAAAATTTTCATATACTCATGGAGAGAGAGAGAGAGAGAGAGAGAGAGAGAGAGAGAGAGAGAGAGAATAAAATAACTTTCCAATCATGACTTACTTATTTCTGTTATCATTCTGTTTAACTGTTGCTTGTTGCCACTGTTTCTCTGGAACTTTTTCACCTTTCCTTTCGCGACCAACACTGTGGTTCGCTGTAGGGACGTCGTATCCTGCGTGTCCTGACTAAAACTGTCCTTTTCTTGCTTCGCTGTCCATCAGGGATTCGTCTTCTTCTTAGATTTCACCAGTAATATTGATTTTTAACAGGAATGTTTATTGTACATGTGAAATGCACTCATCCGTTTTATCAGATTGTATATAGAAATCTGTTTTGTTTGTGTGTCAATAGCTCTAACAGGAATGTTTTGTCGTACATGTGAAATGCACTCATCCGTTTTAATAGATTGTGTATAGAATCTGTTTTTGGGTGTGTTTCGATAGTCACCAACACACAGGATACAGTGTTTTGTTGTTTCACGTTGACTGGTATGCTTGCGTTGTTCTCGTTGCTCAATAATGTTTCTTAGTTGTGGGTTTTCTAAGTGGTAATGTTTTTGCCGATGTAATGATTCACTTCGTTGCCTGTTATTTCCTTCATTCTGTTTCGGCTGTTGATGTTTGCAGCGGGAATGTTTTCGTCGTCTGTTTTTAAATTCTTGAGTGTGTATTTGTTCTGCTTGTTGATGCGTTATGGAATTCTTGTATATGTACACTGCTCTTTTTTACATCTTCCTTGGATCCAATACTGCTGTCACCATTTGTTATGATGTTCTTTTTTTTTATTGGTGTAACGTTATTAGAGTCCCAGGAAGGTTAGGAAGACACAGTGTAGTTTTTTTACTTCATTAACACACTAAAAAAAATATACAGTATTTATACAAATTAAGTGAATCGAAGTATGAGCCTTTCTTTCTTCTCAACGCACAACTGGTGAGGCTCATGACCTCACTCCTCTGCTTCTCTATCTTCTATCTGCTATCTGTCTGCTTCTTTTCTATCTTCAAACTTTCTTTTTGAAGGTTCTTGAAAGAAAAATGCCCATCCCATCAATAGGCGGGCAATAGCTTCTGTCCTGCCTTGTAAACGTCCTAAGTGGCTGGAGCTTATCTAACGACGTCCTTTTGGGTGTATTTAAATGACTTAATCCCCTCTTTTGTAGGTGGAATTAATGACTTCACTGGAAGTCTTCTGGTTCTGGCGAAAGTTGAAAGGTTAGCTTACAGTTAAGATGGGTAGGCAGCTTTTAATGGATGCGTTTAGATTACGATGGTGATTATCCCACGCCAATGTTATGGCTACGTAATCATTGCACGTTCCTGATCAATCGTTATTCTCTCTCTCTCTCTCTCTCTCTCTCTCTCTCTCTCTCTCTCTCTCTCTCTCTCTCTCTCTCTCTCATTTCTTTATTATTCACTCTCTCTCTCTCTCTCTCTCTCTTTGTCTATCACTGGTTCTCTCTCATTTATTTTTCTCTCTTTTATATTTACTCTAATCCTAACTAATATTCTCCCAGCTATCATTACAGATTCACATAAGGGGGTAGCTTTCGTACAGGGGTAAAAATATCCAACCCAAACACCCCAACATCAGAAGTCATATATATATATATATATATATATATATATATATATATATATATATATATATATATATATATATATATATATATATATATATATATATATATATATATATATGTATATATATATATATATATATATATATATATATGACCAAGTTGCAAGCAGGTTAAAATCAATGGGAGACATTGAAGTCCGAGTGGGCTAATTAAACTGGCTGATCTTAACATTTTATTTTATTCCAACACTTCGTAATACATTATTACATTTTCTAGGTATCTGTTAATAAATACAGTTAAGAAATAACCCTAAATTTTAAACTATCATGAAAAAGTAAGAAGACTAAAAATTTGCAATTATAGAAATATATTTAAAAGATTAGACCACCGACCAACCTGTAGTGAAGATAAAGGAAGATAAGGGTTTTGAGCAAAGAGTAATTCAAATAGATTTTAGTGCTGCTTTCGATATAGTAAATCACAAGGCACTTATTGATAAACTTCCCAATCTTGGATTGGGTGGGTATGTTTCAGAATTATGTCAAGTATTCCATACAGGAAGGCAGCAGCGAGTTTTTGTTGATTGGATCTTAGCAAACCATGACCTATTGTGTCTGGAGCTCCACGGGGTAGTGTTCTTGGACGATGTGTAATTTTACTGTATACAGTTGATATGATTGTTGACCTGGAAAACGAGATTGTTCAGTTTGCCGTTGGTGTAGTCGGTAAGGCTGAACTCCAGTAAAACGAAAACACTATTGATTATCAGATCTTGTACTGATTTTCCACCCCATCCTCCCCTTCAGGAGGATGGGACTCTGATGAATGAGTATGAAGCTTTGACTATTCTAGGTGTAACTTTTGACTCACAACTTACTTTTGAGAAACATGTCATGAAAGTTTCAGTAAATGCCGCACGAAAGTCAGGTATTGTTCGTAAGGCCTCCTAAATTTATAACGACATGTTTTAAGTCATTTGTTGTTCTTTTACTAGATACTATTTTCCGTTGTGGATATCTACTCCTGCCAGAGATTTATTTCTTTTATTAGAGTGGTTCGTGGTGGTAGGATTTTGTTTCCTTACATTACCAGTTATGACTTGGATCATCGACGGATGGTCTCTTGTTTGTCAATCTTTCATAAATTGCATTTTAACAGGGATCTTTCACACTCATAATTGATACCTGATACCCTTTTCCTGTCGAGGGTAACCAGATTCGCTGAACAGCAGCATCAATATGCAGTAAATGTGTCTCGCTGTCGAACTTCTCAGTTCCAGAGGTCCTTTATTCCTCACACCATCGGATTGCAGAACAGCCTCCCTGAGGATGTTGTGCAACTGGAACTTCAGAACTTCAAGTGAAGTTGCATTGCATTACTACCCTAGCACAATTCTTCTTGTATTTCAGTAACTTACATTTGTATTTAATTATCAATTAATTTGTTAATTTATCTGTTTTTCTGATAACTGACCTCTTCTTTCTGTATTTCCCATTACCCTGTGTCACTTCGTTCTTTGTAAGCTTGAACTTCAAGTCATTATCCCCCTTGGGCTTGTTCCATTGAATAGTGTTCGTCTTTTGAATAGTAATAATAATAATAATAGAGATGTGTGGCAGAGCTAGAGGAGAGCTCCCCCTGAGCTCAGTCTCCTAAGTATCTCCATTTCAAAGAAGATTTCCTCTGAACAGCTCCCATGTGGCCGGTGACCCAATTCATGTATTTGCCGAAAATTAATCTACAATGGAAACGGGGTTGACTTAGAATGAGCTGTTCGAAAAAAAAAAAAAAATAAATAAAACCTCGTAAAATAAGAAGGAAACTCAGTTCAAACAGAATGAGATTAATGGAAACGAGTTGACTAGGAAAAGTGAAAATGATACAGAACACAAGGAGCCCAGAAAACGCATAGGACAATGATTCTAAGAAGGAATTGCACGAAAGAATATCTGATTATTTGATTCTCAAAAGAAATTCATAGTTTAATTATCCTACTTTGTGTCCACAGATTCTGGATTAAACAACGCAAATAGAAGATCTGATAACATGTAAAATATCACTTTAAGGTTTAATGCGTTAGATGCAAAGCTTTTCATAATGTAGATAATGCAAACAGCGGTCAAAATTTGATCATAAAAGTTTCTATTATTTAAAACAGGTACGAAGAACTAAATGACCGCCAGTTGTAAGAAAAATTCACCTGTCAAGAAAATAACTGTCAAGAAAGTACGAAAATTCATCATTGTAATGACAAGTGCCGTTTATTCTATTTTTCGCAAACTGTACCAATTTTGTCAGAACTCCCCAATAATGGCAATTTGGCCTGAGGTACATAAAAATAGTCATTGATTAACTTTACTGAAATGAAATCGAGACAAAATAAGGCAGTTACAGTCTCTGCATACATTTTTCCTATTTTAGAGTTTATTTTAAGTAGAATAATATAAAAAAGATAAGTGCTTTTGTTATGGTTTAATTCTTAATACGGCAGATTTTAACCTAACTGTAAAATCTTTTTTGTTTTGATTTGAAAATAAAGTTATGTACTTGGTTTAAAAGTATATATTATATGTTTTGATTTTAGATACAAAGTGTATGTTGCTTTTAAAGCAAGTGTAAGCAAGCGGCGCCTCTTTTTTATGCCATAGCTCCCTTCAACGAGAAAGACAGGTTAATCCTCAAATCCACTATCGTACAGAACAATCATCATATCAAAAGTTAGGAAGCATGAATCACTAAGGCTTTTGTATTATCTTTATTCCACGATCCCATTCCGAAAGCATGTTTAGATTTTCCTTGTCATTTGCCTTCTGTGATGAAAGTACAAGATTACTCTGCATTTACTCATTTCTTTTGACAAAGTTATAAGGTGTTCAGAGAACGAAACTATACTCAGCAGCATGTATCGAAAATAACATTTCCCATACAATTCTGAATTGTACAATATTTTCACCAACTGTCATCGTCCATTCTTTCCACATGACCGAATCATTACAAAATACTGATCTATTCTTTCTTTACTATAACTTTAGGTCACAACTACGTATCTCAAAATTTCCCACATTCATTTCTTTATGCTGTTCTATACAAACTGTTCATCGCAAAAGTTTGAATATTTTTTTCTTTCATTGGTTTCAACTTCCACACTTCACCTCTATGAATGAGAGTTGGGCCAACAGTCCCTTCAAAAATTTCCACTTTTGTTTCTACAATCAACTCAGTTTCGTTCCATTCGTATCACACACCCTGCTACCTTCCGTTTTTCACCCGTTCTCTGATTCACTTCTTTCATCATACTGTCTCTTTTTCTATTAACTCCAAATTCATTCTCCCACCAGCCATATTAATATTCTGTGAGCCATCTTCTTTGTTGTCTTGTACCCTTAAACCCTTGCTCTTACTCTTACTTTCTTTCTTTAAAAATATTTTCAATCTCTTTCATTAATTTCGGTAGATTTATTAAGTATCAGTCAGCGCAGCATCACGAGCAAATACCAACGACTTCACACTCCATTTCAATTCACTATTACTCCACAATTTTAATTTCCACCTCTCGTTCTTTCTCTGACTTCTCCCATCACTCCATCCAGTAATATACTGAATAACCACGGAGACATTACTTACCTTTGTAACTAATCTTCTGTACCATACATTTTCATATCTCTCCAGGTTGCTCTCTTTTACTTGTGTCATTAGTTATTCTATATCGATGTATGCCACATACAGTTTTTAACTTTACTCTCAAATTTCTCACACAGCTACTTCATAGCAAACACTTGATCAGCATATACTGCTCCTTTTCCTCCCACACTGTTCACCCCCAATCAGGAAAAATCCTACCCTACACTTTCCTGGGCATACTAATTGGTATTATGTCAATATAATTCGTCCAGTTATCTCTATAATTTTTACCTTTATACAGTGTAACAATTTTCCCACTAAATGACTCCAGTATATTTCAGTCATCCACACGTAACTTGAAAACGCCGCCAGCCACTCAGTTACAATAACTTTAATATACCTTAGCAAAGTACTAGTATACTTCCATCAACTTCTTGTATCCTTTATGTTTTCAACCTCTTAATTGTCCTCCTTATGTTCTCCACAGTCCCATCCTCAAGCATTTTCATCCTTAATCTCGACATTTGTACTTTTGCATCGTTTAAGTCTGCCTCTCTTCTTCCCTCTTCATTCAAAAAACCTTCAGCCTTTCTTCTTCCCTCTTCGTTTAAAAACCTTCAGCCTCTCATCTTCCCTATTCATTCAAAAAACCTACAGCCTACCTTCTTCCCTCTTCAATCAAAAAACCCTCAGCCTCTATTCTTCCCTCTTCATTCAAAAACCTTCAGCCTCTTCTTCCCTCTTCATTCAAAAACCCTCAGCCTCTCTTCCCTCTTCATTCAAAAAACTTCAGCCCCTCTTCTTCAATCTTCATTCAAAAACCTCCAGCCTCCCTTCTTCCCTCTTTATTCAAAAAACCCTCAGCCTCTATTCTTGCCTCTTCATTCAAAAACCTTCAGCCTCGCTTCTTCCCTCTTCAATCAAAAACCTTCAGCCTCTCTTCTTCCCTCTTCATTCAAAAAACTTTCAGCCTCTCTTCTTCCCTCTTCATTCAGAAAACGTTCAGCCTCTCTCCTTCCCTCTTCATTCAAAATCTTCAGCATCTCTTTTTCCCTCTTCATTCAAAAAACCTTCAGCCTCTCTTCATCCCTCTTCATTTAAAAAAATTTCAGCCTCTCTTCTTCCCTCTTCATTCAAGAAACCTTCAGCATCTCTTCTTCCCTGTTCATTTAAAATACCTGTAGCCTCTCTTCTTCCCTCTTCATTCAAAAAACCTTCAGCCTCTCTTCTTCCCTCTTCATTCAAAAAACCTTCAGGCTTTCTTCTTCTCTCTTCATTCAAAAAACTTCAGCCTCTCTTTTTCCCATTCATTAAAAACACCATCAGCCTCTCTTCTTCGCACTTCATTCAAAAACCTTCAGCCTGTCTTCTTCCCTCTTCATTCAAAAACTTTCAGCCTCTCTCTTACCTCTTCATTCAAAAAATCTTCAGCCTCTCCTTCTGTCTTTATTGAAAAAAAATACATACAGCCTCTCTTCTTTTTTCTGTCTTCATTCAAAAACCTTCAGCATCTCTTCTTCTCTCCGCATTCAGAAAACCTTCAGCATTTTTTCTTCCCCATTCATTCAAAAAACCTTCAGCCCTTCTTCTTGTCTCTTCATCCAAAAAACCTTCAGCCTCTCTTCTCCCTTTTTATTCTAAAAACCTTCAGCCTCTCTTCTCCCTTTTTATTCTAAAAACCTTCAGCCTCTCTTCTTCCCTCATACTAAAAAAAACCTACTTCTTTTCTTCCCTCTTCTTTCAAAAAACCTACAGTCTCTCTTCTTCCCTCTTCATTCAAAAAACATTCAGCCTCTCTTCTTCGCTCTTCATTCAAAAACCTTCACCTCTATTCTTCCCTTTTCATTCAAAAACTTTCAGCCTCTCTACTTCCCTCCTCACTCAAAAACCTCCAGCTTATCTTCTTCCCTCTTCGTTCAAAAAACCTTCAGCCTCTCTTCTTCCCTCTTCATTCAAAAAACCTTCAGTCTTTCTTCTTCTCTCGCCATTCAAAAAATCTTCAGCCTCTCTTTTTCCCTTTAATTAAAAAACTTTCAGCCTCTCTTCTTCACTCTTCATTCAAAAACCTTCAGCCTCTCTTCTTCCCTCTTCATTCAAAAACCTTCAGCCTCTCTATTTACCTCTTCATTCAAACATTTTAAACCTCTCTTCTTCCCTCTTTATTGAAAAAAACATACAGCCTCTTTTCTACTGTCTTCATTCAAAAACCTTCAGGCTCTATTCTTCCCTATTCATTCAAAAACCTTCAGCATCTCTTCTTCCCTCTTCATTCAAAAAACCTTCAGCCTCATTTCTCCCTCTTTATTCTAAAAACCTTAACCTCTCTTCTTCCCTCTTCATTAAACAAATTTCAGTCTCTCTTCTTCATTCAAAAAGCCTACAGCCTCTCTTCTTCCCTCTTCATTCAAAAAACACTCAGCCTCTCTTATTCCATCTTCATTCAAAAATCGTTAGCCTCTCTTCTTCCCTCTTCGTTCAAAAAACCTTCAGCCTCTCTTCCTCCATCTTTATTCAAAAACCTTCAGTTTCTCTTCTTCCCTCTTTGTTCAAAAAACCTTCATCATCTCTTCTTCCCTCTTCATTCAGAAAACCTTCAGGCTCTCTCCTTCCCTTTTTATTCTAAAAGATTTCAGCCTCTCATCTTCTCTCTTCATAGAAAAACCTTCAGCCTCTATTCCTTTTTTTCAAAAAACATTCTGTCCATCTTTTTCCCTCTTCATTCAAAAAACCTTCTGCCTTTCTTCTTCCCTCTTCATAAAAAACCTTCTGCCCATCTTCTTCCCTCTTCATTCAAAAAACCTTCTGCTTTTCTTCTTCCCTCTTCATTTAAAAAACCTTCAGCTTCTCTTCTTCCCTCTTCATTCATAAAACCTTCAGCCTCTCTTCTTCCCTCATCATTCAAAAACTTTCAACCTTTTTTCTCTCTTCATTCAAAAACCTTCAGCCTCTATTCTTCCCTCTTCATTCAAAAATCGTTAGCCTCTCTTCTTCCCTCTTCGTTCAAAAAACCTTCAGCCTCTCTTCCTCCATCTTTATTCAAAAACCTTCAGCTTCTCTTCTTCCCTCTTTGTTCAAAAAACCTTAATCATCTCTTCTTCCCTCTTCATTCAGAAAACTTTCAGGCTCTCTCCTTCCCTCTTTATTCTAAAAGCATTCAGCCTCTCATCTTCTCTCTTCATAGAAAAACCTTCAGCCTCTCTTCCTTTTTTTAAAAAAACCTTCTGCCCATCTTCTTCCCTCTTCATTCAGAAAACCCTCTGCTTTTCTTCTTCCCTCTTCATTTAAAAAATCTTCAGCTTCTCTTCTTCCCTCTTCATTCAAAAAATCTTCAGCCTCTCTTCTTCCCTCATCATTCAAAAACTTTCAGCCTTTCTTCTCTCTTCATTCAAAAACCTTCAGCCTCTATTCTTCCCTCTTCATTCGGAAACCTTCAGCCTCTCTTCCTCCCTCTTTTTTCAGAAAACCTTCAGCATCTCTTCTTACCTCTTTATTCTAAAAACCTTCAGCCTCCCTTCCTCCCTCTTCAGTCAAAAAACTTCAGCGTCTCTTCACCTCTCTTATTAAAAAAACTTCTGCTCTTCTTCCTCAATCTTCATTCAAAAAACCTAAAGCCTCTATTCTTCCCTCTTCATTTAAAAAACCTTCAGCATCCCTTCTGCCCACTTCATTCAAAACACCTTCAGCCTCTCTTCTTCATTCTCCATTCAAAAAACTTCAGCCTTTCTTCTTCCATTTCCATTTAAAAACCTTCAGCCCATTTTCCTCCATTTTCATTCAAAAACTTTCAGCCTCTCTTCTTCCTTCTTCATTTAAAAACCTTTAGCCTCTCTTCTTCCTTCTTCACTCAAAAACCTTCAATCTCTCCTCTTCCCTCTTCATTCAAAAAACCTCTAGCCTCTATTCGTCCCTCTTTATTCAAAAAACCTTCAGCCTCTCTTCTTCCTTCCTCATTCAAAAGCCTTCCACCTTTCTTCTCATTTCTTTCAAAAATCTTTAGCCTCTCTTCTTCCCTCTTCATTAAAAACCTTTAGCCTCTTATTCTTCCTTCTTTATTCAGAAAACCTTCGGCCTCTCTTCCTCTCTCTTTATTCAGAAAACTTTTAACCTCTCTTCTCACCACATCATTCAAAAACCTTCAGCTTTTCTTCTTCCCTGTTATTCAAAAAACCTTCTGCCCCTCTTATTCCCTATTCATTCAAAAATTCTTCAGCCTCTCTTCTTCCCTCTTCACTCAAAAAACCTTCAGACTCTCTTCTTCCTCTTATTTCAAAAAACATTCAGCATCTCTTCTTTCCTCTTGATTCAAAAAACCTTCAGCTTCTATTCTTCCATTATCATTCTAAGACCTTCAGCGTCTTCCTTTCCATTTTCATTCAAAAACCTTTAGCCTCTCTTCTTCCCCTTCATTCAAAAACCTTCAGCCTCTCTTCTTCCCTTCTCATTTAAAATACCTGTAGCCTCTCTTCCTCCCTCTTCATTCAAAAAACCTTTTGCCCCACTTCTTCCCTCTTCATTCAAAAAATCTTCAGTCTCTCTTCTTCCTTCTTCATTCAAAAAATCATCAGCCTCTCCGCTTCCCTGTTATTTCGAAAAACGTTCATCCTCTCTTCTTTCCTCTTCATTCAAAAAACCTTCAGCCTCTCTTCTTCCCTCCTCATTCAAAAACCTTCAGCCCCTCCTCTTTCTTCATCAAAAACCTTCAACCTCTCTTCTCCCCTCTTTATTCTAAAAACCTTCACCCTTTCGTCTTCCCTCTTTATTCAAAAACCTTCAGCCTCTCTTCTCTCTTCATTCAAAAATCTTCAGCCTCTCTTCTTACCTCTCCATTTAAAAGCCTTTAGCCTCCCTTTTTCCCTCTTCATTAAAAAAAATCTTCAGCCTCTCTTCTTCCCTCTTCATTCAGAAAATCTTCTGCCTCTCTCCTCTCTTCATTCAGAAAATTTTAAACTTCTCTTCTCCCTATTACATTCAAAAACCTTCATGCTCTCTTTTTCCCTCTTATTAAAAAAGCCTTCTGTCCCTCTTCTTCCCTCTTCATTCAAAAAACCTTCAGCCTCTCTTCTTCACTCTTCATTCAAAAATCCTTCAGCCTTTCCTAAAAAAAACCTTCAGTCTCTCTTCTTCAAGTCTTCCTTTTTCATTCAAAAATCTTCAGCGTCTCTTCTTCCCTCTTCATTCAAAAACATGCAGACTCTCCTCCTACCTCTTCATTTAAATAACCTTCCGTCTCTCTTCTCCCCTCTTCATTCAAAAAAAACATTCTTCCCCTATTCTTACCTCAACATTCAAAAACTTTCTGCCTCTCTTCTTCCCTCTTCATTCAAGAACCTTTAGCCTCTTTTCTTCCCTCTTCATTCCAAAACCCTCAGCCTCTCTTCTTCTCACTTCATTCTAAAAACCTGCAGACTTTCTTCTTCCCTCTTCATTCAAATGCGTTTCAGCCTCTCTTCTTCCCTTTTCATTCACAAACATTCAGCCTCTCTTCTTCCCTCTTTATTCAAAAACATTCAGCCTCTTTTCTTCCCTCTTCATTAATAACCTTCAGCCTCTCCTCCTTCCTGTTCATTCAAAAAGGCCTTCAGCCTCTCTTCCGTCTTTATTAAAAAACCTTCTGCCTCTCTTCTTCATTTTTCGTTCAAAAAACCTTCAGCAGCTCTTCTTCCTCTTCATTTAAAAAACCTTCAGCCTCTCTACTACACTCCTCATTTAAAAACCTTCAGCCACTCTTCTTCCATTTTCATTCAAAAACCTTCATCCTCTTTTCTTCCATTTTCATTCAAGAACCTTCAGCCTCTCTTGTTCCATTTTCATTTAAAAACCTTTGACCTGTTTTATTCCATTTTCATTTTCAAAAACCTTCAACCTGTTTTCTTCCTTTTTCATTCAAAAACTTTCAACATCTCTTCTTCCCTCTTCATTCAAAAAACATTCAGCTTCCCTTTTTCTCTCTCTTATTTCAAAAACCTTCAGCCTCTTATCCTTCAATCTTCATTCATAAAACCTTCGGCCTCTCTTCTTCTCTATTCATTCAGAAAACTTTCAAACTCTCTTTCAGGATCTCTTCTTCCCTCTTATTTCAAAAAACGTTCAGCCTCTCTTCTTTCCTCTTAATTCAAAAAACCTTCAGCCTCTCTTCTTCCCTCCTCATTCAAAAACCTTCAGACTCTCTTATTCCCTCTTCCTTCTTAAAAACTTTAGCCTCTCTTCTTCCCTCTTCATTCGAAAAACATCTGCCCCTCTTTTTCCCGTTTCATTAAAAAACCTACAGCCTCTCTTCTTCCCTCTTCATTAAAAAACCTTTAGCCTCTCTTCTTCCCTCTTATTTCAAAAAACGTTCATAGACTCTTTTTCCTCTTCATTCAAAAGACCTTCAGCCTCTCTTCTTCCATTATCATTCTAAAACCTTCACCCTCTTTTCTTCCATTTTAAATACAAAAACCTACAGCCTCTCTTCTTCTCTTTCCATTCAAAAATCTTCAGCCTCATATCTCCACTCCTTATTCTAAAATCCTTCAGTCTTTTTTCTTCCCTCTTCATTGAAAATCCTTCAGTCTGTCTTCTTCCCTCGTCACCCAAAAACCTCCAGCTTATCTTCTTCCCTCTTCATTCAAAAAACCTTCAGCGTCTGTTCTTCCCTCTTTATTCAAAAAACATTCAGCCTTTCTTCTTACATCTTTATTAAAAAAATCTTCAGCTCTTTATTTAAAAACATACAGTCTCTCTTTTTATGTCTTTATTCAAAATTCCTCAGCCCCTGTTCTTCCCTCCTCATTCAAAAAAATCTTCAGCCTCTCCTCCTCCCTATTCATTCAAAAAACCTTCAGTCTCTCTTCTTTCCTCTTCATTCAGAAAACCTTCACCCTCTCTTCTCCCCCTTTATTATAAAAACCTTCAGCCTCTCTTCTTCCCTCTTTATTAAAAAAAATTTCAGCCTCCCTTCTTCCCTCTTACTAAAAAAACCCTATCTCTCTTCTTCCCTCTTCATTTAAAAACCTACAGCCTCCCTTCTTCCCTCTTCATTTAAAAAAAATACAGCCTCCCTTCTTCCCTCTTCATTCAAAACTCTCAGCCTCTAATCTTCGCTCTTCATTCAAAAACCTTCAGCCTCTCTATTTCCCACCTCACTCAAAAACCTCCAGCTTATCTTCTTCCCTCTTCATTCAAAAAACCTCCAGCCTCTCTTCTTCACTCTTTATTCAAAAAACCTTCAGCCTTTCTTTTTCTGTCTTCATTCAAAAAACCTTCAGAATTTCTTTTTCCCTTTCATTAAAAAACATTCAGTCTCACTTCTTCACTCTTCATTCAAAAACCTTCAGCCTCTATTCTTCCCTCTTCACCCAAAAAAATTAGGCCTCTCTTCTTACCCCCTCATTCAGAAATTTTAAGCTTCTCTTCTTCCCTTTTCAATAAAAACCTTCAGCCTCTCTTCTTCCATCTTCATTCAGAAACCCCTCAGCCTCTCTTCTTCCCTCTTTATTCTAAAAACCTTCACCCTCTCTTCTTCTCTATTCATGCAAAAACCTTCAGACTTTATACTTCTCTCTTCCTTCGAAACCCTTCAGCCTCTTTTTTCCATTTTCATTAAAAAATCTTCAGGCTCTCTTCTTTTCTCTGCATTTAAAAACTTTCAGCCTCTCTTCTTCCCTCTTCATGCAAAAAACCTTCAGTTTCTACTACACCTTCTTTATTCAAAAAACCTTCAGCCTCTCTTCTTCCATCTTCATTTAAAAACATTCTGCCTCTCTTCTTCCCTCTTCATTCAAAATCCTTTAGCCTGTCTTCTTTCCTCTTCATTCAAAAACTTCAGCTTCTCTTCTCCTTCATTTAATAACCTTTAGCCTCTTTTCTTCCCTCTTCATTTAAAAAACCTTCAGCTTCTCTTCTTCAATTTTCATTAAAAAACCTCCAGCCTCTCTATATAATTTTTCATTCAAAAACCATCCCTCTTCTTCCCGCCTTATTTAAAAACCTTCAGCCTCTCTTCTTTCCTCTTCATTCAAAAAACCTTCAGCCTCTCTTCTTTAATTTTTTCAAAAACATTCAGCCTCTTTTCTTCCATTTAATTAAAAAACCTTCAGCCTCTCTTTTTCCCTTTTCGGTAAAAAACCTTCAGCCTCTTCTTCCATCGTCATTCAGAAAACCCTCAGCCTCTCTTCTTCCATCTTTATTCTAAAAACCTTCATCCTCTCTTCTTATCTATTCATTCGAAAACCTTCAAACTATATACTTCTCTCTTCCTACGAAACCCTTCATCCTCTTTTTTTCCATTTTCATTAAAAAATCTTCAGCCTCTCTTCTTCCCTTTCCATTAAAAAAACTTCAGCCTCTCTTCTTCCCTCTTCATTCAAAAAGCATCCAGCTTATCTTCCATTTTCATGCAAAACCTTAAGCCTTTCTTCTTCTGTCTTCATTCAAAGATTTTAGCCTTTCTTCTTCCCCCTTCCTTTAAGAGACCTTCAGCTTCTCTTCTTTCATTTTCATTCAGAAAACCTTCAGTCTCCTTTCTTCCATCTTTATTCTAAAAACCTTCAGCCTCCATTGATCCCTCTTCATTCAAAAACCTTCAGCCTCTTTTCTCCCTCTTCATTCAAAAGCCTTCAGCCTTTCTTCTCCCTCTTCGTTCAAAATCCTTTAGCCTCTCTTCTTCCCTCTGCATTCAAAAACTTTCAGCCTTTCTTCTTCATTCTTCATTTTAAAAAACTTTCAGCCTCTCTTCTTCTCTCTTCATTCAAAAAACCTTCTGTCTCTCTCCTTCAATCTTAATTTGAAAAACCTTCAGCCTCTTTTCTTCCCTCTTCATTCAAAAAACATTTAGCCTCTCTTCTTTCATTTTCATTAAAAAACCCCTTGGCCTCTCTTCTTTCCTTTTTATTCAGGAAACCATCAACCTTTGCTGTTTCCTCTCCATTAAAAAAAAAAAACCTTCATTTTCTCTTCTTCCCTAATCATTCAAGAGACCTTCAGCCTCTCTTCTTCCATTGTCATCCAAAAACTTTTAGCCTCTCTTCTTACCTCTTAGTTCAAAAACATTCAGCATCTTTTTTTTTTATATTTTCATTAAAAAATCTTCAGCCTCTCTTCTTCCCTCTCCATGCAAAAAACTTCAGGCTCTCTTCTTAACTCTTTCTTCAAAAAACCTTCAGCCTCTCTTGAATTTTCATTAAAAAACCTTCAGCCTTTCTTCTTCCATCTTCATTCATATATATTAGCCTCTCTTCTTCCCTCTTCATCAAAAAACCTTCAGCCTCCCTTCCACCATCTTTTTTCCTAAAAACCTTCAGCCTCTATTCTTCCCTCTTCATTCAAAAACCTTCAGCCTCTCTTCTTCTCCCCTCTTTATTAAAAAATCTTCAGCCTCTTTTCTTCCATTTTCATTCAAAAACCTTCAGCCTATCTTCTTCCCTTTTCATTAAAAAAACTTCAGCCTCCCTTCTTCCCTCTTTGTTCTGAAAACCTTCAGGCTCTCTTGTTTCTTCCTTATTCTAAACACCTTCAGCATCTCTTCTTCCCTCTGCATTCAAAAGCCTTCAACCTCTCTTCTTCCGTCTTCATTTAAAAAAACTTTAGCTTCTCTTCTTCCATCTTTATTCCATAAACCTTTTGCCTCCCTTCTTCCCTCTTCATTGAAAAACCGTCAGCGACTCTTCTTCCCTTTTCATACGAAAACCTTCACACTCCATTGTTCCCTCTCTGTTCAAAAATCTTCAGCCTCTTTTTTTCTCTCTTCATTCAAGAATCTTCAGCCTCTCTTCTTGCCTTTTCATTCAAAAACTTTCAGCTTCTCTTCTTCCCTCCTCATTCAAAAAACTTCTGCCTCTCTTCTTCCCTCCCCATCGAAAAATCTTCAGCCTCTCTTCTTCCCACTTCATGCAAAACACCTTCAGGCTCTCTTCTTCCCTCTTTATTCTAAAAACCTTCTTCATCTCTTCTTCTCTATTCATTCGAAAACATTCAGTTTATATTTTTCCCTCTTCCTTCAAAATCCTTCAGCCTCTTTTTTTCCACTTCCATTCAAAAATCTTCAGGCTCTCTTCTTCCCTCTCCATTCAAAAATCTTCAGCCTCTCTTCTTCCCTCTTCATTCAAAAAGACTTCAGCTTATCTTCCATTTTCATAGAAAACATTAAGCCTTTCTTACTGGTCTTCACTAAAAGATTTTAGCCTCTCTTCTTCCCTCTTCATTCAAAATCCTTCAGCCTCTCTTCTTCCATTTTCATTCAGAAAACCTTCAGTCTCCTTTCTTCCATCTTTATTCTAAAAACCTTCAGCCTCTACTCTTCCCTCTTCATTCAAAAACCTTCAGCCTCTCTTCTCCCTCTTCATTCAAAAACCTTCAGCCTCTCTTCTCCCGCTTCATTCAAAATCCTTTAGCCTCTCTTCTTCCCTCTGCATTAAAAACTTTCAGCCTTCCTCATTCTTCATTTGAAAAAACCTTCAGCCTCTCTTCTTCTCTCTTCATTCAAAAAGACCTTCAGTCTCTCTTCTTCAACCTTCATTTGAAAAACCTTCAGCCTCTCTTCTTCCCTCTTCATTCAAAAAACATTTAGCCTCAATTCTTTCATTTTCATTCAAAAGCCCTTGGACTCTCTTCTTTCCTTTTTATTCAGGAAACCATCAGCCTTTGTTGTTCCCTCTCCATTCAAAAAAACCTTCATTTTCTCTTCTTCCCTCACCATTCAAGAAACCTTCAGCCTCTCTTCTTAAATTTTCATTCAAAAACTTTCAACCTCTCTTCTTACCTCTTCGTTCAAAAACCTTCAGCATCTCTTTTTTTATATTTTCATTGAAAAATCCTCTGCCTCTCTTCTTCCCTCTCCATAAAAAAACTTATGCCTCTCTTCTCCCCTCTTTATTCAAAAAACCTTCAGCCTCTCTTCCATTTTCATTAAAAAACCGTCAGGCTTTCTTTTTCCATCTTCAATAAAAAATATTAGCCTTTCTTCTTCCCTCTTCACTCAAAAAATATTTAGCCTCTCTTCTTCCGTCTTCATTCTGAAAAACTTCAGCCTCCATTCCACAATCTTTATTCTAAAAACCTTCAGCCTCTATTCTTCCCTCTTCACTCAAAAGCCTTCAGCCTCTCTTCTTCTCTCTTCATTCAAAAATCTTCAGCCTATTTTCTTCCATTTTAATTCAAGAACCTTCAGCCTTTCTTCCTCCCTTTTCATTCAAAAACCTTCAGCCTCCCTTCTTCCCTCTTTATTCAGGAAATTTTCAGCCTCTCTTCTTCCCTATTTATTCTAAAAACTTTCAGCATCTCTTCTTCCCTCTGCATTAAAAAACCTTCAGCCTCTCTTCTTCCTTCTTCATGCAAAAAACATCAGTTTCTACTATACCCTCTTTATTCAAAAAACCTTCAGCCTCTCTTCTTCCATCTTCATTTAACAACATTCTGCCTCTCTTCTTCCCTCTTCATTCAAAATACCTTTAGCCTGTCTTTTTTTTCTCTTCATTCAAAACATCTTCAGCCTCTCTTCTTCCCTCTTCATTCAAAAACTTCAGCCTCTTCTCCTTCATTTAATGACCTTTAGCCTCTTTTCTTCCTCTTCATTTAAAAAACCTTCAGCTTCTCTTCTTCAGTTTTCATTGAAAAAACTTTCAGCCTCTCTTTATAATTTTTATTAAAAAACCTTCAGCCCCCTTCTTCCCACCTCATTTGAAAACCTTAAGCCTCTCTTCTTTCCTCTTCATTCAAAAACCTCCAGCCTCTCTTCTTTCATTTTTTTTAATATTCAGCTCCCCTTCTCAATCTTCATTCAAAAACTTTTTACTTCTCTTCTTCCCTCTCCATCCAAAAAACTTTCAGCTCCTCTTCTTCCCTCTTCATTCAAAAAACCTTCAGCCTCTCTTCTTCCATTTTCATTCAAAAACCTTCAGCCTCTCTTCTTTCCTCTTCATTCAAAACCTTCAGCCTCTATTTTTCTCTCTCCATTAAAAAAACCTTCAGCTTCCCTTCTTCCTTTGTCAATAAAAAATCTTCAGCCTCTTTTATTCCAAAAACCTTCAGCATCTTTTCATCCACTTACATTCAAAAACCTTCATCTTCTCTTCTTCTCTTTTTATTCAGAAACCTTCAGCCTCCCTTCTTCTCTCTTCATTCAGAAAACCTTCAGCCTCTCTTCTTCCCTCTAGATTCTAAAAACCTCCAGCATCTCTTCTTCCCCCTGCCTTCAAAAACCTTCAGTCTCTCTTCTTCCCTCTTCATTTAAAAAACCTTCAGCTTCTCTTCTTCTTTCTTTATTCCAAAAATCTTTTGCTTCCCTTGTTCTCTCTTCATTAAAAAACCGTCAGCCTCTCTTCTTTCCTTTTCATTCAAAAACCCTCAGACTCCCTTCTTCCCTCTTCATTCAAAAATCTCTTTTTTTCCTGTTCATAAAAAACCTTCAGCCTCTTTTCTTCCGTCTTTGTTCAAAAACCTTCAGCCTCCCTTCTTCCCTCTTCATTCAAAAACGTGCAGCCTCCCTTCTTCCCTCATCATTCAAAAACCTTCCGCCTGTCTTCTCTCTTCATTCAAAAACCTTCCGCGTCTCTTCTTTTCTTTCCATTCAAAAATTTTCAGCCTCTCTTCTTCCCTCTTCATTCAAAAACCTTCTGCCTTACTTCTTCCCTCACCATCAAAAAATCTTTAGCCTCTCTTCTTCCCTCTTCATGCTAAAAACCTTAAGTTTCTCTTCTTTGCCCCTTCAAAAAACCTTCAGCCTCTCTTCTTCTATCTTCATTCAAAAACATTCTACCTCTCTTCTTCCCTCTTCATTCAAAAGACCTTTAGCCTGTCTTCTTTCTTCTTTCAAAAAAACTTCAGCTTCTCTTCTTCCCTCTTCGTTCAAAAACTTCAGCTTCTTTTCTCTCTTCATTTAATAATCTTTAGGCTCTCTTCATCCCTCTTTATTTAATAACCTTCAGCCTCTCTTCTACCATTTTCATTCAGAAACCTTCAGCCTCTTTTCTTCACTTTTCATTCAAAAATATTCATCCCTCATCCTCCCACTTCATTTGAAAATGTTCAGCCTTTCTTCGTTTCTCTTCATTAAAAAGATTTCAGCCTCTCTTCTTCCATTTTCTTTCAAAAACTTTCAGCCTCTCTTCTTTCATTTTAATTCAAAAATCTTCAGCCTCTTTCCTTCCCTTTTCATACAAAAACTTGCAGCCTCTCTTCTCAATATTCATTCAAAAACCTTTAGCCTCTCTTCTTCCCTCTCCATTCAAAAAACTTTCAGCATCTCTTCTTCCCTCTCTATTCAAATAACCTTCAGCTTCCCTTCTTCCATTTTCCTTCAAAAAATCTTCAGCCTCTTTTATTCATTTTCATTTAAAAACCTTCAGCCTCTCTTCTTTCCTCTTTCTCAAATCCTTTGGGTTCTCTTTTTCTCTCTCCATTCAAAAAACCTTCAGCATCTCTCCATCCTCTTTTTTTTCCATTTTCATTCAAAAACCTTCAGCCTCTCTTCTTCCTGCTTAATTTACACACCTTCGGGCTCTCTTTTTCTCTCTTCATTCAAAAAACATTCAGCTACTCTTCTTCCCTCCTCTTTCAAAAAACCTTCAGCCTCTCTTTTTCCCCTCCTCATTCACACTTATTTGGGTATTTTGTTAACCCCAAAATTGCTCTAGAGATCATCCAGATCTACTTCACAACTCCCCACTCCCAGTACTCGAATAGAAACGGAAAAAAAAAGAAAGGTTCCCCGCATTTCACACGTAATCACGACCTACTCAGTCATTCAACACTGACCCGTCGCCTTAGCTCTTAGGTGAAGTCGCCTATGCCTTGGGCATCAACGTTACCAATTAGTCTATTAGCAATCTCCCTCTTTCGCCATCACTAAAGACGTTAAAATCATGCTGCCACCAATTTTTCTGTAACGAGGACAGAATTAACACCCTTTTGAAGGTGTACGTAACGTGCTCCAACGATCTTTAATCATGAAACGGAGGCGTATGAACGTTCGCTCACGGCAACACTTACATCTATTTTTCTCCTCTTTCTCTCTCTCTCTCTCTCTCTCTCTCTCTCTCACCGTGTATCACCTCTCTCTCTCTCTCTCTGTGTATCGCCTCTCTCTCTCTCTCTCATCGTTTTCCGAAGTTCACCCACCCGAATCTCGCTCATTCTCACCAAATCAATTAAATGGACTATTTAAAGAAACGCAATAGTTTCTACAAAAATAGGTTTATTATTCAAATAACCCAACAAGAAATTAATAAAACAAAGCAAAGATTAAAATGCATAATAAATGAAATATCGAGTTAGATAACTAAACTCTGAACTGTAAAACACTTCTGATTAAAGAAGTCTCACTATGGCTAATAGCCTGAAAATATCCAAACTCACACATACTCCCCAAATCAATAATTAGTCATGTCAAAACCAGTCTACCACATGTTATTCGAAACAGTCCACACTGTCCACCGACATCTGTCCACAGACATCTGTCGGAAGAATCAAACATGATAGAAAACTCCCAAAAATATATGAAATGCAAAACACAATAATGGAAAGTGTAAAATGCATAGCCAAGATATGGCAAACGTAACATGACAAAACAATAATATAAAAGAGGTATGAATATTCATATTAAATCTCCCACACCAGTTCAAAAGTTCATAATGATTAGAAAATCATGGTAAAAAATCACAAGTTCAATTTCCTCCCATAAAAACAGAGATTTCAAACTCTACCTTATCTGCCGATTTAAGCCTGGATCCTCTCCAAAGCTACGTCTAGACAACTGCAGTTCTATCACGTTAATGAACGATCAAACTCACTTTTAGGGCAGATTTTGGCGTAATCTAGATCAAATTAACGCACGTACTCACGAATATACATAACACTTCGGAAGATCACCTGACCGGCAATATTGCTGAGGAATCAAACTATTTGTTGAACACAAAGATTTTACCTCGAGTCTCTCGACCTACTTCCATCTGACTCCATAAATTCTTTCATCACATCTTAAAGCATTGAAGCTATGAAATGCATATATGTGTCCTTTAAAATTGTAGCAGCCATATTTTCTGAAATAAATGTTTAGCCTCTTTAATTCCATTTTCATTGAAAAACCTTCAGCCCCTCCTTTTCCCACTTCATTCTAAAACCTACCTTCTCTCTTCTTCCCTTTTCATTAAAAAAACTTCAGCCTCTCTTCTTTTACTCTTCTACTATTTTCATTCAAAAACTTTCACTCTCTCTTCTTCCCTTTTCATCCAAAAACCTTCCGCCCTCTTCTTCCTTCTTAATTTAACAACCTTCAGCCTCTCTTCCATCTTCGTTCAGGAAACCTTCAGCAACCCTTCTTCCCTCTTTATTCTAAAAACCTTCAGCCTCTCCTCTTCCCTAATAATTAAAAAACCTTCAGACTCTACTCTTCCCTCTTGATTCAAAAACCTTCAACCTCTTTTTTCCATTTTCGCTAAAAAATTTTCAGCCTCTCTTCTTCCCTTTGCACGCAAAAAACTTCAGCCTCTTTTCTCCCCTCTTAATTCAAAAACCTTCAGCCGCTCTTCCATTTTCATTGAAAAACCTTCAGCCTTTCTTCTTCCAACTCATTCAGTATGTTAGCTTCAGTCCTTCCCTCTTCACTGAAAAAACCCTGAGCGTCTCTTCTTCTGTCTTGATTCAGAAAATCTTAATCCTCCCTTCTTCCATCTTTATACTAAAAACCTTCAGCATCTCTTCTTTCCCCTTTATTCTGAAAAAATTCAGCCTCTCTTCTTCCCTAATAAGTCAAAAACCTTCAGACTCTACTCTTCCCTCTTGATTCAAAAACCTTCACCCTCTTTTTTCCATTTTCAATGAAAAAATCTTCAGCTTCTCTTCTTCCCTTTGCATACAAAAAATTCAGTCTCTTTTCTCCCCTCTTAATTCAAACACCTTCAGCCCCTCTTCCATTTTCATTCAAAAAACTTCAGCCTTTCTTCTTCCAACTTCATTAACAAATTTTAGCTTCAGTCCTTCCCTCTTCATTGAAAAAATCTTCAGTGTCTCTTCTTTCGTCTTGATTCAGAAAAACTTAATCCTCCCTTCTTCCATCTTTATACTAAAAACTTTCAGCCTCTATTCTTCCCTCTACATTCAAAAGCTGTCAGCCTCTCTTTTCTCTCTTCAATCAAAAAACCTCAGCCCCTTTTCTTCCATTGTCATTAAAAATCCTTCAGCCTCTCTTCTTCCCTTTTCATTCAAAAATCTTCAGGCTCCCTTCTTCCCCCTTCATTCAGAAAACCTTCAGCCTCTTTTCTTCCCTCTTTATTCTAAAAACCTTCAGCCTCTCTTCTTCCCCCTTCATTTAAAAAAACTTTCAGCCTCTCCTCTTCCCTCTTTATTCCAAAAACCGTCTACTTCTCTTTTTCCCTCTTCGTTCAAAAACCTTCAGCCTCTTTAATACCATTTTTATTCAAAAACCTTCAGCCCCACCTCTTCGTGCTTCATTCAAAAACCTTCAGACTCTCTTCTTCCATCTTCTTTCAAAAACTTAAGCCTCTCTTCTTTCCTACTGGCAAAATGCAAGCCAAAAATAGGAATGTTGTTCTGGCATTTCAGAACAAGAAAAGCCGAACACATGATTATGCTTTATAAAACGTATGTACATAGTCCACTTGAATATTGCAATATAATATGGTACCCACACTACCAAAAGGATATTGCACAAAGGTCCTTTACAGCTAGAATAGAAGTTAAGGACCTTGACTACTGGGAAAGACTACAGTTCTTAAATTTATATAGTCTCAAAAGAAGAGAACACTACATGATAATCCAGGCATGGAAACAGATAGATGGAATTACCGAAAACATCATAGAACTAAAAAT
The DNA here is from genome assembly GCA_039081455.1 of Macrobrachium rosenbergii. NCBI lineage: Eukaryota > Metazoa > Arthropoda > Malacostraca > Decapoda > Palaemonidae > Macrobrachium > Macrobrachium rosenbergii. Next base: position 2,652,655 of record JANJGK010000008.1, read on the forward strand.
ATCAGAAAGAGCAAGCAGAGGTAGATTAATAGTGCCCAAAACTATACCAGGAAAACTAAGGAAAGCACACAGGACATTAATCCACCACGTACCAGCTACCAGCTCATCTGAGGAACATGTCAGGAGTGAGTTTAAGAATAAGCTCGACAAATATCTAAGGCATCCCAGACCATCCAAGATTGGAAGATGCAAAATATACTGGAAGATGCATTAGCAATTCCCTGGTAGACATCAGCAGTGCCTCACACCGAGGAACCTAGGGCAACCCGAACGAACTGTAAGGTCTGTAAGGTAAGGTCCCATTTTCATTCAAAAACCTTCAGCCTCTCTTCTTCCCTTTTCATTTAAAAACCTTCAGCCCTCTTCTTCCCAATTAATTTGACAACCTTCAGCCTCTCTTCTTCCGTCTTCTTTCAGAAAACCTTCAGCCTCTCTTCTTCCATCTTCTTTCAGAAAACCTTCAGCCTCTCTTCCTCCCTCTTTATTCTAAAATCCTTCAGCCTTTCATTTTCCCTAATCATTCAAAAACCTTCAGACTCTATTCTTCCCTCTTTATTCAAGAACGTTCAGCCCCTTTTTTCCATTTTCATTAAAAAAAACTTCAGCCTCTCTTATTCCCTCTACATACAAAACAACTTCAGCCTCTCTTCTCCCCCCTCCTTTTAAAAACTTTCAGCCTCACTTCCATTTTCATTCAAAAGCCTTCAACCTTTCTTCTTCCATCTTCATTCGAAATTGTCAGCCTCTCTTCTTCCCTCTTCATTCAAAAAATCTTCAGCCTATCTTCTTCCCTCTTTATTCAAAAGCCTTCAGCCTCCCTTGTTCCTTCCTCTTTCAAAAACCTTCATCCTCCATTGTTCTGTATTCATTCAAAAACCTTCAGCCTCTCTTCTCTCTTCATTTAAAAAACTTCAGCCTCTTTTCCTTCCTTTTCATTCAAAAACTTTCAGTCTCTCTTCTCCCCTCTTCATTCAGAAACCTTTTGCCTCTTTTCTTCTCCCCCCCCCCATCAAAAAATCTTCAGCCTCTCTTCTTCCCTCTTCATGCTAAAAACATTCAGTTTCTCTTCTTCCCTCTTTATTAAAAAAATCTTCAGCCTCTCTTCTTCCATCTTCATTTAAATAAATACCGTCTCTCTTCTTCCATCTTCATTCAAAAAACCTTTAGCCTCTCTTCTCTCCTCTTCATTCAAAAAACCTTCAGCCTCTCTTCTTCCCTCTTCATCCAAAAACTTCAGCTTCTCTTCTCTCTTCATTTAATAACCTTTAGCCTCTCTTCTTCCCTCTCCATTAAAAAATCATCAGGCTCTCTTCTTCCATTTTCATTCTAATCCTTCAGCCTCTCTTTTTCACATTTCATTCAAAACCTTCAGCCCTCTTCTTCCCACTTCATTTGAAAACCTTCAGCCTCTCTTCTTCCATCTCCATTCAGAAAATCTTCAGCCTCTCTTCTTCCCTCTTTATTCTAAAAATCTTCATCCTCTCTTCTTCTCTATTCATTCGAAAACCTTCAGACTATATTCTTCTCTCTTCCTACAAAATCCCTCAGCATCTTTTTTCCATTTCCATTCAAAAATCTTCAGACTCTATTCTTCCCTCTCCATTCAAAAAACTTCAGCCTCTCTTCTTCCCTCTTCATTCAAAAAGTTTTCAGCTTATCTTTCATTCTGATACAAAACGTTAAGCCTTTCTTCGATTTTAGCCTCTCTTCTCCCCTCTTCATTCAAAAAACCTTCAGCCTCTCTTTTTCCATTTTCATTCGGAAAAAGTTCAGTCTCCTTTCTTCTTTCTTTATTCTGAACACCTTCAGCCTCTGTTCTTCCCTCTTCACTCAAAAACATTCAGCCTCTCTTCTCCCTCTTCATTAAAAAACCTTTAGCCCTCTTCTTTCCACTTCATTTGAAAACCTTCAGCCTCTCTTCTTCTATCTTCATTCAGAAAACCTTCAGCCTATCTTCGTTCCTCTTTATTCTAAAAACCTTCATCCCCTCTTCTTCCATTTTCATTCGGAAAAAGCTCAGTCTCCTTTCTTCCATCTTTATTCTGAACACCTTCAGCCTCTATTCTTCCCTCTTCACTCAAAAACCTTCAGCCTCTCTTCTCCCTCTTCATTCAAAAACCTTCAGCCCTCTTCTTCCCACTTCATTTGAAAACCTTCAGCCTCTCTTCTTCCATCTTCATTCAGAAAACCTTCAGCCTCTCTTCGTTCCTCTTTATTCTAAAAACCTTCATCCCCTCTTCTTCTCTATTCATTCGAAAACCTTCAGACTATATTCTTCTCTCTCCCTTCAAAATCCTACAGCATCTTTTTTTTTTTTTTTTACATTCAAAAATATTCAGGCTCACTTCTTCCCTTTCCATTCAAAAAACTTCAGCCTCTCTTCTTCCCTCTTCATTCAAAAAGCCTTCAGCTTATCTTCCATTTTCATACAAAACCTTAAGCCTTTCTTCTTCCGTCTTCATTCAAAGATTTTAGCCTCTCTTCTTCCCTTTTCATTCAAAAAACCTTCAGCCTCTCTTCTTCCATTTTCATTCAGAAAACCTTCAGTCTCCTTTCTTCTATCTTTTTTCTAAAAGCCTTCAGCCTCTATTGATCCCTCTTCATTCAAAAACATTCAGCCTCTCTTCTCCTTCTTCATTCAAAAACCTTTAGCCTCTCTTCTTCCCTCTTCATTCAAAAACTTTCAGCCTCTCTTCTTCATTCTTCATTTAAAAAACCTTCAGCCTCTCCTCTTCTCTCTTCATTCAAAAACCTTCAGTCTCTCTTCTTCAATCTTCATTTGAACAACCTTCAGCCTCTTTTCTTCCCTCTTCATTCAAAAAACATTTAGTCTCTCTTCTTTCATTTTCATTCAAAAACCCTTGAGCTCTCTTCTTTCCTCTTTATTCAGGAAACCATCAACCTTTGTTCTTCCATCTCCATTCAAAAAACCTTAATTTTCTCTTCTTCCCCTTTGATTCGAGAAACCTTCAGCCTCTCTTCTTCCATTTTCATTAAAAAAATTCTCCCTCACCCTCTCTTCTTACCTCTTTATGCAAAAACATTCAGCATCTTTTTTTAATGTTTTCATTCAAAAATCTTCAGCCTTTCTTCCTCACTCTCCAAACAAAAAATTTCAGCCTCTCTTCCATTTTCATTCAAAACCCTTCAGCCTTTCTTCTTCCATCTTCATTCAGAAATTTTAGCCTCCCTTCTTCACTCTTCATTCAGAAATGTTAGCCTCTCTTCTTCACTCTTCATTCAAAAAACATTCAGCCTCTCTTCTTCCATCTTCATTCAGAAAACCTTCAGCTGCCCTTCTTCAATCTTTATTTGAAAAACCTTCAGCCTCTATTCTTCCCTCTTCATTCAAAAACTTTCAGCCTCTCTTCTTCTCTCTTCATTAAAAACCTTCAGCCTCTCTTTTTTCATTTTCATTCAAATTCCTTCAGTCTCTCTACTTCCCTTTTCATTCAGAAACCTTCAGCATCCCTTCTTCCCTCTTCATTCAGAAAACCTTCAGCCTTGCTTTTTCCCTCTTTCTTCTGAAAACCTTCAGCATCTCTTCTTCCCTCTGCTTTCAAAAAACTTCAGCCTTTCTTCTTCCCTCTTCATTCAAAAAAACTTCGGCCTCACTTCCTCCCCCTTCATTCAAAAAAACTTCTGCCTCTCTTCTTCCATCTTTATTCTAAAACTTTCAGCCTCTCTTCTTCCTTCTTCAGTCAAAAACCTTTAGCTCCTCTTCTTCCCTCTTCATTCAAAAGTCTTCAGTCTATTTTCTTCCATTTCCATTCAAAAACCTTCATCCTCTCTTCTTATCTTTTCATTCAAAAACCTTCATCCTTTCTTCTTCCCTCTCCATTCAAAAGCCTTCAGCCTCTCTACTTCCCTCTTCATTCAAAATATAGTTCAGCCTTTCTTCTTCCCTCTTTATTCCAAAAACCTTCAGCCTGTCTTCTTCCCTATTCATTCAAAAACAGTCAGCCTCTCTTCTTCCCTTTTCATTCAAAAACTTTCAGTCTCCCTTTTTTCCTCTCCATTCAAAAAACTTTCGGCCTCTCTACTTCCCTCTTCATTTAAAAACCTTCAGTCTCTCTTCTTCCCTCTTTATTCTAAAAACCTTCATCTTCTCTTCTTCCCTCTTCATTCAAAAACCTTCACCCTACCTTCTTCCAAATTCATTAAAAAACCTTCAGCCTCTCTTCTCTCTTCATTTAAAAACCTTCAACCTCTATTTTCCCTTTTCATTCAGAAACTTTCAGCCTCTACTCTGCCTCTTCATTCTAAAACCTTGAGCCCTTCCTCTTCCACTTCATTCAAAAACCTTCAGGCTCTCTTCTTCCCTCTTCATCTAAAAAATTCAGCCTCCCTTCTTCCATTTTTTATTCCAAACACTTTCAGGCTGTCTTCTTCCCTATTCATTCAAAAACTGTCAGCCTCTCTTCTTCCTCTTTTCATTCAAAAACTTTCAGTCACCCTTTTTCCCTCTCCATTCAAAAAATATTTGGCCTCTCTTCTTCCTTCTTCATTCAAAAACCTTCAGTCTCTCTTCTTCCCTCTTTATTCTAAAAACCTTCAGCCTTTCTTCTTCCCTCTTCATTCAAAAACCTTCAGCCAACCTTCTTTCAATTTCATTCCCCATCCATTTAAAAAACTTTCAGCCTCTCTTCCATTTTCATTCAAAAACCTTCTCCCTTTCTCCTTCCATCTTCCTTCAAAATTTTTAGCCTCTCTTCTTCCTTATTCATTCAAAAAAAACTTCAGCCTCTCTTCTTCCATCTTCATTAAGGAAACCTTCAGCCTTTCTTCTTCCATCTTTGTTCAAAAAACCTTCAGCCTCTATTCCCTCTTCATTCAAAAACCTTCTGCCTCTCTTCTTCTCTCTTCATTCAAAACCATCAGCCTCTTTTCTTCTATTTTATTTAAATACCTTCAGCCCTCTCCTTCCCTTCTCATTCAAAAACTTTCAGCCTCTTTTCTTCCTTATTCATTCAAAAACCTTCAACCTCTTTTCTTCCCTCCCATTCAAAAAATCTTCAGCCTCTCTTCTTCCCTCTTCATGCTAAAATCATTCAGTTTTTCTTCTTCCCTCTTTATTCAAAAACCTTCAGCCTCTCTTCTTCCATCTTCATTCAAATACATTCTGCCTCTCTTCTTCCCTCTTCATTCAAAACACCTTTAGTCTGTCTTCTTTCCTCTTCATTCAAAATATCTTCAGCCTATCTTCTTCCCCCTTCACTCAAAAACCTCAGCCTCTCTTCTCTCTTTATTTAATAACCTTTAGCCTCTCTTCTTCCCTTTTCATTTAAAAAACCTTCAGCCTCTCTTCTTCCATTTTCATTCAAAACCCTTCAACCTCTCTTTTTCACTTTTCATTCAAAAACCTTCATACTCTCTTCTTCCCTCTTCATTCAAAAAACTTCATCCTCTCTTCTTTCCTCTTCTCCCATTTTCATTCAAAAACCTTCAGCCTCTCTTTTTCCCTTTTCATTTAAAAACCTTCAGCCCTTTTATATCAGCTTAATTTGACAACCTTCAGCCTCTCTTTTTCCTTTTTCATTCAGAAAACCTTCAGCCCCTCTTCTTACCTCTTTATTCTAAAACATTCAGCCTCTCTTTTCCCCTAATCATTCAAGAACCTTAAGACTATTCTTCCCTCTTCATTAAAAAGCCTTCGGCCTCTTTTTTTTTCATTTTCATTCAAAAATATTCAGCCTTTCTTCTTCCCTCTCCGTATAAAAAACTTCAACCTCTCTTTTCACCCCTTCACTGAAAAAACTTTCAGCCACGCTTCCATTTTCATTCAAAAACCTTTATCCTTTCTTCTTCCTTCTTCGTTCACTATTGTTGGCCTCTCTTCTTCCCTATTAATTCAAAAAAGCTTCAGCCTCTCTTCATCCCTCTTTATTCTAAAAACCTTCTGCCTCCCATCTTCCCACTTCATTGAAAAACCGTCAGCCACTCTTCTTCCCTTTTCATTCAAAAAACCCTCAGCCTCAATTCTTCCCTCACCGTTCAAAAATTTCAGCCACTCTTTTTCCCTCTTCAGTCAAAACACCTTCAGCCTCTCTTCTTCCCTCTTTATTCAAAAACCTTCAGCTCCCTTCTTAACTCTTCTTTCGAAAACCTTCAGCCTCCCTTCTACTCTCTTCATTGAAAAACCTTCGGCATCTCCTCTTCTCTTTTCATTTAAAAACCTTCAGCCTCTCTTCTTCCCTTTTCATTCCAAAAACCTTTGGTCTCTCTTTCTGTTTCATTCAAAAAATGTTTAGCTTCTCTTCTTCCCTCTTCATTCAAAAGATGTTTAGCTTCCCTTCTTCCCTCATCATTCAAAAAGCCTTCAGTCACTCTTCTTCCCTCTTTATTATTCTAAAAACCTTTAACCTCCCTTCTTCCCTCTCCATTCAAAAAACTTCAGCCTCTCTTCTTCCCTCTTCATTCAAAAAGCCTTCAGCTTATCTTTCATTTTCATTCAAAAATCTTAAGCCTATCTTCTTCCGTCTTCATTTAAAGATTTTAACCTCTCTTCTTCCCTCTTTATTCAAAAAATCTTCAGCCTCTCTTCTTCCATTTTCATTCAGAAAAACTTCAGCCTCCCTTCTTCCATCTTTATTCTAAAAACCTTCCGTCTCTATTCTTTCCTCTTCATTCAAAATTCTTCTGCCTCTCTTCTTCCCTCTTCATTTAAAACCCTTCAGTCTCTCTTCTTCCCTCTTTATTCTAAAAACCTTCATCTTCTCTTCTTCCCTCTTCATTCAAAAACCTTCACCCTACCTTCTTCCAAATTCATTCAAAAGCCTTCGGTCTCTCTTCTCTCTTCATTTAAAAACCTTCAGCCTCTATTTTCCCTTTTCATTCAGAAACGTTCAGCCTCTGTTTTGTCTCTTCATTCTAAAACCTTCAGCCCTTCCTCTTCCCACTTCATTCAAAAACCTTCAGTCTCTCTTCTTCCCTCTTCATTCAAAAAATTCAGCCTCCCTTCTTCCATTTTTTATTCCAAAAACCTTCAGCCTGTCTTCTTCCCTATTCATTCAAAAACTCTCATCCTCTCTTCCTCTTTTCATTCAAAAACTTTCAGTCTCCCTTTTCCCTCTCCATTCAAAAAATCTTCGGCCTCTCTTCTTCCTTCTTCATTCAAAAACCTTCAGTCTCTCTTATTCCATCTTTATTCTAAAAACCTTCAGCCAACCTTCTTTCAATTTCATTCAAAAACCCTCAGCCTTTCTTCTCATCGTTCAAAAACCTTCAGCCTCTATTCTTCCTTTTTCATTCAGAAACTTTCAGTCTCTATTCTGCCTCTTCATTCTAAAACCTTCAGCCCTTCCTCTTCCCACATCATTCAAAAACCTTCAGGCTCTCTTCTTCCCTCTTCATTCAAAAAACTTCAGCCTCCCTTCTTTTCTCTTCTTCCATTTTCATTCAAAAACTTTCAGCCTCTCTTCTTCCCTTTTCATTCAAAAACCTTCAGCCCTCTTCTCATTTAATTTGACAACCTTCAGCCTCTCTTCTTCCGTCTTCATTCAGATAACCTTCAGCCTCTCTTCTTTCCTCTTTATTCTAAAAACCTTCACCCTCTCTTCTTCTCTAATCATTCAAACACCTTCAGACCATGTTCTTCTCTCTTCATTCAAAAACCTTTAGCCTCTTCTTTTTCATTTTCATTCAAAAATATTCTGCCACCCTTCTTCCCTCTCCATACAAAAAAACTTCAGCCTCTCTTCTCCCCTCTTTATTCAAAAAACCTTCAGCCTCTCTTCCATTTTCATTCAAAAACCTTCACCCTTTCTTCTTCCCTCTTCATTCAAAAACCTTCAGCCTATCTTCTTCCATGTTCATTCAAAGGCCTTAACCCACGCTTCTTCCCATTCCATTCAAAACTTTCAGCCTCTCTTCTTCCTTCTTCATTCAAAAACCTTCTGCCTCTCTTCTAACTTCCCCATCAAAAAATATTCAGCTTCTTTTCTTCCCTCTTCATGCAAAAAACCATCAGTTTCTCCTATTCCCTCTTTATTCAAAAAACCTTCAGTCTCTCTTCTTCCATCTTCATTCAAGAACATTCTGCCTCTCTTCCTCCCTCTTCATTCAAAATACCTTTAGACTGTCTTCTTTCCTCGTCATTCAAAAACATTTCAGCCTCTCTTCTTCCCTCTTCATTCAAAAACTTAAGCCTCTCTTCTCTCTTCATTTAATAACCTTCAGCCTTGCTTCTTCACTCTTCATTTAAAAAACATTCTGCTTCGTTTCTTCCATTTTCATTCAAAACCCTTCAGCCTCTCTTCTTCGCATTTCATTCAAAAACCTTCAGCCCATTTCTTCCTACTTCATTTGAAAACCTCCACCCTTCTTCTTTCCTCTTCATTCAAAAAACTTTCAGCCTCTCTTCTTCCATTTTCTCTCAAAGATTTTCAGCGGCTTTCCTTTGATTTTAATTCAAAACCTTCAGTGTCTCTTCTTCCCTTTTCATTCAGAAACCTTCTACCGCTTTTGTCCCTCTTCATTCAAAAAAATTTAGCCTATCTTCTTCCTTCTCCATTCAAAATACTTTAAACATCTTTTCTTCTCTCTTTATTCAAAAAATTTTTACCCTCACTTCTTCCATTTCCATTCAGACACCTTCAGGCTCTTTTATTCCTTTTCATTCAAAAAACTTCAGCCTCTCTTCTTTCCTCTTCATTCAAAACCTTTCAGCCTCTCTTTTTCTCTCTCCAGTCAAAATACCTTCAGTGTCACTTTCATTTTCATTCAAGAATCTTCATATTCTTTTATTCCAAAAACTCCAGCCTCTTTTCTTCCCTCTTCATAAAAAAACCTTCAGCCTCTCTTCTTCTTTCTTCATTCAGAAACTTTCAGCCTCTTTAATTCCATTTTCATTCAAAAACCTTTGGCCCCTCCTATTCGCACTTCATTCTAAAACCTTCAGACTCTCTTCTTCCCTCTTCATTCACGAGACTTCAGCCCCTCTTCTTTTCTCTTCTTCCATTCTCATACAAAGACTTTCAACTCTCTTCTTCCCCTTTCATTCAAAAACCTTCAGCCCTATTCTTCCCATTTAATTTGACAACCCTCAGCCTCTATTCTTCCGTCTTCATTCAGAAAACCTTCAGCCTCTCTTCTTCCCTCTTTATTCTAATAACCTTCAGCCTCTCTTCTACCTTAATCATTCAAAAACCTTCAGACTCAATTCTTCCCACTTCATTCAAAAACTTTCAACATCTTTTTTTTATATTTGCATTAAAAAATCTTCAGTCTTTCTTCTTAACTCTTCACTCAAAAAATATTCAGCCTCTCTTCTTCCCTCTTCATTCAAAAACTTCAGCCTCTCTTCTCTCTTCATTTAATAACCTTTAGCCTCCTTTCTTCCCTCTTCATTTAAGAAACTTTCAGCCTCACTTCTATTTTTATTCAAAAACCTTCAGCCTCTCTTCTTCACTTATCATTCAAAAACCTTCATCCCTATTTCCCACTTCATTTAAAAACTTTCAGCCTCTCTTTTTTTTCTCTACATGCAAAAAAACCTCCAGCCTCTCTTCCTCCATTTTGTTTCAAAAGCTTTCAGTCTCTTTTCTTCCATTTTAATGGAAAAACCTTCAGCCTCTCCTTCCCTTTTCATTCAAAAATCTTCAGCCTCTCTTCTCTCTCTTCGTTCAAAAGCCTTTAGCCTCTCTTCCCTCTCTATTAAAAAACTTTCAGCATCTCTCCTTACCTCTTAATACAAAAAACTTTCAGCCTTTCTTCTTCCATTTTCATTAAAAAAAACCTTCAGCCTCTTTTATTCATTTTCATTCAAAAACCTTCAGCCTCTCTTCTTTCCCCTTCATTCAAAATCTTCAGCCTCTCTTTTTCTCTCTCCATTCAAAAAAACCTTCAACCACTTTTATTCCATTTTCATTCAGAAACCTTCAGCCTCTATTCTTCCTTCTACATTCAAAAAATTTCAGCCTCTCTTCTTCTCTCTTCATTCAAAAAACCTTCAGCCTTTCTTTTTCCCTCTTAATTAAAAAATCTTCAGCCTCTTTAATTCCATTTTCATTCAAAAAACTTCAGCCCTCCTCTTCCCACTTCATTCGAAAACCTTCAGACTCTCTTCTTCCGTTTTCATTCAAAAAACTGCAGCCACTCTTCTTTTCTCTTCTTCCATTTTCATTCAAAAACTCTGAGCCTTTCTTCTTCCCTTCTCTTTCAAAAACCTTCAGCCCTCTTCTTCCCACTTAATTTGACAACTTTCAGCCTCTATTCCATCTTCATTCAGAAAACCTTCAGGTTCTTCTTCCCTCTTTATTCTAAAAACCACCAGCCTCTTTTCTTTCCTAATCATTCAAAAACCTCCAGACTCTATTCTTTCCTCTTGATTCAAAAACCTATAGCCTCTTTTTTTTCATTTTCCATAAAAAATCTTCAGCCTCTCTTCTTCCATCTGCATACAAAAAAACTTCATCCTCCCTTCTCCCCGCTTAATTAAAAAAACCGTCAGCCTCTCTTCCATTTTCATTCAAAAACCTTTAGCCTTTCTTCTTCCATCTTCATTCAAAATTGTTAGCCTCTCTCCTTCCCTCTTCATTCCTAAAACCTTCAGCTTCTCTTCTTCTGTCTTGATTCAGAAAACATTAAGATTCCCTTCCATCTTTATTTTAAAACCTTCTATTCTTCCCTCTTCATTCAAAAGCCTTCAGCCTCTCTTCTTCTCTCTTCATTCCAAAACCTTCAGCCTCTCCTCTTCCATTTACATTCAAAAACCATCAGTCTCCCTTCTTCCCTCTTCATTCAGAAAACCCGCAGCCTCTCTTCTTCCCTCTATATTCTAAAAACCTTCAGCCTCTCTTCTTCCCTCTGCATTCAAAAACCTTCAGCCTCTCTTCTTCCCTCTTCATTCAAAAACCTTCAGCCCTTCCTCTTCACACTTCATTCAAAAACCTTCAACCCCTCCTCTTCCCACTTTATTAAAAAACCTTCAGACTCTCTTCTTCCCTCTTCATTCAAAAACTTCAGCCTCTCTTGTTTCCTCTTCTCCCATTTTCATTCAAAACCTTCAGCAACCCTTCCTCTCTTTTAATTTAAAAACTTTCAGCCATCTTCTTCCCACTTAATTTGACAACCTTCAGGCGCTCTTCTTCCATCTATATTCAGAAAACCTTCAGCCTCTCTTCTTCCCCCTTTATTCTAAAAACCTTAAGCCTCTCTTCTCCACTAAACATTCAAAAAGCTTCAGACTCTATTCTTCCCTCTTTATTAAAAAATCTTCATCCTATTTTTTTCCATTTCCATTAAAAAATCTTCATCTTCTCTTCTTCCCTCTCCATGCAAAAACTTTTAGCCTCTCTTCTCCCCTTCATTTGAAAAACTTTCAGCCTCTCTTCCATTTTCATTCAAAAATCTTCTCCCTTTCTCCTTCCATCGTCCTCCAAAATTTTTAGCCTCTCTTCTTCCTTCTTCGTTCAAAAAAACTTCAGCCTCTCTTCTTCCATCTTCATTAAGGAAACCTTCAGCCTTTCTTCTTCCATCTTCATTAAAAAAACCTTCAGTCTCCGTTCTTCCCTCTTCATTCAAAACCTTCAGCCTCTTTCCTTCTATTTTCATTTAAATACCTTCTGCCCTCTTCTTCCCTTTTCATTCAAAAACTTTCAGCCTCTTTTCTTCCTTATTCATTCAAAAACCTTCAACCTCTTTTTTTCCCTCCCATTCAAAAAATCTTCAGCCTCTGTTCTTCCCTCTTCATGCTAAAATCGTTCAGTTTCTCTTCTTCCCTCTTTATTCAAAAACTTTCAGCCTCTCTTCTTCCATCTTCATTCAAATACATTCTGCCTCTCTTCTTCCCTCTTCATTCAAAAAAACTTTAGTCTCTCTTCTTTCCTCTTCATTCAAAATATCTTCAGCCTATCTTCTTCCCTCTTCATTCAAAAACCTCAGCCTCTCTTCTCTCTTTATTTAATAACCTTTAGCGTCTCTTCTTCCCTTTTCATTTAAAAACCTTCAGCCTCTCTTCCTCCATTTTCATTCAAAACCCTTCAGCCTCTCTTTTTCACTTTTCATTCAAAAACCCTCATACTCTCTTCTTCCCTCTTCATTCAAAAAACTTCATCCTCTCTCCTTTCCTCTTCTCCCATTTTCATTCAAAAACCTTCAGCCTCTCTTCTTCCCTTTTCATTTAAAAACCTTCAGCCCTCTTATTCCAGCTTAATTTGACAACCTTCAGCCTCTCTTTTTCCGTCTTCATTCAGAAAACCTTCAGCCCGTCTTCTTACCTCTTTATTCTAAAACATTCAGCCTCTCTTTTCCCCTAATCATTCAAGAACCTTAAGACTATTCTTCCCTCTTCATTAAAAATCCTCCAGCCTTTTTTTTTCCATTTTCATTCAAAAATATTCAGCCTTTCTTCTACCCTCTCCGTATAAAAAATTTCAACCTCTCTTTTCACCCCTTCATTGAAAAAACTTTCAGCCATGCTTCCATTTTCATTCAAAAACCTTTATCCTTTCTTCTTCCTTCTTCGTTCACTATTGTTGGCCTCTCTTCTTCCCTATTAATTCAAAAAAGCTTCAGCCTCTCTTCATCCCTTTTCATTCAAAAACCTTCAACATCCCTTATTCCCCCTTCATTCAGAAAACCTTCAGCATCTCTTCTTCCCTCTATTCTAAAAGCCTTCAGCCTCTTTGCTTCACTCTTCATTCAAAAACTTTCAGCCACTCTTCCTCCCTCTTCATTCACAAAACTTGCAGTCTCTCTTCTTCCCTCTTTATTCTAAAAACCTTCTGCCTCCCATCTTCCCACTTCATTAAAAAACCGTCAGCCACTCTTCTTCCCTTTTCATTCAAAAAACCCTCAGCCTCAATTCTTCCCTCACCATTCAAAAATTTTCAGCCACTCTTTTTCCCTCTTCAGTCAAAATACCTTCAGCCTCTCTTCTTCCCTCTTTATTCAAAAACCTTCAGCTCCCTTCTTAACTCTTCATTCGAAAACCTCCAGCCTCCCTTCTACTCTCTTCATTGAAAAACCTTCAGCCTCTCTTCTTCTCTTTTCATTTAAAAACCATCAGCCTCCCTTCTTCCCTTTTCATTCAAAAAACCTTCAGCCTCTCTTTCTGCTTCATTCAAAATATGTTTAGCTTCTCTTCTTCCCTCTTCATTCAAAAAATGTTTAGCTTCTCTTCTTCCCCCTTCATTCAAAAAAGCCTTCAGTCACTCTTCTTCCCTCTTTATTATTCTAAAAACCTTTAACCTCCCGTCTTCCCTCTCCATTCAAAAAACTTCAGCCTCTCTTCTTCCCTCTTCATTCAAAAAGCCTTCAGCTTATCTTCCATTTTCATTCAAAAATCTTCAGCCTTTCTTCTTCCATCTTCATTTAAAGATTTTAGCATCTGCTCTTCCCTCTTCATTCAAAAAATCTTCAGCCTCTTCTTCCGTTTTCATTCAGAAAAACCTCAGCCTCCCTTCTTCCATCTTTATTCTAAAAACCTTCAGCCTTTATTCTTTCCTCTCCATTCAAAATCCTTCTGCCTCTCTTCTTCTCTCTTCATTCAAAGCCTTCAACCTCTTTTCTTCCATTTCCGTTCAAAAATGTTCTGCTTCTCTTCATCCCTTTTCATGCAAAACATTCCTTCTGCACTCTTCATTCAGGAAACCTTCAGCCTCTCTTCTTTCCTCTTTATTCTAAAAACCTTTAGCCTCTCTTCTTTGCTCTGCATTCAAACACTTTCAGCCACTCTTTTTCCCCTATTCATCTAAAAAACTTGCAGCCTCTCTTCTTCCCTCTTCATTCCAAAAACCTTCTGCCTCCCATCTTCCCACTTCATTGAAAAACCGTCAGCCAATCTTTCCGTCTCCCTTTTTAGCTCTCCATTCAAAAAATCTTCGGCTTCTCTTCTTCCCTCTTCATTTAAAAACCTTCAGTCTCTCATCTTCCCTCTTTATTCTAAAAACCTTCAGCCTTTCTTCTTCTCTCTTCATTCAAAAGCCTTCAGCCTCTATTCTTTCCTTTTCATTCAAAAACTTTCAACCTCCATTCTGCCTCTTCATTCAAAAACCTTCAGCCCCTCCTCTTCCCACTTCATTCAAAAACCTTCAGACTCTCTTCTTCCCTCTTCATTCAAATAACTTCAGACTCTCTTCTTTTCTCTTCTTCCATTTTCATTCAAAAACTTTCAGCCTCTCTTCTTCCCTTTTCATTCAACAACCTTCAGCCCCCTTCTTCCCACTTAACTTGACAACCTTCAGCTTTTCTTCTTCATCTTCATTCAGAAAACCTTCAGCCTCTCTTCTTCCCTTTTTATTCTGAAATCCTTCACCCTCTCTTCTTCCCTAATCATTCAAAAACCATCAGACTCTATTCATCACTCTCCATCCAAAAACTTTTAACCTCTTTTTTTTATTTTCATTCAAAAATCTTCAGCCTCTCTTCTTCCCTCTCCATACAAAAAAACTTCAGCCTCTCTTCTCCCCTCTTTATTAAAAAAACCTTCAGCCTCTCTTCCATTTTCATTCAAATACCATCAGCCTTTCTTCTTCCATCTTCATTAAAAAATATCAGTCTCTCTTCTTCCCTCTTCATTCAAAAAACCATCAGCCTCTCTTCTTCCGACTTCATACCGAAAACCTTCAGCCTCCCTTCTTCCATCTTTATTCTAACAACCTTCAGAATCTATTCTTCCCTCTTCTTTCTAAAACCTTCAGCCTCTCTTCTTCTTTCTTCATTCAAAAGCCTTCAGCCTCTTTTCTTCCCTTTTCATTCAAAAATCTTCACCCTCTCTTCTTCCCTTTTCACTCAAAACCTTCTGCTTCCCTTATTCCCTCTCCATTCAGAAAACCTTCAGCCTTTATTCTTCCCTCTTTATTCTAAAAACCTTCAGCCTCTCTTCTTCCTCAGCATTCAAAAACCTTCAGCCTCTCTTCTTCCTTATTCATTTAAAACACCTTCAGGCTGTCTTCTTCCCTCTTTATTCCAAAAACCTTCTGCCTCCCCTCTTCCCTCTTCATTGAAAAATCATGTCACTCTTCTTCCCTTTTCGTTCAAAAACCCTCAGCCTCCCTTCTCTCTCCATTCAAAAATATTCAGCCTCTCTTTTTCCAACTTCATACAAAAAACTTTCTGCCTTTCTTCTTCCCTCCTTACTCAAAAACCTTCAGCCTCCCTTCTTGCCTCTTCATTCAAAAACCAGCAGTCTCCTTTCTTCCCTCTTCATTTAATAACCTTCAGCCTCTCTGTTTCACTCTTCATTCAAAAGCCTTCAGTCTCTAGTATTCTGTCTCCATTTAAAAACCTTCAGCCTCTTTTCTTCACTTTTCATTCAAAAACCTTCAGCCTCTCTTCTTCTCTCTGCATTCAAAAACCTTCAGCCTTTCTTTTCCCCCTCTTCATTTAAAACCCTTCAGCCTCTCTTTTTCCCTCTTTATTCCAAAAACCTTCTGCCTCTCTTCTTCTTTCTTCATTCAAAAACTTTTCAGCCTCTTTTATTCCATTTTCGTTTAAAAACCTTCAGCCCCTCCTTTCCCCACTTCATTCAAAAACCTTCAAACTCTTTTCTTCTATCTTCATTTAAAAACCTTCAGCCTCTACTCTTCCCTTTTCGTTCAAAAACTTTCAGCCTCTCTTCTTCCCTCTTCATTCATAAAATTTCTACCTCTTTCTTCCCTACCAATCAAAAATCTTCATCTTCTCTTCTTCCCTCTTCATGGCAAAAATCCTTAGTTTCTCTTCTTCCCTCTTTATTCAAAAAACCTCCAGCCTCTCTTCTTCCATCTTCATTCAGAAAACCTTCAGCCTCTCTCTTCCCTCTTTATTTTAAAAGCCTTCAGCCTCTCTTCTTCCCTATTCATTCAAACAACTTCAGACTCTATTCTTCCATCTTCCTTCTAAAAACCTTCAGCCTCTTTTTTTCCATTTTCAATCAAAAATCTTCGGCCTCTCTTCTTCCCTCTCCATTCAAAAAACTTCAGCCTCATTTCTTCCATTTTCATTCAAAAACCTTCAGCCTTTCTTCTTCTGTCTTCATTCAAAGATTTTCGCATCTGTTTTTCCCTCTTCATTCACAAAACCTTCAGCCTTTCTTCTTCTGTTTCATTCAGAAAACCTTCAGCCTCTCTTCTCCCATCTTTATTCTAAAATCCTACAGCCTCTATTCTTCCATCTTCATTCAAAAAACTTCTGCCTCTCTTCTCCCTCTTCATTCAAAAATCTCTCATTTTCACTCTGAATTCAAAAACATTCAGCTTCTCTTCCCTCTTCATTTAAAAAAACCTTCAGCCTCTCTTCTTCCCTATTCATTCAAACACCTTTAGACTCTATTTTTCCCTCTTCTTTCTAAAAAATCTTCAGCTTCTTTTTTTTTATTTTCATTCAAAAATCTTCAGCCTCTCTTCTTCTCTCTCCACACAAAAAAACTTCAGCCTCTCTTCTCCCCTCTTTATTCAAAAAACCTTCAGCCTTTCTTCCATTTTCATTCAAAAACCATCAGCCTTTCTTCTTCTATCTTCATTCAAAAATATCAGCCTTTATTCTTCCCTCTTCATTTAAAAAACCTTCAGCCTCTCTTCTTCCAACTTCATACCGAAAACCTTCAGCCTCCCTTCTTCCATCTCTATTCTAAAAACCTTCAACCTGTATTCTTCCCTCTTCTTTCTAAAATCTTCAGCCTCTCTTCTTCCTTCTTCATTCAAAAGCCTTCAGCCTCTTTTCTTCCCTTTTTATTCAAAAACCTTCAGCCTCTCTTCATCCCTTTTCACACAAAAACTTGCAACAGCCCTTCTTCCCTCTTCAGTCAGAAAATCTTCAGCCTCTCTTCTTCCCTCTTTATTCTAAAAACCTTCAGCCTCTCTTCTTCCCTCTTTATTCTAAAAACCTTCAGCCTCTCTTCTTCCTCTGCATTCAAAAACCTTCAGCCTCTCTTCTTCCCTCTTCATTTATAAAACCTTCAGGCTGCCTTCTTCCCTCTTTATTCCAAAAACCTTCTGCCTCCCTTCTTCCCTCTTCGTTGAAAAACTGTCAGCCACTCTTCTTCACTTTCCATTCAAAAACTCTCAGCCTCCCTTCTACCCTCTCCAATCAAAAATCTTCATCCTCTCTTTTTCCAACTTCATACAAAAACCTTCAGCCTCTCTTCTTCCCCCTTTATTAAAAAACCTTCAGCCTCCCCTCTTGCCTCTTCATTCAAAAACCAGCAGCCTCCTTTCTTCCCTCTTCTTTTAATAAACCTTCAGCCTCTCTTTTCCCTCTTTATTCCAAAAACCTTCTGCCTCTCTTCTTCCTTCTTCATTCAAAAACCTTCAGCCTCTTTTATTCCATTTTCGTTCAAAAACATTCAGCCCCTCCTCTTCCCACTTCATTCAAAAACCTTCAGACTCTCTTCTTTCCTCTCCATTAAAAAAACTTCAACCTCTCTTCTCTTTTATTCTTCCATTTTTATTCAAGAACTTTCAGCTTCCCTTCTTCCCTTTTCATTCAAAAACCTTCAGCCCTCATCTTTCCACTTAATTTGACAACCTTCAGCCTCTCTTCTTCCGTCTTCATTCAGAAAACCTTCCCTATTCATTCAAAAACCGTCTGGCTCTATTCACCCCTCTTCATTCAGAAACCTTCAGCCTCTTTTTTTCCATTTTAACTCAAAACTCTTCATCATCTCTTCTTCCCTCTCCATACAAAGAACTTCATTATCTCTTGTCTCCCTTTCATTCAAAAAACTTTCAGCCTCTCTTCCATTTTCATTCAAAAAGCCTTCAGCCTTTCTTCTTCCATCTTCATTCAAAAATGTTAGCCTCTCTTCTTCCCTCTTCATTCAGAAAACCTTCAGCCTGCTTTCTCCCATCATTATTCTACAAACCTTCAGACTCTATTCTTCACTCTTCATTCAAAAACCTTCTGCCTCTCTTCTTCTGTTTTCATTTAAGACCTTCAGCCTCTTTTCTTCCACTTTTATTCAAAAACCTTCAGCCTCTCTTCTTCCCTTTTCATTCAAAAACCTTCAACATCCCTTCTTCCCTCTTTATTCAGAAAACCTTCAGCCTCTCTTCTTCCTTCTTAATTCTAAAAACCTTCAAAAATCTCTTCTTCCCTCTTCAATCAAAAATCTTCAGCTTTTCTTCTTCTGTCGTCATTTAAAAAACCTACAGCCTCGCTTCTTCCCTCTTTAATCCAAAAACTTTCTTTCTCCCATCTTCCCTCTTCATTGAAAAACCGTAAGCCACTCTTCTTCCCTTTTCATTCAAAAACCCTCAGCCTCAATTCTTCCCTCTCCATTCAAAAATCTTCAGCCTCTCTTTTTCCCTCTTCTGTCAAAAAACCCTCAGCCTCGCTTCTTCCCTTTTCATTCAAAAACCTTCAGCCTCCCTTCTTCCCTCTTCATTCAAAAACCTTCAGCCTCTCTTCTTCTCTTTTCATTTAAAAACCTTAAGCCTCTACTCTTCCTTTTTCATTCAAAAACTTTCAGCCTCTCTTCTTCCCTCTCCATTCATAAACCTTCTGCCTCGTTTCTTCCCTTCCCATCAAAAAATCTTCAGCCTCTCTTCTTCCCTTCCCATCAAAAAATCTTGAGCCTCTCTTCTTCCCTCTCCATTCATAAACCTTCTGCCTCGTTTCTTCCCTTCCCATCAAAAAATCTTCAGCCTCTCTTCTTCCCTTCCCATAAAAAAATCTTGAGCCTCTCTTCTTCCCTCTTCATGCAAAATACCTCCAGTTTCTCTTCTTCCCTCTTTAATAAAAAAAACCTTCTGTCTCCCTTCTTCCATCTTCATTCAAATACATTTTGCCTCTCTTCTTCCCTCTTCTTTCAAAAAACCTTTAGCCTGTCTTCTTTCGTCTTCTTTCAAAAAACCTTCAGCCTCTCTTCTTCCCTCTTTTTCAAAAACTTCAGCCTCTCTTCTCTCTTCATTTAAAAACCTTTAGCCTCTCTTCTTCCCTCTTCATTTAAAAACCTTCAGCCTCTCTTCTTTCATTTTCATTCAAAAACCTTCAGCCCTCTTCTTCCCACTTCATTTGAAAACCTTCAGCCTCTCTTCTTCTGTCTTCATTCAAAGATTTTAGCCTCATTTCTTCCCTCTTCATTCAAAAAACCTTCAGCCTCTCTTCATCCCTATTCATTCAAACACCTTCAGACTCTATTCTTCCCTCTTCCTTCTAAAAATCTTCAGCCTCTTTTTTTCCATTTTCATTCAAAAATCTTTAGCCTCTCTTCTTCCCTCTCCATTCAAAAAACTTCAGCCTCACTTCTTCCCTCTTCATCCAAAAAGTCTTCAGCTTCTCTTCCATTTTCATTCAAAAACCTTCAGCCTTTCTTCTTTTGTCTTCATTCAAAGATTTTAGCCTCATTTCTTCCCTCTTCATTCAAAAAACCTTCAGCTTCTCTCCTTCCATTTTCATTCAGAAAACCTTCAGCCTCTCTTCTCACATCTTTATTCTAAAAACCTTCAGCCTTTATTCTTCCCTCTTCATTCAAAACCTTCCGCTTCTCTTCTCCCTCTTCATTCAAAAACCTCTCATCTTCCCTCTGCATTCAAAAATTTTCAGCCTCTCCTCCCTCTTCATTTAAGAAAACCTTCACCCTCTCTTCTCTCTTCATTCAAAAAACCTTCTCTTCTTCTCTCTTCATTTGAAAAACCTTCAGTCTCTCATCTTCTCTTTTCATTCAAAAACCTTTAACCTCTCTTCTTTCATTTTCATTCAAAAACCCTTTTCCCCTCTTCTTCCCTCTTTATTCAGAATATCATCAGCTTTTGTTCTTCCATCTCCATTCAAAAAACCTTCATTTTCTTTTCTTTCTCCTTTATTCAAGAAACCTTCAGCCTCTCTTCTTCCATTTTCATTCAAAAACCTTCAGCCTCTCTTCTTACCTCTTCGTTCAAAAACCTTCAGTCTCTCCTCTTCCCTCTTTCTTATTCTAAAAACCTTTATCCCCTCTTCTTCCCTCTCCATTGAAAAAAACTTAAGCCTTCCTTCTTCCCTCTTCATTCAAAAAGCCTTCAGCTTATCTTCCATTTTCATTCAAAAACCTTAAGACTTTCTTCTTTGAATTCTTTCACAGATTTTAGCTTCTCTTCTTCCCTCTTCATTCAAAAAATCTTCAGCCTTTCTTCTTCCATTTTCGTTCAGAAAAACTTCAGCCTCCCTTCTTCCATCTTTGTTCTAAAACCCTTCAGCATCTATTCTTCCTTCATTCAAAATCCTTCTGCCTTCCATCCTCTCTCTTCATTCAAAACCTTCAGCCCCCTTTCTTCCATTTTCATTCAAAAACCTTCAGCCTCTTTTCATCACTTTTCATACAAAAACTTGCAACATCCCTTCTTCCCTCTTCATTCAGAAAACCTTCAGCCTCTCTTCTTCCCTTTTATTCTAAAAACCTTCAGCCTCTCTTCGCTGCTCTGCATCCAAAAATTTTCAGCCACTCTTTTTCCCCTCTTCATTTACAAAACCTGCAGTCTCGCTTCTTCCCTCTTTACTCCAAAAACCTTCTGCCTCCCATCTTCCCACTTCGTTGAAAAACTGTCAGCCACTCTTCTTCCCTCTACATTCAAAAATTTTCAGCCACTCTTTTTCCCTCTTCTGCCAAAAAACCTGCAGCCTCTCTTCTTCCGTCTGTATTCAAAAACCTTCAGCCTCCCTTCTTCCCTCTTCATTTAAAAATCTTCATACTCTCTCCTACCTCTTCATTTAAAACCCTTTAGCCTCTCTTCTTCCCTCTGCATTCAAAACTTCCAGCCTCTCTTCTTCATTCTTCATCTAAGGAAACCTTCAGCCTCTCTTCTTTTCTCTTTAATCAAAAAACCTTCACTCTCTTTTCTTCAATCTTCATTTGAAAAAACCTTCAGCCTCTCTTCTTCACTCCTCATTCAAAGAACATTGAGCCTCTCTTCTTTCATTTTCATTCAAAAACCCTTGGCCTATCTTCTTTCCTCTTTATTCAGAAAACTTTCAGCCTTTGTTCTTCCATCTCCATTCAAAAAACACTCATTCTCTTTTCTTCCCTCTTCATTCAAGAAACCTTCAGCCTCTCTTCTTCCATTTTCATTCAAAACCTTCATCCTCTCTTCTTACGTCTTCGTTCAAAAACCTTCAGCCTCTCATCTCCCCTCTTCATTCAAAAAACATTCAGCCTCTCTTCCCACTTCATTCAAAAATCGTTCAGCGTCTCTTCTTCCCTCTTCATTCAAAAAACCCTCAGTCTCTCCTCATCAATCTTTATTATTCTAAAAACCTTCAACCTCTCTTCTTCCCTCTTCATTCAAAAGTCTTATTTCTATTTTCTTCCATTTTCATTCAAAAACCCTCAGACTCTGTTCTTTCTTTTCATTCAAAAACCTTCACCCTTTCTTCTTCTCTCTCCATTCAAAAGCCTTCAGCCTCTCTACTATCCTCTTCATTAAAAAAATTTAGCCTCTCTTCTTCCCTCTTTATTCCAAAAACCTTCAGCCTGTCCTCTTCCCTATTCATTCAAAAACCGTCAGCCTCTTTTCTTCCCTTTTCATTAAAAAACTTCCAGTCTCCCTTTTTAGCTCTCCATTCAAAAAGTCTTCGGCTTCTCTTCTTCCCTCTTCATTCAAAAACCTTCAGTCTCTCTTCTTCTCTCTTTATTCTAAAAACCTTCATCTTTTCTTCTTCCCCCTTCATTCAAAAACCTTCAGCCTCTCTTCTTCTCTCTTCATTCAAAAACCTTCAGCCTCTCTTCTTTTCTCTTCTTCCATTTTCATTCAAAAACTTTCAGCATCTCTTCTTCCCACTTGACTTGACAACCCCCAACCTCTCTTCTGCCATCTTCATTCAGAAAACCTTCAGCCTCTCTTCTTCCCTCTTTATTCTAAAATCCTTCACCCTCTCTTCTTCCCTAATCATTCAAAACCTTCAGACTCCATTCATCCATCTCCATTCAAAAACCTTCAACCTCTTTTTTTTATATTCATTCAAAAATCTTCAGTCTCTCTTCTTCCCTCTCCATACAAAAAACTTCAACCTCTCTTCTCCCCTCTTTATTAAAAAAACCTCAGTCTCTATTCCATTTTCATTCAAAAACCATCAGCCTTTCTTCTTCCATCTTCATTCAAAATTATCACCCTCTCTTCTTCCTTCTTCATTCAAAAAACCTTCAGCCTCTCTTCTTCTGACTTCATTCCAAAAATTTTCAGCCTCCCTTCTTCCATCTTTATTCTAAAAACCTTCAGCCTCTATTCTTCCCTCTTCTTTCTAAAACCTTCAGCCTCTCTTCTTCCTTCTTCATTCAAAAGCCTTCAGCCTCTTTTCTTCCCTTTTCATTCAAAAACCTTCAGCCTCTCTTCATCCCTTTTCATACAAAAACTTGCAACAGCCCTTCTTCCCTCTTCAGTCAGAAAACCTTCAGCCTCTCTTCTTCCCTCTTTATTCTAAAAACCTTCAGCCTCTCTTCTTCCTCTGCATTCAAAAAACTTCAGCCTCTCTTCTTCCCTCTTCATTTAAAAAACTTTCAGCCCATCTTCTTCCCTCTTTATTCCAAAACGCTTCTGCCTCCCTTCTTTCCTCTTCATTGAAAAACCGTCAGCCACTCTTCTTCCCTTTTCATTCAAAAACCCTCAGCCTCCCTTCTTCCCTCTCCATTCAGAAATCATCAGACTCTCTTTTTCCAACTTCATACAAAAAACCTTCAGCCTCTCTTCTTCCCTCTTTGTTCAAAAACCTTCAGCCTCCCTTCTTCCCTCTTCATTCAAAAACCAGCAGCCTCCTTTCTTCCCTCTTCATTCAAAAACCTTCAGCTTCTCTTCTTCCTTTTTTATTCAAAAACTTTGGGTCTCTATTCTTCCCTCTTCATTCAAAAACCTTTTGCCTTTCTTCTTCCCCCCTCCCCCTTCAAAAAATCTTCAGCCTCTCTTCTTCCCTCTTCGTGCAAAAAACCTTCAGTTTCTCTTCTTCCATCTTTATCAAGAAAAACTTCACCCTCTCTTCTTCCATCTTCATTCAAAAACATTCCCCCTCTCTTCTTCCGTCTTCATTCAAAAAACGTTTAGCCTGTCTTCTATCTGCTTCATTAAAAAAACTTTCAGCCTCTCATCTTCCCTCTTCATTCAAAAAACTTCATCCTCTCTTCTCTCTTCATTTAAAAACCTTCAGCCTCTCTTCTTCCATTCTCATTCAAAAACCTTCAGCCTCTCTTCTTCACTTTTCATTCAAAACCTCAGCCCTCTTCTTCCCACTTCATTTGAAATCCTTCAGCCTCTCTTCTTTCCTCTTCATTCAAAAAACCTTCAGCCTCTCTACTTCCATTTTCTTTCAAAAACTTTCAACCTCTTTTCTTCCATTTTAATTCAAAAACCTTCAGCCCCTTTTCTTCCTTTTTCATTCAAAAACATTCAACCTCTCTTCTCTCTCTTCATTCAAAAACCTTTAGCCTCTCTATTCAAAAAACATTCAGCACCACTTCTTCCATCTTCATTCAGAAACCCTTCAGCCTCTCTTCTTCCATTTTCATTAAAAAATCTTCAGCCTCTTTTATTTATTTTCATTCCAAAACCTTCAGCCTCTCTTCTTTCCTCTTCATTCAAAACCTTCAGCCTCTCTTTTCCTCTCTCCATTCAAAAAACCTTCAGCATCTCTTCTGCCATTTTCATTCAAAAACCTTCAGCCTCTTTTATACCATTTTCATTCGAAAACCTTCAGCCTCTCTTCTTCCCACATCATTTACAAACTCTCAGGCTCTCAGTTTCCCTCTTCATTCAAAAAACCTTCAGCCTTTCTTCTTCCCTCTTCATTCAAAAAACATTCAGCCTCTCTTTTCCCCCTCTTCATTCAAAATCTTCAGCCTTTTTAATTTAATTTTCATTCAAGAACCTTCATTACCCCCTCTTCCCACTTCAGTCAAAAACCTTCAAACTCTCTTCTTCTCTCTTCATTCAAAAAACTTCAGCCTCTCTTCTTTTCTCTTCTTCCATTTTCATTCAAAAATTTTCAGTCTCCCTTCTTCCTTTTCATTCAAAACCTTCAGCCCTCTTCTTCCCACTTAATTTGGCAACCTTCAGCCTTTCTTCCGTCTTCATTCAGAAAACCTTCAGCCTCTCTTCTTACCTCTTTATTTTAAAAACCTTCAGCTTCTCTTCTTCCCTCTTCATTCAAAAACCTTTCACCTCTTTTTTTTCCAAATTCATTCAAAAATCTTCAACCTATCTTCTTCCCTCTCCTTACAAAAAACTTCATCCTTTCTTTTCCCCCTCTTAAGGGGAGCGTTTGACGAAAAAATCGAACCCAAATTTTTCCTGATATTTCCCATACCCGACCCTTACACCACTTGACTATATTCTAAGAAATTTTTATTAAAAAATTCGCAATAGTTTTGGAGTTATAAACCAAAATCGTAACCCTACTATCACTGAGAAAATTAAATTTTTTCGTATGATGTAATGATAACTTCAGTATATCGGTAGTAATTTCAATTTAGCTATCAAAGAAGAATATCTAAATGCGGTATATGGCAACTATATCCTAAGCAAATGCGTAGAGGCTCTGTTGGGTGAAGGAGTGAACCCACTTGGGCAATCAGTTTCAGCTCAGCTCTCGACGAAACAAGACGTCGCGCTGCCTAACCTTGCCCGTGTTTTGACACACTTTTCATTTAGTGCACTTATATTACTTTGCAAGTCATTTTTTTGCATTTTTCTTGGCTTTGCAATACTTCTTTGTTCAGTAGAAACCATGCCGAGACCAAGAAAATTTAAACAACTTCTACGTTCCATAAGAGAAAGGAAGAAACGACGTCATGAAGAGGGAGGCATCCAAGAGAGAGGAAAGAGGGGGACCAGGAGCCTAAATATATAAAATATAATTCAATATACATAAAATAATAATCACAGATAACACCAATATGATATAACATATAAAATTTGTCATAAAAACCTCAAAGTGTGAGACAACAAGCAAATAAATGGTCAGACTTGCAAAAAATCCCTCATAAAACTTTGGAGGCCGATATCTCAAAACTAAAGTTATCGACCTTCTAATGGAAACTCAGACGTAACGAATTCACCTATCTCAATGAAACAAAAAGCAAATGAAAGCTAAATAAATTATTTACAAAACTATAGAGTTTTTTTGTTTTGTCCCAAAAATATTTTTGGCATTTATTTTTCCACGAAATCGATCAAAGATTTCTCAAAGACCGAAATATATTTGTAAAAAAAAAAAAAAGCTCTATTAATTAATCCTACTCTATAATATCTGTCTACCACATAAATTTCAGCTCTTAGGTTGCATATAGTTATAGTTGAGTTTTTTTTTTTTTAGAGTTTTGGGGGTGCGGGGTTACCAGCAAATAGGGGGGGGCAAGAATGAAAACATGAATACTGACCTTTTCGCTATACATAAAGTAACCAATGCCCAAATTTTCAAATTGATGCATGCAAAAAAAGCAAGTTATTAAAAAAAAACGATTTTTTCAAACACTCCTCTTGATTCAAAAACCTTCAGCCTCTCTTTCATTTTAATTCAAAAACTTTCAGCCTTTCTTCTTCCATCTTCATTCAAAAAGGTTAGCCTCTCTCCTTCTCTCTTCAATAAAAAATCCTTCAGGGTCTCTTTTTCCGTCTTCGTTCAGAAAACCTTGTCTCCATTCTTCCATCTTTATTCTAAAAACCTTCAGCCTCTATTCTTCACTCTTCATTCAAAAGCCTTCAGCCTCCCTTCTTCTCCCTTCATTCAAAAGCCTTCAGTCTCTTTTCTTCCCTTTTCATTCAAAAACCTTCAGCCACTATTCTTCCCTCTGCATTCAAAAACCTCCAGCCTCTCTTCTCCCCTCTTCATTTAAAAACCTTCAGCCTCTCTTTTTCCCTCTTTATTATAAAAACCTTCAGCCTCTCTTCTTCCTACTTCATTCAAAAACCTTCAGCCTCTTTTATTCCATTTTCGTTCAAAAACCTTCAACCCTTCCTCTTCCCACTTCATTCAAAAACCTTTAGACTCTCTTCTTCCCTCTTCATTCAAAAAACTTCAGCCTCTCTTCTTTTCTCTTCATCCATTTTCATTCAAGAACTTTCAGCTTCTCTTCTTCCCTTTTCATTCAAAAACCTTCAGGCCTCTTCTTTCCACTTAATTTGACAACCTTCAGCCTTTCTTCTTCCGTCTTCATTCAGAAAACCTTTAGCCTCTCTTCTTCCCTTTTTATTCTAAAAACCTTCACCCTCTCTTCTTCCCTATTCATTCAAAAACCTTCTGACTCTATTCATCCCTCTTTATTCAAAAACCTTCAGCCTCTTTTTTTCCATTTTCATTCAAAACTCTTCATCGTCTCTTCTTCCCTCTCCTTACAAAGAACTTCAGCCTCCCCCCCCACCTTCGTTCAAAAAAGTTTCAGTCTCTCTTCCATTTTCATTCAAAAAGCCTTCAGCTTTTCTTCTTCCATCTTCATTAAAAAATGTTAGCCTCTCTTCTTCCCTCTTCATTAAAAACCTTCAGCCTCTCTTCTTCCATCTTCATTCAGAAAACCTTCAGACTCCTTTCTTCCATCATTATTCTACAAGCCTGCAGACTCTATTCTTCCCTCGTCATTCAAAAACCTTCTGCCTCTCTTCTTCTTTCTTCATTTAAAACCTTCAGCCTCTTTTCTTCCCTTTTCATTCAAAAACCTTCAGCCTCTCTTCTTCCCTTTTCATTCAAAAACCTTCAACATCCTTTCTTCCCTCTTCATTAAGAAAACCTTCAGCCTCTCTTCTTCCCTCTTTATTCTAAAACCCTTGGGCCTCTCTTCTTCATTTTGCATTAAAAAAACCCTCAGCCTCTCTTCTTCCGTCTTCATTTAAAAACCTACAGCCTCTTTTCTTCCCTCTTTATTCCAAAAACTTTCTTCCTCCCATCTTCCCTCTTCATTGAAAAACTGTAAGCCACTCTTCTTCCCTTTTCATTCAAAAACCCTCAGCCCCAGTTCTTCCCTCTCCGTTCAAAAATCTTCAGCCTCTCTTTTTCCCTCTTCTGTCAAAAAACCTTTAGCCTCTTTTCTTCCCTCTTTATTCAAAAACCTTCAGCCTCCCTTCTACCCTCTTCATTCAAAAACCTTCAGCCTCCCTTCTTTCCTCTTCATTCAAAAACCTTCAGCCTCTCTTCTTCTCTCTTCATTTAAAAACCTTTAGCCTCTTCTCTTCCCTTTTCATTCAAAAACTTTCAGCCTCTCTTCTTTCTTCTTCATTCATAAACCTTTTGCTTCTTTTCTTCCCTCCCCATCAAAAAATCTTGAGCCTCTCTTCTTCCCTCTTCATTCAAAACACCTTCAGTTTCTCTTCTTCACTCTTTATTCAAAAAACCTTCAACCTCTCTTCTTCCATCTTCATTCAATACATTCTGCCTCTCTTTTTCTCTCTTCATTCAAAAAACCTTTAGCCTGTCTTCTTTCGTCTTCATTCAAAAAAACCTTCAGCCTCTTTTCTTCCCTCTTCATTCAAAAACCTCAGCCTCTCTTCTCTCTTCATTTAATAACCTTTAGCCTCTCTTCTTCCCTCTTCATTTAAAAAACCTTCAGCTTCTATTCTTTCATTTTCATTCAAAATCCTTCAACCTCTCTTTTTCACTTTTCATTCAAAAACCTTCAGCCCTCTTCCTCCCACTTCATTTGAAAACCTTCAGCCTCATCTTTTTCCATCTTCATCCAGAAAACCTTCATCCTCTCTTCTTCCCTCTTTATTTTAAACACCTTCAGCCTCTCTTCTTCCCTATTCATTCAAACACCTTCAGACTCTATTCTTCCCTCTTCCTTCTAAAAACCTTCAGCATCTTTTTTCCATTTTCATTCAAAAATCTTCAGCCTTTCCTCTTCTGTCTTCATTCAAAGATTTTAGCCTCTCTTCTTCCCTCTTCATTAAAAAAAAACCTTCAGTCTGTCTTCTTCCATTTTCATTCAGAAAACCTTCAGACTCTCTTCTTCTATCTTTATTCTAAAAACCTTCAGCCTCTATTCTTCCCTCTTCATTCAAAAACCTTCCACCTCTCTTCTCCCTCTTCATTCAAAAATCTTCTGCCTCTCTTCTCCCTCGTCATTCAAAAACCTCTCATCTTCCCTCTGCATTCAAAAACTTTAAGCATCTCTTCCCTCTTCATTTAAAAAACCTTCAGCCTCTCTTCTCTCTTCATTAGAAAAAACTCTAGTCTCTTCTTTTCTCTTCATTTGAAAAACCTTCAGCCTCTCTTCTTCCATCTTCATTCAAAAAACATTCAGCCTCTCTTCTTTCATTTTCATTCAAAAACCCTTTTCCTCATCAGCCTTTGTTCTTCCATCTCCATTCAAAAAACCTTCATTCTCTTTTCTTCCGGCTCAATTCAAGAAACCTTCAGCCTCTCTTCTTCAATTTTCATTCAAAAACCTTCAGCCTCTCTTCTTACCTCTTCGTTCAAAAACCTTCAGCCTCTCTTCTTCCCTCTTCATTCAAAAAACCTTCAAGCCTCTCTTTCCGCTTCATTCAAAAAAATGTTTAGCTTCTCCTCTTCCCTCATCATTCAAAAAAATCTTTAGTCTCTCTTCTTCCCTCTTTATTATTCTAAAAACCTTTAACCTCTCTTCTTTCCTCTTCATTCAAAAACCTTCAGCCTCTCCACTTCACTCTTCATTAAAAAACTTCAGCCTCTCTTCATCCCTCTTCATTCAAAAAACCTTCAGCCTCTCTTCTTTCCGCTTCATTCAAAAAAACCTTCAGCCTCTCTTTTTTGCTCTTCATTCAAAAAGCCTTCAGTCTCTCTTCTTCCATCTTTATTCTTAAAATTTCAGCCTCTCTTCTTCCCTCTTCATTCAAAAGTCTTCTGTCTATTGTCTTCCATTTTCATTCAAAAACCTTCAGCCTCTTTTCTTCTTTTTTTCATCCAAAAACCTTCATCCTTTCTTCTTCCCTCTGCATTCAAAAGCGTTCAGCCTCTCTTCTTCCCTCTTCATTCAAAAAAATCAGTGTCTCTTCTCCCCTCTTTATTCCAAAAACCTTCAGCCTGTCTTCTTCCCTCTTCATTCAAAAACTATCAGCCTCTCTTCTTCCCTTTTCATTCAAAAACTTTCAGTCTCCCTTTTTCCTTCATCATTCAAAAAATCTTCAGCCTCCCTTCTTCCCCCTTCATTCAAAAACCTTCAGTCTCTCTTCTTCCCTCTTTATTCTAAAAACCTTTAGCCTCTCTTCCTCCTTCTTCATTCAAAATTCATTCAAGAACCTTCAGCCTCTCTTCTTCCCTCTTCATTCAAAAGCCTTCATCCTCTCTTCCCTCTCCATTCAAAAATTCTTCAGCCACTTTTCTTCCACCTTCATTAAAAAATTTTCAGTTTCTCTTATTCCCTCTTTATTCAAAAAATCTTCAGCCTCTCTTCTTCCATCCTCATTCAAGTTTATTCAGCCTCTCTTCTTCCCTCTTCATTCAAAAAATCTTCAGCCTCTCTTCTTCCTTCTTCATTCTAAAAACCTTCAGCCTCTCTTCTTCCTTCTTCATTCAGAAAACCTTCAGCCTTTCTTCTTCCCTCTTTATTCTAAAAGCCTTCAACTTCTCTTCTTTCCTCTTCATTCAAAAAACCTTCATCCTCTCTTCTTCCCTCTTCATTCAAAAAACCTTCATCCTCTCTTCGTCCCTATTCATTCAAAAAACCTTCAGCCTCTCTTCTTCCCACTTCATTCAAAAAACCTTCCACCTCTCTTCTTCCATTTTCATTCAAATACCTTCAGCCTCTTTTCTTCCATTTTCATTCAAAAAACTTCAGCCCCTCTTCTTCCCTCTTCATTCATAAACTTTCAGCCTCTCTTTATCCACTTCATTCAAAAACCTTTAGCCTCTTTTCTTCCCTCTCCATTCAAAAACCTTCAGCTTCTCTTCTTCCCTCTTCTTTCAAAAACTTTCAGCCTCTCTTTTTCCCTCTTCATTCAAAAATCCTTCTGCCACTTTTCTTCCATCTTCATTCAAAAAACCTTTAGTCTCCCTTCTTCCTTCTTCATTCAAAAAACTTCAGCCTCTCTTCTTCCATTTTCATTCAAAAACCTTCAACCTCTCTTCTTCCATTTTCATTCAAACACCTTCGGCCTCTCTTCTTCCCTCTTCACTAAAAACCTTCAGCCTCTCTTCTTCCCTTTTCATTCAGAAAACCTTTTGCCTCTCTTCTTCCCTCTCCATTCAAAAAACCTTCAGCCTCTTTTCTTCCCTCTTCATTCAAAAACCTTAAGCCTCTCTTCTTCCCTCTCCATTCAAAAAACCCCCAGCCTTCCTTTTCCCATTGTCATTCAAAAACCTTCAATATTTCCTCCACACCCAGGACTCCATTGACTTCAGACAACATCTGTCTATTTCCATTTTACATTCAGGTATTTATTATTCCTTAAACATTCTTTTCTTCATTTTTCGCTGCAGAACAAATCCTTAAGATTTTTTTTTTTTTTGCCTTGTCCATTATTTTATTGTTTGCCTTCTTCTGTACGTTCTCCTTTATGCTGTATATAATCTTCTCTTATGTCATGAAATACATACACACTGAATAATAACCTTTTTCCTTCATTAAAACTTTTACATCCTCATATCATATCACCGAGAATATGAATTAAATTAGGAAGATAGAAATAAAGTAATAAGAAAAATGGGGCAAGGCATGGGTAGTTTACCAAGTCAAGGGCTTTCATGGTGGAGTTATATTCAAGTTGCATGTGCAAGATAACTCGGATAGCAGCACATTCTCTAGGACAAGAGGTTGATGATTTTGTGTGGCAATGCATGAGGCTGTGTATGGTCATTTAGGTGTGACTTAATTTGGGTACTTTTTCGTTGCCGGGATACAAAGAACAATCAATGGCAAGGTAGAAAAAGTATGGATGTCATATCGGGAAAGAGAGGAAAAAAGCAAAAAGCATTGTATGTTAATCAAAAAGGCACAAGCTAGTCGATAAAAATGAGAGAGAGAGAGAGAGAGAGAGAGAGAGAGAGAGAGAGAGAGAGAGAGAGAGAGAGAGAGAGAGAGAGAGAGAGAGAGAGAGAGGCGCAATCCAATCGAGAGAAAAAGTAAGAGAGAGCAATGCAAGAACTAATGTGATCCTAATAAGATAATGAGGAACCTAGAAGGCAAGGTTAAATTTACTATTTCACAACTTACCGCAACACAGTATCAAAATTATCAAAAGTTCACGTTAAGAAAATACAGAAAACTTTACTTCAGCATAAAGATTACCTAGTGATATCATGCACTATTGTTGATAACATCACTCATACAGAAATAAAAAAAAAATTCTTATGGCATGCAAAATAATTAACATAATTTTCAACTTTCCAAAGTCACCCTACACTTTTTGAGAAGCATAACAAGTACATAAACTCGTGGACAGAGGCTCCTCCAAGACGGTGTAGGATGGGTGAGTTGCGCTCCATAGCACTGCACCTTGGAACGAAAGCTATTATTATAAAAGAGAGTGAAGGCCAAGGGTAAAACGCCCTTCTCTAGAGAAGATCTCAGTGTGTGAGACGGAAGAGAGCGCCTTCACCGAGGTTTCAGTTAAAATCTTTCTCATTGTTCCTTTGTTATTACTGGGTTGTGGGTACCCTTTCTACTTGAACATGACTGTGTTTTCTGACGAACAAAATTTTTTGAAGAAATTGCCAATAATGAAAACAAGAAAAAAAGAGTGAAATAGGAAAAGGGAAAGAAGGTGGTATAAAAAGAAAGGTTAATGGGATAATATAGATAATTCCTTATATCACTGGACATCAGGGATTGACTTTTCTCAATACTTCAAAAGAAAGAAGTCAGAGGGTAAAACCCCCTTGCCCGAGTGAGACTTCAGGCCTTATTCATACCTAAAGAGAGACAATCCCAGAAAGCTTCTGGCACCAGGGAGGGAATCAGCACCTGCACGATTTCAAAGACAGACTTTTATATAGATTATATACATACCTACCAATGAAGATAATTTTATAATAGAAAGCTGTATAGACTAAGGAATTCTTTGTCCCATACATTTAAGGCCTTTTCGTGTTGAAAAGAGTCTTTTGTAAGTTTGTTTTCGGAAGAGAGAAGTGTGCTTTGTAGGGGCTATTTTCTAGGTATATTGCCAGTTTGTCATTAAAGTCGATAATTATGCCGTCAAAAAAATTTTTTATTGTGGATTAAAATCAGGTCAGGTAAATGAACCTTTTGTAAGTTAACCCTAAGAAAAGGAAACTGTAGCATCTTATTTTTAGATATAAATATGTAACTAGGACTTTTCCAAGTTCGTCCCTGAAGTAGAAAACTCAGTTGTTTATAGGATGTATTCAGTGACTAAAGTTTGAAAAGAGACAGGATTTGGTCAATTTTGTTTTTTGAGTAATTGGTTGCTGTTTTCGGAACGTTTCTTTTAACGCATAAAGGTCTTGTACCGGCTAGAAGTACTATAGCAAATTTAATCTACTGTGGAGAAAAGCATGCTTTTAAGGTTATTTAAATGATGAATGTGTTTTGAGAACCAAAAGGCTGTTGCAAGTTTGCTTTTAAAATGGGAAACTGATATCCTAGGGTATTTTTCTTATAGAGTGGTACATATTTAATGTTACTTTGAAAGATAACAAATTACTTTCTCGAGGAGAACATGGTGCTGTGAATAGGAATTTTAGGTGCTTGAGTCAAATTTAAAAACATTTGTTTTTGGTCGTATGGAATGATTTTGCATGTTAAACTTTGTAATCGCAAGCTCCCTCTCATCCTGTTCATTTTAATAGTAAATGTTTTTAAATAAACTCATGATATTCACAAGTGTGCTAAGAAATGTTTTGGACGGGTAAATTCTCTGACATATCAAACGAATTTGATCGCTGAAACTTATTTTGATAAAAAAAATGCAAGGTGCATTATTCAAATATCCACAGCCTTAAAGCAAATTTGAGTGTATTGACCCCTCTGACAGTTGTACGGTAACAATGGAAATGTTGCGCTGATTTGTACATTCGTAATACTTACTGGGAAAACAGTGTGATTCGTGTTTCCGGCTTTGCGGGAAACAGAATAAAAATAGAAAGAGAAAGAGATCTGTAATTGGCAAACCTCAACCCCCTGAATGACATGTATGAGTATGTATGAGAAATTGTACTTCATTTTACTCCATGAAAACCAACTACTGTAGATCCTAAAGTCATGATGGACGTTGGTTTGGTGATTCTTATAATCAGGCATATCACCCATGTAGGTGAAATGGCATCCAGTTGACACAGCAGTATCTTGCAGAATGTTGTCAGAAATCAAATGCAGTTAAAAGATGTCGTCCTTAGATCATTTACGATAACAGTTCGGACACAAAGCCAAGAAGAGCATGCAGACTGATCTTTAGTATAATCCTGTATCCAGAACATTTAGTATATATACCTACTGTTCCCTTCTAATTGCCTAATGATGGAAAACTGTTAACGAACCCCGAGGACAAAGCTATTTCCTAGCACATTCCAAACTACAGTTTTCAGTGGAGAGTTTTTTCCTGTTAACTCTCATCCTTTACAACTTCTCCTTAAGTCTTTTGGGTGAAAAAAGATTCTAGATAGCCTTGATGTTTCTAATTAGAAGATCTGGATAAGGTTCTCTCCCATCATTTCAAAATAAATGTCCTGCGTCCTTTTACCCAAGCTGAATGTAACATATAGCTTTTGTTTTTGAAATGACATTTTTTCCTGGACGAGCTGAACATATAAACTTATATGACAGTCCCTAAAGCGTTGGAAAAGTGGTGGTTGCAGCCATTATAGGCCAATGTCCAACCTCCTTGTGCTTTTTATGGATGCTAAAACATTCATCTGTGATCTCCCATGTACAAGTTGGCATGTTTACAGAAGACAAATAAGTACTTGCGATGTTTTAATTCTGTCTCGTTGTGTTCAAGACATACACGACATTGGATATGAAAAAGCTTATTTTAATGCTGATTTGATGTGGCTAACAAAAAGGTTCATATAAACTTTGAAACTTGATTATTTGAGGCCACTGCTCTTGATCTC
The DNA here is from genome assembly GCA_039081455.1 of Macrobrachium rosenbergii. NCBI lineage: Eukaryota > Metazoa > Arthropoda > Malacostraca > Decapoda > Palaemonidae > Macrobrachium > Macrobrachium rosenbergii. The sequence goes on from JANJGK010000008.1 coordinate 2,686,513, forward strand.
ATTCACTTATTTTGAAGGGCCTCAGAACAGATGGATTCTGCCAGGTAATATTCTAGGACATAATTATGCTACTGTGTATCTACTGTATACTTGTGATGTGACTGCTGGTCTAGAAAATAAGACAGTACAATTTGCACATGATACTACCCCAGTTGCAGTTATTCCCCCCCAAACCCCAAACATGAAATGAAGTTGTTGCTAGCCTTAACTTAGTTTTTGAAACGATCACTGTATTCCATGATCCTTAGCATCTGATGACGTATGCTGATATCTTTGAATCACAGTATCTTTGAACGAGACATAAATATATTTCAGCTAATGCTACCAGAAAACTAGGTATTATTAGTAATCTTTCGTATAGCTACAGAGATTACTATAAAAAGGTTAAATGCATTAAGTCTATTGTTCTGCCCTTAACGGAATACTAATCTGCTCTCTGGATTTCACCAGCCTCCAGTTATCTTTCATATTTTAGAATAGATTATCTGAAGTGGTAGTTTCCTTTTTCCCAATAACAGTAATTAGGATTTACATCCTCGCCGAAAGACATCATGTCTGGCCTTATTTCACACAGTCTATTTCTACATGGAAGTTATATTGGTACCACTTATAATCACACCCTATGAGGATGAAGGGCTGTGTTAACACACCTCGCAGAATCACATATACACATTTTGTTGTTTCTTTTTTTTTTTTAATGAGGCTACAAGGTATCAAGTAATTATGAGTAATTTTCTACCATTATGCAAAAAAATGGCTGAGTGGGCTTGATATGGTTTTGAGAGCTCTTACTTGTAGGTGTAAAATGACCTTGACTGGTTAGATGCTCATTGCTCTAAGACAACTTTGCTTTATGAAGGTTATGCTGCTGTAATCTGGACTATTTTTGAAGAAAGATGGAAACTTAAGGGGTTTTGCTAGTGTCACTCTTGGCAGAGGCAGTTGTTTGGTAGGCTTTGGTCCAGGCTCACCACTCTGTATTCAAGCTATTAGTTGTGTCATATCTCAAATTTTGTCAGAGATAGCTCAGTTGAATGGCAGTACCCCCGACAAACACATAGCATTGTGCACTAAGTTTCCAGCCACCCACTGTGAGACGATCATCCAAGTAACAGGAGCGTATTCACTTTGAAGCAAGGCAGGCTCAAATGGCCTACTAGGGTCAATTACTCTTAAGAGACTGTACTGTAAACACCATCCTGCGGCCAGCTACCTGCAATCAGTAATTTCCAGAATCACCTTCTTAATCCAATACTAAACTTAACAGAATAAAATGGTCATGAATTTCTGTGAAGAATGGCGAAATATTTACCCATAATCAGCTTGCGTCTCTTTTATATGCTTTGTAATTTTGGAAGTGAAATAAAATATTAAAAATGTTCTTTCCCTAAAGTAAATTGAATTTTTACTTTGGGACAAAACATCACGTGGCTATACCTTCTCAAGGGGAAATAATGCTTTTTGCTGTAGTTTTCCTAACTAAATAACAGTAACAATAATGATAATTGGGTTAATATAGCAAGGACTTCTTTAAGTAAGGCCGTTAGATATGTATAGATATCCAGAAGAGTTTTGGCAAATTTACTTTTAGAAAGAATTTTATGCATGTTTCCTAATTTTTTTTCAGACCCACGTCTTAGTTTAATTAGAATAACGTTTTGCGGGGTTGGCTTGCTGAAAGAATGATCACTTTCTAGATTTCTAGATAACTTTTATTCAGATTTAACTTTTAAGTAGAAAGGCTAACAGCCAGAGGTTTAACTTTGAAATCAAAATGTAATTATTCCCAGAACTACTTTTTTTCTAGTTTGCAGAAAACATTACCATCTAAGAGATATTTACACGTAGACAACTGTGCTTTCTAAGTATTTATTGGTAGAGAAATGTCTCATAATCCCAAGGGAGCATTTTTTAAAGTTAGCGTTTTGCTTTGCCTTTCCGGCTGATAAAATTTTCCACACAGATAAATATCTACAGGTATGCACTAGGAGGAAAGCTATGCCCTAAAGAGTACTTTTTTTAGGCAGATAAATGTCTTAAGACAGAATGATGTTCTACAAGCTTGCTTGTAATAAAGAAAACTGCTGTGCAAGAGTTATTTTTTTCAAGATTATTATTATGAGACAGAATAATATTTGATCATTTCCTCTCAAGAGCAGCAGTTGGATTAATTCCGACTGCAGGATTCATTATATATTTTTGCTTTATATACCTATGGTTTTCTTAAAGGAAAATTCATCTCTATATTAATTAATCTCTTCCGAAAACTGTGCTGTCTAATGGAATTTAGAAATTGATGAGTGGGTTACGATATCCAGAAATAGACTGTTTAAGTTTTTTTGTGTTGAGCGAAAAACCATGATGGTTATGGGATTTTTTTCTTTATGCAGATACATATCTTAAACTGGAATGGTTATCAGAAGTTCACCGTTAGAGTAGAAAACGGCGCTATCGACTAAGTTTTTGTGTGAAATAGCTCGAATGACATCTTGCAAGTAATCTTTGAAGGAAATAAAGTTTTGTGTCACGTTTTCTTGGATAGAAAAATGTATCTTAAGTACCTAGATGGCCTTTGTGTATACATTTGTCAGACTCATTTATTGTGTAGGTGAGCTTTACACGATTATTGCTTTTTTTTTAAATAGCTTTAAAAGAAGTGTTAGGATTTTTTGTTCAGAGTATATGACTGCAGACCAGGTAACATATTTAAATAGGCAAGTCTTTGGAAAACTAACATGACATGTTTAGTAGGTTTGCTTTGAGGTGGCTAAAAAATTGCTGACAAGCATGCTTATGTAGTAAATTGGAATTAAAGGTTGTTCTATGTTGAAGGTTTTTTAGTCAGATAAAATGGCTTCTTGCAATTGCTATTATGAATTGTGTGCTTCACTTGGGTTATAAAAAGTCTAAAAAACCGTCTAAGGTTGGTAAAAGAAACCTATAAAAGTTCACCATCAAATAAAGAAGTAATTTATTTCATGAATTTCAACGTATCTAGAATTACGTTTTGCAAGTTTGTCGTCGGGTAGACAAAATGCGGTCTACAGGATGCTTTCATTTGGATTCCTTCTTTTCTGAGAATCTTGGCTGTCTGCTGGACTTTTTAGCCAGATGGGAAGTTGTTAATAACAATAAAAACATTTTTTTGTGATAAGAGTGAAGCATGTGTTAGAATTTGTAGAAGGGGGGCGGGGGAGGGGGGTGATGGGTGACTGGTATGGTTTGAAAAATACGGCTGAGGTGAGGGTGTATGTCTTTATGGATAGACTGTTGCGAGAAGCCAAGAGAAGAAGGTTTATGAATACGGACTGACGCGGAGTTGATGATAAAGTACTGACTGGGGATAGTAAAAAGAAATTGCAGGCTAGGCAAGGAGTTTGAAAGTGTTTGTAAAAGGAGTAGACTGAGAGTAAATATAAGTGAAAGTAAGGTTATGATGGTAAATGGGAACCAAGAAGCAGGCACGATGAAATTTGATATGGATGGTGCAAGACTGAAAGCAGTACAGTAGGTTCATACAGGTACTTAGGAGTAAATTTTATGAATGACAGTACATTGAGAGAAGAGGCGAGTCATAGAATCAGTGAAGTGAGGATAGCAGCAGAATATGTGCAAAATATTCAGAGAAGTTTGGAGTGTCTGTGATTGCTGATCCAACTCTCCTCCATGGAAGTTAAATGTGGTTGTTGGATTGTGAATGAAATGAAAAGTGTATATGCTGTAAAGATGAATTGTTCCTGTGTTATATGTGGAAAACAAATTTAAAGGAGCTGCAACATGGTTCATGTAAGTGAAAACATGGATCAGATGGTTCAGTCATGTGAAACATTACAGGATGATAAGTCAGTGAATACAAATGGGAGTTTTAGGAGGAAGGTGAGGAGGGCCTCGGAGGGGCTGGAGTAAAGATGTGGTGAAATGGGCATTGGAGACACAGAGCTTCAACATCCAGGTGGTGAGTGTTCTGTATGCATATAGTGGTAGAGATATTGTATCACAGAGATAAATGTCTCTGGAAACAGCAACATCGGGGGGATTTTTAAAGAGATGAGTAGGTGAAGACAGCAAGAACAACTCGTATAAAGCTTCCGTTTGAAACAGGAACTATAGCTAGGCTTAGAAATGTAAATATATGAATTCAAACAGCATTCGAGATTTTATCAAGTTTTGATCTTTGATAGATGCTATTTGCTTTTAGAAGGAAAATGATGTGTCCTAGCAAATACTGATACAGATGAATAATTCAAGGTAGCCTTTTTAATAGTAGCGTATGATAGCTGAGAGAACTTTGAAAAAAGTTTATTTAAAGTAGGAGACTGTTATTTAGATAAGTTTTGACCAGAGGAATGTACAGTAGTGAAAAACTCATTTTCTGGAAATTTGTCTTACAAACGAATAAGAGTTCATTCTAAGGGATTCATTTTAGCTATAGTTCCTATGATATATAAAAAGGATTGTAGAAGAGTCCTTTGAAAAGACAACTACCGTCGAGAAGATTTTATATTAGGTAGCCAGAACGACCTTTTACTAGTTTGTAATAGGAGTAGGAAACTAGACTGCTTATCCGACATTTTCCCCGATACTATTCTCAAATAAATGAACAGCGTTTTGTAAGTTTCCTTTTAAATGAGAAACCGTCATTTAGAAAACGCGTATATTAAGTGAAGAAAACTGTGTCAGTGTGATTTTCATAGGGAGATGACAGCCGAAAATTTCTCGCCGAACATTTTGTCACTTGACTTTTCAAAGTGAAAACTTCATTCCCCGTTAGATTTTTCCGGGATAATTACTTTAACATGCACAGAATGACTTCACAGAATTTGAAAACTACGCGTTTACAGTATTAATAACTTTTCCTCTATGATTTTGCAACTGAAAACTGTGCAGTATAGGGGATTTATTTTATATTCATAAATCTCTCAAGATACCTAAATGAATTCCTTTCATGATATCTACATCGCCGATTGGATAAGACTCTGAAGACAGACTTTTGAAGACGGAACTGCGCCGTCTGCAGCATGTCCAGATAGACGACGAGTGGCCCAAGGCTGCCTCGAGAATACTTTTAAGTTTTATTGTGGAGTTGGAGGCTGCGTCCTCTATCAGATTTCTTGACGGTGATTTTGTTAATTCTATGAGGATGCTTGTCCTCTTTGTAGAAATTCCGTTTTCTGAACGGTTTTCTTTTATTTGGTTTACAAATTCATTAAAAAGGACTTGCTTGTTTGAGTCGTATATAAAGGAGAAGAACTGAAGTTCAGAAAGAAAGATAAAGGTCTTGAGGAAGTTGGGCGAACCTTCAGCAAACTTACGCCAGAAATACCAAGCTAGACGGATTTTCAACATATGTAGGCTACGTGGGAAGGATTCTAATCAAGTGTCCAGAGGAGCATAGACGAACTTGTACTATATGTTCATTTTGGTTATGAATTTATAGTTAGATTTGGATAAGTAAACCGACTTATGATATTGGTAATATGCTGCTACATACTCTGTTTTTAAGCAAATAGATGTATGTTTCTTGACAGTTAGGCCTTTATGCTGGTTTGCCTTTTGGGTATATCAGAATTTAACTATAATTTTGCAATATTATCTTTGGAGTCTTCAACTGCAACGACCAAATGAATTTTTTTTTCGTTTTGCACTAGAGTTGATAACTGTTTGTCTGAGGAAAACTTGCGATAAGTGAGTGATCATCGTAAAATAGATAGTCTTATAGAATTTTCCATTTTCAGATAAAGTCCTCAGATTGCTAGACTGACTGTGGTAAGTCTGTTATTCTTTGAGTACGTGAGGCGCATCTGCAAAAATGTTAGAAATGAAAAGTCCTTAGATCCAGAAGAGCGGCTTGCGTGTCTTAAGAGTAAAAACATGAAGACTCATCTAGATATCTAAAGGGATTTTCTTTTAGATTCATTTAGTTGCAATATTTAATACTCAGAAGTTCACGTAGAGTAGAAGACTGCTTTCTGCCTGTTTCAAGGTCGACAGTTGTCATAGGATATTAAGATGGCATACCTGTCAAGTTAACTGCCTTCTTTAAAACTAATGTGTCAAGAATCTTTCCAAAATTGCTTCTTTTATGTTTTTCTCTAATTTATTGAAAAAAAAAAAATAATTTTTACATGTTAGGTTCTGGGACCGGCAAAATGTGCGATTTAATGAAATTCTCACACCTATATAAGGCTTATAGCATCCATGTAGACATTTTTGGAAGTTTTTATCAAGGAGAGAAACTACGTTGGCCGTTGAGCTTTTTTTTAACAGTAAAATCTTCAGACAGTGAGATTGCCATTAGAATAGAAATCTCATATATCTATGATATTTCCATACAAATAAATATCTGAGGGTGTCGAGAGGAACTTTTGAATGGTTGTCTTAAGGTAAAAAACAGTGTTACCAAATTATTTTTGCAAGGTCAATTCATTTCTTAGGATAGCTAGGAGAATTTTTGCAGTTTTGGTATAGAGTCAAACCTGTTCCGCACAGGTAATGTTTATCGTAAACTAAGCTTAATGGTATTTTGAAAATTTTTTTCCTTTGAATAATAAAACCTTGCTCTGTAAAGGATTATTTTGCATGCTAATTCTTTGGGTAGAAAGTATGATGACTGCGGGATTTTTTAAAATAAAGATAGGGTCTGAAGACAGTAGTGGTAGAATTGGTTTCTGAATAATGAACTGCAGTCTTGTCTCGCCCAGTATGCGTGGGGGCAGGGAGTGGAGTGAGGTGGGTTGGGGACTGGGGCCGGGATGGGACTGCGCTTTTCTGTGTTGATTCGTTGGATGGACGAAGGCTGCCGGAAAGGCTTTGGCATCAATGTCTTGGGAAAGCTGCAAAAACTCTTTTGCAAGTTTGTCTTGGAGCAGAGACGTTCGTTCTCTGGTGAAATACAAAACAATGCAAATTTTGATACATTCCCCATTTTGCTGTATTTTCCGTAAGCCGTATTTTTTGTGATCCATCCAGTATTTTGAGACACTTTTTGTTTTCTGTAAAATAAAATTATTGTGCCGGTTTTGTCTGTCCGTCCGCACTTTTTTCTGTCCGCACTTTTTTTCTGTCCGCACTTTTTCTGTCCGCCCTCAGATCTTAAAAACTACTGAGACTAGAGGGTTGCAAATTGGTATGCTGATCATCCGCCCTCTAATCATCAAATGTACCAAATTGCAGCCCTCTAGCTAAAGTAGTTTTTATTTTATTTAAGGTAAAAGTTAGCCATAATCGTGCTTCTGGCAACGATATAGGATAGGCCACCATTGGGCCGTGGTGAAAGTTTAATGGGCCGCGGCTCATACAGCATTATACCGAGACCACCGAAAGGTAGATCTATTTTTTTCGGTGGCCTTGATTATGCGCCGTAGCGGCTGTACAGAAAACTCTATTGCGCCGAAGAAACTTCGGCGCAAATTTTACTTGTTTGTGTTTAGGTTACACTTATGTCATTGAAACCCCTCAATAAGTTCCATAGGAAGAAAGTCGAAGCAAAACAGCTGTGACATGACAGTAGATAAGACTGAGCGTTAAGTTGCGATTCTTGACATCTTTGGCGATATACTGTACAATAGGTAAGATGGTGTTATCGGCTTCCTGAAATTGACGTGTGTAAGTCAACAGAATTCAACCGGTACAAGAAAGAAAAAATATGATCTCTTATCTTAGATCAATTTTTTTTACTTAAGAATTCGCATAGCCTACTGTTTCTATAAAGCTTCCAGTCAACCAGTTTTGGAGTATTTACTCTCATATCGTTTGTGATCTTATCATCATTTCTAATCTACCCATAACTATGTTTAGTGTGGCACCTTCAACAGGCTAGAAACTAGCAGGAACAAAGGAAGACCTCCATTTTAGGAGGTCATAGTTTCAATTTTTCCTAAGGTATTAATGAATGTATTTTTTGAAATTATTTTATTTTTCTTACTAATTGTACGCATATACATAGTTTATAAGATATAAAGATATTCAGAATAATAATAATAATAATAATAATAATAATAATAATAATAATAATAATAATAATAATAATAATAATAATAATAATAATAATAATAATAATAAAAATAATAATAATTTTTACTATTTTTATCTCTCCAGCTGTGTGGTGTGAGGAAGAAGATTGTCTGGACTACCAGAATATACAAATCTCCAAAGACTTTGATTACTAGAGTTACCAAGAAACGATGATTTCAAAGGATTAGAAGAGCGAGGCATTTCATGTTTTACTGAATATGAAATATATGTTGCAAATTACTGTGAAGTCTTCATTATTACCTTACCTACCTTACAACAGAATTTAACGTACGATAGCACGCCCTCGATAAAAATATGGACTAAAGGTTCTAAGACCAAGTCCAATCTTAGTTCTCTGAATTCTCAGAGAAATGATAATTTTTTCTGACAAATATTTTAAATAAGACAAAGTACCTCCCCAGCTATGAAGGCTGAAATATTATCAGAGGTCAATAAGAAATATTTAATTTTTCTTCGTTGAGCTGAAGTCTAGGAAGTTTAGCAAAGCTCTAGTGAAATCGTAGGGATTTGAGGAAGAAACCAAATCCTGAGAAGAATAGCCGTATCGGTAAAAATGAGAGAATCAGATTATCAAAAGATTGCAAGGGAAAATAGAAATGCAAAATTATCATTATAAAAAAGGTATTAATTATGAGTTAGGACATGTAGCCTATAAGAATTAATTACAAATTTTGAAATGCTTAGAAAATATAGACATCTCATTTCAAAATTTGGATCAATGATAATAAGGAGATAATTATCTAATTACAAAAAACTTGTGTAAATGAGGTGTGCAGTAAATGACTGCAAGAAATTGAGCAAGGATAAGTAGGCGTATAGAAATCTGATGGATTCTATTTTGGTCACCATTCAGTACCAAATCCTCTGGCAACATGCACACCAAGCCTTGCAAATTGCAGTTGTAAGGACCTCAATGAGATTATCACTTTCTTACTCTATATGGATTTATTCTCTTATCCCGACCTACTGTGTTTTTGTTGCAACCCTAATGGGTTTGAAAAGCCCGGTAGCCAAGGATACATTCTTGCTCTGCTTTACTGTCACTCCAGTGAGGTGGTGTTCTTCTGATGAAGTTTTCCTGGATTGTTAGTTAACTCCCTGAGGGATGGCACACATCTTATGATATCCCATAATTGCACATAAAAACTTCCGGTGCGCATCATATGATGATTATTATTTCCAGCCGCGAGTTTTGAATGAATTTTTGCAGGAAAACATTCGTATGGCTTGTGATGGCTATAAATAACAGTATAACAGTCATCCCCAAGATTTCGTGGTGGAAGGTGATACCCCAAGGTCTACAACTCCGCGAACCAATACTTCTCGTGTCAATCGCTGGAGAATATGGCCAGAGAATTAGGCATAAAATGCCTCAAGTGTCGTTGACAGAAGAGGAAATCTCTTGTCAGTTAGAATCATAAAAACCAGAAGAGGGCGAATTCGCTGAATCTGACAGTGGGAATGATGAGGGCGATAAAAACATCGATATACAGGAGGGCTCAGGACCTTTGGATATCAATGATAATGTTGATAATTCAAGTTATCAACAGGAAGAGCTTAGTGATGCAGAAAGCAATGTAAGTACGCGTTTTGAAAGCGAAGTCATTGCAGATGAACAAGAAGAGCTGTTTGTCGACATGGCAGGTGTTCTAGGTTGCGCTCAGGATCCAGAGAAGAACGGGCCTGCTAACGCGCAGGTCAGAATATGAGCGGGTAGGATAATGAACTCCCGCAAGCCCCCAAACCTCGACTGGGGCTCGGGCTAAGCCAACCCAAATAAAAGATTTGGTTTAAAAAGGCAACCCAAAATATGTCCCTCTATTAATATTTTATTTTTATCCTGTCTCTAAGGATTTCTTTGATAGATATTCATTTATAATATGTGTAGATTCCAGTATATAAATACCAGTTGTATCGTACAAAATACTTCATTTGCCAACATTTCCCCTCGCAGTAAATGTCAATGTGAGACATTTTTTCCAATCAAGCACGTTGTTAAAATATTGTCAGCACCATGCCGAAGAACTGCACAGTTTTTGGGCGTTTTAACACAAAAAGGAAAATAAAATATTTAGATTTAGTCATAAGTTTCTTTGGTTTTTTGCGAGGGTTGAAAGTTTTGAGAGACGCATGCATACAAGCATGTTGACGATCTGATAAACTTAACCCAGATCATGTTATCATTTCCTCTTCACTTTTTTGCAAGGATTATACTACAAACTACATGAAATCAAGTTGCAAAATGGAAGGTTTATTTCCGATTATTCCATTCGTGAAATGCATAGTCAGGGGAAGACAGAATGTGGTCTTTCTTATAAGTTAAATGAAAGTCATTTTAACTTGTTAAGCCAAGAGAAACAGCGCGTGAACTGGATAACAGTTGTTATCCAGTTCGCTTGTAAGTGCAATGGTCTACTTAGGTAAGAAAGGTCTCTTAAACAGCAGCAATTTGGAAGAAACTGCTAATTTCATTTATGTTGTTGAGAATGGTTTGAGATTATGAATTCTTCTTCAATACATAATTACAGTATCATGAAATGCTTTCGGGATTAATTATGAGGAGCAGAAAAAATTCTGCAAAAAATGGTAGATACCATGAAAACCATGATGGTAGCAAGCTCACAATTAATTGCCTTTATAGATTTCAAAAGGGAGACATTATGTCAGGTAAGTCTCTTATAGACCTTTACGAAATATTAAGTAAATTATATGGTGTTAAACTCATACCTACAAGGCGATTAAACCAAGATATGTTGGAACATTTTTTTGGTTGCACACGTCAAATGAATGGATCACATGGCAATCCATATTCGGTGAGTTTTCAAATTTTCTTGAGAGATTATTTGTTAGAAAAAGACATTGCACTGTTAAGTAAAAAAAAAAAAAAAAAAACACTGGATTTAAAGACGACGAATTTTCTAGTGCAAAACAGAATAGTGAATGAACTGAAATTATTAGTAGAAATGTGCCTGATTAGAATTTTCTTTAAAAATCTTACCACTGAACTTGAAATTGAAAAGGCAGGATAAAAGGATAATGTTAGAGAAGAACAGAATCTGACTAAGAGAGAGGAAGGAAAACTTGAAAAATCACTTCCTGACGTGATAGAAGAAGAGTAGAGCTCTACGTTACACTGATGGATGCATCGTCAAGAAATCTGCACTGAAATATCCTAATCTGGCTGAGCACAATCAACAGAGGCGGGCTGCATGCAGCGCCTTCTGATGCTTTCACGTCTCGTGAAAGCTTCCCGAAACCTCACGGGAAGTTAATTAAAGACTGCATAAAGTCGCTTGCTTCTGAATTAGAATTGTCTGAAGCTGATGATCCCAAAGATGTAATAATTCTTTTGCTAAAATGTGTGTATCTTAGGGTGAATTATCTAAATCAAATTATTGTAATAAAGAAAAAGAAAATAAACGAGTGCCAAAGCATGGAAAGAAAATCTATGAAACTAATAAACCTAAACTGAATGGGTATCAAGAAGTAGTTTGTTCTTATTTTGTTAAATGAATCCATACAATAATACTTACGATGAAAACGCTTTTGTTTTTATCGTTCTTACTGGACAGTGTTATGCTCTCGGACCTTTAACGACTCATGCCTTCGTGAATTAGTTTAGCATGCATTTAAGTGACAAATAAGAAGTCTTAACTGAAGATGATTATTTAAAAAAAAAAAAAAAAAAAAAAAAGACCGCATAAATGAGCGGTACCTGGACATACGAGTCTTTGGCTGGGAGGGGCTCACGAGACTACCTACGCAGAAAAGGCCTTATTTTCGTTACCAAGTTAGCAGGCCCGTTCTTCTCTGGATCCTGGTTGCGCTCATCAAGCAGCGAAGAACGTGTTCGTATGCATAGCACATCGGCTAGAGCTTTAGGAAGTGATGGCTGGATTGATGGAAGAGATTTTGTGCCCAATGATTACATTTTTACTGGAATGGCAGGAGTTACACGAGCGCGGATTGAGTGATGAGAGTGATGAATCAGGCTATTTTAAACTTTATGCCAACTGTGCGAGAGTCCAAGTCATGGTACATGAAACAAACCGATATCATGGACACCGCATGGCTGGCCTAGTGCCTGGCATGGGAATGATAAAAAAATGACTGGATGTATGTGTAAGGGAAATGAAAGTGTTTCTTGTAATAACTTTACTCATGCTGTTTGTATGTAAACACGGCGTTATGGATTATTGGTCAACCGATGTGTGCCTCCATACACCATGACTGCTGGAGCTTGTGCCCTGCCGCTAGTACCAGGCCATTTACAGATTTTATATTTCACATATAGTGATCTGAGAGACCGATATTCCAATGACAGACTGTGGAAAATAAGGAACATCGTGACGCAAATATTTGAATAACTTTCAAGATATTTCTATCCATTTCAAAAACTTGTGATCAATTAAGTCTTGTGTTATTCAAAGGGCACCTGATTTTGAACCAGTATATTCGATCAAAGAGGCTCAGGTTTAGCATAAAAATATGTTATCTGTGACTGTAAAACTGCGTATGTTATGGATGTTGTTGTTTATACAGGAACTGAAGTAGATATTCCCGCTGATGACGCCTCAGCCACTCAGGAGCAGTCGTAAAAACACTTATGGCACCTGACCTTGGCAAGAGTCATGTTCTGTACACAGACAACTTTTGTACCAGCCCTGACCTAAGTGAATCTTTACACAATGAAGACACTGGTTGGTGCCATTTACGAGAAAAGGAGGGGAATGGCCAGCTTTCTCTCAAACATGGAGAGAGACGAAAATGGTTTTTAGAAAGAAAGGGCATCATCATCTCGCCATCAAGTGGAAGGACAAAAACCAGTTTGCCGTATTGACAACAATACACACTGGCGTGGTAGCACTCACAGGAAGTCGGATGTTATTGTCAACTGCGTAAAAAAACTTGTGGCTTGTCGACAAGTCAGGCATGCCAATAGGTATGACTGAGTGTGCAAGAAGAACAATGAAAAAGCCTTCTTTCACCTTATCGACATCTGCACTCTGAATGAGTATAGCATGTAAAGCTCAAAACTGGAAAGCCCATGGCTTTACGAGATTTCTCTCTGAGGGTTTACAAACAACTGCTCAACAAGCATGGCGCATTTCAGCCAGAGAGGGGTGCCAGAAGGGTGTCGACGACACAAGTTGGTCATATTGCACCCCAGCAATGGTGCCTGAAGCACTACTTCACACCAGTGCGCCAGTACCGCCAAAGCAAGGGAGAGCGAAAGGCCAAAGATTGTGTGCCATGTGTGCAAACTTCGTAAAATGAGAGCGGCTCAAAAATAAGAGGTTGTCGACCTCAAAGTCCAATAAAAGATAAGTCTGTTCACTTGCTGCGAAAAAGTAGCATGAGCCACGCAATGACGTCATCTAGCCCACAAAATGCTGGGTCCTTACATGGAACCGAGTCAGTCAGCAACAAGCTGGTGTTGTGTGCAGAACTCCGGCTGTGGCAATCAAACATGCCTAGTAATTGTGCTGTTAGTGGCTGTACATCCAGTTACGAAAACATTTACACATTATACTCGGTGTTATTTCATCCCTTTCTGCATCAGCTTCATAAGTTGTTATGTAGCCATATCAATGCTAATTATTCCACTACAGAAGGTAAGCTGGAAAATGTACAAAAAAAAAAAAGACATGAGGATAGAAGCTTACATTTCAAAGGTTAATTATCTAATGAAATGCCAAATTACATTATAATGTGTAAGATGCTTTATTCATTTCTCTCTCTCATTTCTACTCATTTACTGCAGTAACTTCTTGTAACTTACTAAGCAATTACTTCAATCTAAACATAATAATAATAATAATAATAATAATAATAATAATAATAATAATAATAATAATAATAATACACAGTAATTTGCTGATAGAGTACAGTGTAAACTGGCCACTCCTCACCAATATTATTAACTTTAAGTTATAACAAGAATAGACAGAAACATTATGTATATATTTTAATCATGCTATTTATATAATTTTTCCTTTAAATACGAATGATATACTTGAAATTAATAGAGTTAAATAGTGTGACTGAGAAGTAGACAAAATAGATAAAAATAAAGTCGCCTATTAATCACTCCGTTGTCTATCATTTAGGATACTCAGGCTAGGTGACGTCACCACCTGCGCACGCATAGACTTATCTTTTATTAGACTTTGGTCGACCTGGGGCCCCAGCTGTAAGGTGGCCTTATGCCTGGAATGCCTTCGCGAATACAACTATGTCGAGTACTAGAAAATGAGAGAGAGAGAGTTTTACTTTGGCATATCGGTTACTCGGGGAATATTCATATATGATTTCTCTTTCTACTATCATAAATGTTTTAATATCGTGTCAATTTATTGAGTTTTTGGATATTTGCCCATAAGTTTACTGTTTGCTATTTTTAGTACATATCTATTATCATTTGTCAGCCGTAATTGTAATCATGTTGGTTGTAATTGTAATTTGAGAGAGAGAGAGAGAGAGAGAGAGAGAGAGAGAGAGAGAGATTGCCCGTGAGGCTCCGGTAGGGAACGAAATCGAGAAAACTGCATGAGATTTTGTATATTTTTGCTAGCAAGTTTACACAGGGAATATTATTGTGTTTAGTTATTGTCATTACCAAATAACATTAGTCATAATTGCAATTTGAGAGAGAGAGAGAAAGAGATCGTGAGTGAAGCTCGGACCGGGAAATGAACGAACTCGAGAACTATATGAGACTTTGCAAAATGTGCCGATAAATTTACTCAGGAATGTTGAAACTTTTATTTATCTTTTACCATATAATGATAGCTGCGATAGTAATTTTCCAATATCTACTACAAATATTAGATAGAATCGAAAATTTAGCCAGTATTTTTTAGAACATTAGAGCCACGAGGCCGTGCGCTGGCCCAAAATTCATCAGGCAGCTTAGTCCTTTGCTCACTTCTAGCAGATATATTCACTTTTGACTCGCTATGGTAAGTACGGAAAAATGTATATATATATATATATATATATATATATATATATATATATATATATATATATATATATATATACACACACACATTGTGCGTGACTTTAAATTTTAAATTGATGTGTATTTTTTTTTTTTATTTGCGGACCTCGAAGTTTGCCCAGTCAAGGGTTTTTATTAATATATATTCAGCGCGACCCGTAAGGGTTAAGGTATTTTGATAGTTTTCCAACTATTGTGACTCCTGATTCTTTCTGCCGCTTGGTTTGGTCATTATTATTGTTGACTTCTTGGTATGTCTCCTCTGTTTTCGAAGGTCAAATTCCAACCAACCATCAGGGAATTACATGGTCACAATCAGATTACTCCCTGCTAGATAACGTCACATTCAGGTATCTCTTCCTCAGCAACAGTTGCTGATGCTTTTTTCGCTTCCCCCTCACTGTAGCTGATCAGGATGTTTGCATACAGCTTCCATTTCTCTGCCAACTTCAACCTTGTAGTCAATGCAATTAACCATCTCTTTGATCTCATATGGCTCTCTTCACTGCAGTTTGCTGGTCCTCCTCTCTTTGTGGTGTTTCTGGTGACCATGAATTGCTCTTTGGCTAGTCATATTCCCAGCTCCAACACTTAATGTTAGGTGTTACACACTTCACCTTTGCAGTCTCCAGTTAACAGTTCCTTGAGGATCTGCCTCGGTCCTCTACAGTCCTTCTTTACAGCAGCTTGATTATGCAAACAAAATAGATTTCAGACCATTGTTGACCCTTTTGCATAAACTTTTACATCTCAGGTTATGCACATTTGTAAACAACCACTTAGTGCTCAACAGCTTTCTCACCTCCCTCAGAAGTAAAGCAGTAATCTTGGTTGTTGAACATTTCTGTGGAATCCTACCCAGATCAAAACTTCAAGTAGCTCTTCTGCTAAATGGTCAGTTTCTATATTAGTGAAGTCTCTCGATGTCAAGATGTATCTGTCGTCCCTTTGTGATATTAGTGATATAGGTCCGATCAAGTCTGCCACTACTCTTTTGAATGGCTGCTCCATTAATGGCATCTTTACAAGTAGCATTTTGCTGGCATAAACTTTCAGAGTATACTTCTTGCAAATGTCACTGGAACTGCAAGATCTGGTGATATCTGCAACTACTCCCGGCCAATGGAAACTTGGTTTTATGGTCAACAGCCTTCTTAGCTTCAAAATGACCACTGCAATAGACACATGGTCCAACTTTATTACTTGAGTATGATGTATTTTCAACAACAGGATTTGCCAACTTTTCAGGTACCTTGTCCTTGGTCTTGGTCTTCATTGGCTTCTAACATTCCACCCTGCCTATCTCATGAGCTTTTAGGTACCTCCCAGGAAGCTTCACCATCCCATCAATGTCCTTTAGTACTCTATCCATTAGAAATTGCGCCTTCTTGATCAGACAAGGGCTAGCAAACCGTTTCCTGATGAGCACGTCTGCTAAATCACTGATCTTTTATCTGCATTCTGCCATTTTGATCTGTTTTTGAAAATCCTTGTTGCCTAGCTACAGTCTGGGTCAGTCTCACAGAATTTCTTCCAAAATCCTTTTTCGGTGGACAAACTTTTTTGGCTCAAGGGCCACATTGGGTTTTGAAAATTGCCAGACAGGCCTGACTACAAACACAAGACAAAATTAGGCCTACATTACCCTGCATAATAGCATGAACTGTTTCTGAATGTAACCCATTATTTAAAAAAAAAAAGGTACAGAAAATAAACTCACCATTTAGTTGTTCATTGGTCACCCTTTTTTTGCGACTGGTGTCATTTTATTTGCGGCAATTTGCAGGACAGCTCCCAAGAGTTCATCAGTAAGCTGGGCTCTGTGACGTCCTTTGTTGAGGCTCATCACACTGAAGGGCCAGACGTGTTCACGACATGAAACAAACTTAACAAAAACACAGCTTACGCTTCAAAACATGTCAAGGTTCCCAGCCTTCAAGACTCATGACCACAGAGAGAGAGAGAGAGAGAGAGAGAGAGAGAGAGAGAGAGAGAGGAGAAAGAGAACGCAGTTTACATATTTAATTTATTTTTCATACGTATGAAAACTTGCAAATTATCGTACGTTTCCAGAGGATTATTTGACAAAGATCAGAAATTATTGCATGTCGTACGTATGGTATTGTTTATCGTACAGATGGTCAAATTATCATATTTGTACGATAGTTATGGTACATTTTAGGAACCCTGGATACGTCTATGGTTGGCTGTGTGTGTGTACAGCGTGTGCCATTCAGTGGTACATTGTGCAATTGCAGTGAAATTATGGCAAGCAGCCAAGCATTGGAACCTTTTTGTAAACGCTCACAGGCCGCATCCAGCCCGGGGGCGGTAGTTTGCCCACTTCTTCATTAGGTTAGCATAGCTCAAGGCTTCATTCTAAGGTATACTAAAAAAAAAAAAGAAAAAAAAACTTTCTGGCCCTTACCTCACAACTTATTCACAGTAATAATACCAGTTTTTTTTTTCAGAACTGAGAATGACAACCCCAAGCCATGTATTATTCATAATATACAGACTAATGCTAAATTATTTATTCGACAAAACTTATGCATGAAATGGACATTTTTCAACCTACTGTACTTCAGGTAAGATTCAAGATCCCAGGATGACTGTTTAACCATTTTATTTTTGTTCATTACCACATTAATAATAGGAAAAGCCATTGATCTACAAAAGTATTAATATTAACACGTGATATGTATACATAGCAGTCATGTATAAAAAACACAATTCTCCTAAAGCTACCAAGACTGGACTCCAGTTCCTTACAAACAACAACTGCATATTTAAAGCTAGCACAATTATGGTCACATTAAGTATAGAAAAACTAGATCATATGAAAAAGCTTCCACTTTAGAATTAGATTTGGAACTCTAACTGTATCGTAAAAAATCGGGAGCAATCTTAAAAGTAAAATTTTATTTATTTCTACGAGACTAAAATACTTGTTTCAAAACGTCCTCCTGAGAAGATTGCTGGATTTTCTTTTGCTTTACATAGATTAGCAAAATTAATGTGACAAACGTTACAATGAACTGATTATAAATGACAGTAATTAGAAACAAACGAAGAGTTTAAAAACTGTCCTTGAATCGTTACCATTTCACAGGAAAGTGAATAGTAGGCTATGCAGTCTTTCATACAACGGGACTTAGCGGGCATCAGGCTCTTTCTTTCTTTTACCTAGGGTAGGCAGAGATTAAAATATGATTCTGAGCCCTATATAAGAGTACAGGTAATTATGTCCTTTTTTTAGAATTTATTTTTGAAGTATCTTAACTAAATCTGTTCCTTTCTATCATTATTCAACACTTCCAATACATCAAGGTTTGGAATAAAATATGTGTATCTATGTGTATCAAGAAACAGTAGTGAATTAGATGACAAACATATGGCATATCTGGGACTCCATTTCAGTAATGCTTTCAGACTTCAGATGAAATCTTTGAGGAGGACCGACTGAGTGTAGCTGAACGGTGCATCGCTCTTCTATCAAATACAGCCATTTGCCGACCTTCTGATGGTAGCGTACGACTGTAGTCACTCATTGTGAAGGAGTTGTAGTCTGACAGCCGTAGGGGTTCACATGTTGTCCGGATTCCTCCTCCACTACTGGACCGCCTCGAGACTTCTGTTCTTGTTGCTGGCGTAGGAAGATGGGCTTCTAGAGGTGAAGGGGAGGAGGATGAAGAGCTTAAGGGTGGAGGGGGGGGAACAGGAGTTAGAGGAGAAAGGACCTGGGATACAGGTGGAGGAGGGACTACTTTGGTGATGGTTCCTCTTTGGGCCTCTATGATCACCCGCGATGTTTCTGCAGACCAACTCCTGTTCAGTGTCGACTGCTGAATCTTATTGTGTGAATGTTGTTGTGACGGCTGCATTGACTGTTGATGTTGTTGTTGATGCTGCTGTTGTTCTGGTTGTTGCTGTAGTTGTTGCTGCTGTTGTTGATGCTGGTGCTGATGTTGTTGTGGGTGAGGAGAGTTAAATTCTCTTGCATCTTCTCCTACAATAGTGATCCTTGATGACCTTCGTGATGTTGCAGCTTCTACATGGGGATCTCCCTGAGTTTGACTTGGATCTTCCTGCAAGCAAGTAAGTTCTTCTGTCGGTTTGGTGAGGTCTACTATGGAAGGACTTTGAGGAAGAGGTAAAGGAGGACAACCTCTTTGTGGATGACGTCTAGAATCACATGTTAAATAAGTCCTTATTGTGTCAGATGTAAAGGATCTCTGGCCCAGGCAACCTTCACTTCGACACCTTAGCAGTGGTCTTGCTAAGCTTTCGTCAGTGCTGCTTGATCTCGCTCTCAGGACAGTGACCAGAGGAGCATGTCGAGCAAGATGAGAGTGGCCTGTTAGCAAAGCAGCAAGGAAAGCTGCTACTCCTCCTACACCGGCTGTCATCACAGACCAACCATAGCGGTATGCATACATGTCGGACCAGCTTGTTCTTTGTCCAGATGCCATCCCATATTCTTCAGAAATCACTGATACAAACCACACCACGCCTACCCCTACGCTTAATCCTGAAATAATGATGAAAAATAGTTTTTAATGTAAAAAGCTTTGTCTTGAATTAAATAGTACAGTAACTTATATGCAAATCTTTCAGCTGTCATCTAATATACTGGAGATCATTACAAATTAATTTTGAAAGCCCTTATATGCAGTTCCTACATTTAATCAGTTTTTAATTCCTAAGAAAATATAATATTCAAATTTACAAAATGACCTATTCAAACATGCAGCAAGAACGAGCACAGTATATTGACACATATTCAAATGTTTCAGTTACAATTTATTTTATTGGGGATAATTAGCAAATTACCAAATTCATTTTTAAAAAGCCCTACGTCCCTATATTCAACTAGTTTTAGATTCTTAAAATTCACAAAACTACATATACAAACATATTTTGATTGTTCACTGGTCAAAGAGAGTGGTGACAGGAACCCTCACTATATTAGTTTCGGCATCTCCAAGGTAATAAAAGTAATAGTTCCAATTGTTACATGTGAACTCCTGGAAAAGGCTTCAACATAATCTTCAGTCTCTTTAGACTGTTGTCATTCCTTGAGCTGAGGGATAGTACTGTTATCTGTAGAAAGAAGGATCATATGGCCTGTGCAGTGCATGTATTCATGTTCAGTAAGAACTTGTGTCCTAGATGTCAAAACACGATGGCTATACTACCTCATCTCTTCAGAGCCAGCCTGAGAACGAGGAGCCATCTCCCAACACTATACAGAAGCGCACAGTCAAGGCTCAGAAGTCAAACAGATTTATACTAATAGGAACTTTACACAGCGAGAAAAAATTCCTTAGGCTTTTTAACATTATGACTGCTGCAATTTCTCTATAATATCATTAACAAATCTACAAACATCGTTATAAAAGATATTTCTCTGTATTCCATGATAGAGAACACAAAATTGGCAGTACAGCAATCAGTAGCAATGTAAGAAACAAACAGCATGAGAAAGAAGAAAATATCAGAAGGAAGAAAAGAGTTAAATATTGCTAAAGAACATGTCAGTTCTCAGATTCCTTTACATAAGCCGTATGTGTGTGTGTATGTGTGTGTGTGTTTGAGAGAGAGGGGGGCGGGTAGGGATGCATCTATGCAATGCAGTTTATGATTGCATACACGGACCTAATAAAAGGTATTTATGATGTATGGTACAGAAGGTAAGCTATTGACAGTGATTAATAGTTTTACAACGGCAGTGAAGTGCAAGTTAGAATATGGAGGAGGGTGGTTAGTTTGGCATAGGAGTTGGTTTAAAAGAAGGTTGTGTTAGTTTTTTTTGCAATTCAATACCTTTATGGAAGATAATGAAGAAAAACTGTAAACTATGAAAAGAGAAGAAAAGATGCAACTAAATGCTGGCAAGGGTAAGGATATAGTGTCAATTAAAAACATGTAGGTTGACCAATGAATGTTATTATGAATGGTGGAAGAATGGAAGTGGATGACTCATATAAGCAATTGAGACTAATGTGATAAATAAAGATAAGACAAGAGAAGGAGCAATTTACAGAATGGGTGATGCAATAATAGTAGTAGGGTGCATGCTGAAGACTGGGAAGCGGCTTAAATTATCTATTGGAGTTAAAGGAAAATTCCTTGCATTCAGCACATAATTCAAATCAAGACTGTTGATCCAAGTCTCCTGTAGGGAAGTGATGTGCGGATATTGAATGAAAATGAAAGAATAAAGGGTGAAGCTGCAGAGGGGAATGTTTGCAGAATATTTGCAAAATAGAAGGAAGTTTGTTTTCCTTTCAATTCTGTTTCTACAAACTTCATACTGATATCTCCAGATGAGGAATAAATGGAAAGTAACTGGAGTGATTTTATGTTGGAGGAGTAGTAATAGAGCAAGGGCTCCAGATGCTCTTAAGTGTACTACACTCACAGACTCTCGTACAAGGTTGGTGGTTTATATGAGTCCATACGGTGGGTAAAAGGACGAATTTCAAGATGGGAGTTAAGGGAATGTCTTTCTTGCTGTGTATGCTGTGTAAGAGGGGTGGAATTCCTTGCACGTTTCATTATTTCCATTCTCAGAAGTATGTTCTCCTTCACAGGTTAAATTAAGTGTGGTTAAATTCAGTGTATGCTAGTAACATAAACATAAATAGGCCTCTCTTTACGTGGTTGGAGATTCTCCTCAAGCGATATGTCATTTTCAGACCAATGCATGCATATTGACACACTCCCTCATCAGGGAACTGTATCTATATCTAAAGATGAAGTGCTACAGAATTTGTATGCAAGCTGTATTGAAGAATATGGGGTCACTTCACCCCTGAGCTCAATACCAACATCAGTATCTGGATGTTCACACGACCCAGGAAGAAGGGAGATTCCAGACAAGTTTACACGCAAATTTTCATTGAGGGCCAATGCGTTGTACTACTGAGCATATAACAAAAGGCTCAGAAATCAACTCAGTAACTTCAAGTAGGAGACCAAATTCATTGGAAGAGAATAAAACTGATGGAGCATAAACTAGGGCCCTCATTTGATATTTTGGTCATTATTGCGTCTGTAAAATTAGATAAGACACAGCCAATATGTAGAAAACAAAGACAGGACTGTGGCCAAGTTTCATACAATTGAAGTGCAAAAAAGAGGAGTTATTTAGGGTAACAGAAAGTTGGGTGCCTGTCTGGCTATTTTGGGTGAAAATGGTGATTTGTAATTTCTTAAGCCTGGAAATAATGTTTATAAACCGGTTATGACTTAAAAATTCATGTGCAAGTATGTAATGTTGAGACGTGGTTCAGAAGGTACCAATATGCTTATAATAACAAAAATCTGAAATGGTATGCCATAACTTTCTTTCAAGTTCTTTACAAAAGGCGCATATAGACCATGGATGTCGAGAGAATGTTCATGAGAGCATCATAAAGTCCATTACAAGTTGCACTATTTACTATGATTTGCTTCAAGGCTGTGGCAGCATTGCAGGAAGAGAGAGTGATAGGGTAGTGTTCTAACCTCTAAGAGCAGTATATTAAAGTTTCATTTTTAATAGTTCTGATGTACACAGCATTATTATATGTTGGTGAGGGATAGGTAAAAACACAAAACTGCTAAGTATGGTTTTAGATAATTTCTCCAGTAACTGTAAAACATTTAAGAAATATCAAACATATTGTATAGGGAAGCATTTTTTAAGCCATTTTGTAGTTTAGTAAAAGACAGAAAGACACAACATCAGCCATTTTTGGGTTGGCCACTGGAGGTCAAGACTGATTCTCATGCTTGAAAAATTCTTGTAAATCACATCTTCAGTTTTGACAAGAGATGAAAAGGCTGGAGAACAGGTGACAATCCTCCTTAAGTAGCTTTGTCTCAGATTGGTTGCTTTGTCTTGGCCCTGCACTGAAAAAAAAAGATCAGTCTTGCTCTTCTTGACTGGCTGGTAGAAATAATGGCTATCAGTCTGCATTTTATCCATAACAGCTTTGAACTGTTCCTTTTCCTTCTCAAAATGGGTTGCAACAAGTTCAGCTACCAGAGGGCTCTGCTATGTCTTTCGTGTCAAGGACCAGAAGATCTCCTGTCTCCTCAGCGAAAGGGTTGCCCATTTCTTTTATGGCTGTGGTGAGCCGGTGCACCTTCTCAATTAATGAGAGTGTTTCCCTGTGAAGTACCAGTTCCTATCAACATTACCTCATAGTGACATACTCTCATTAACTGAAAATTTTGTCTGCTCCACATATATAGCACAATTTTAACTTGAGAAACTAAGTAAAAAATAACCATGCATTTCTTTTTACCCTTCCTGATGCTGCATTGTGGGTAAGGGGTATGTGACCAATACTGAAAGACTTCAAGGGGTACATAGGATTAAAAAGGTTGAGAACCCCTGCCATACATCAAAGGAGATGGGGGAGCTATAGGGCTTACAGAGGACCCGTCAGCTCTTTGTAGATGGATGGTGGCTGGACCAGAAATGAGCCAGTTTGTAACCAATTATGAAACAGCATCGGGAAGTACGCATATAAAGAAAAATACTCGTCACCATGAACAGTCACAAGCATCTTAAAAGGTATTCCTTAAGAAGGTGTACCCGTTCACCACAGTCATAGAAGAAATGGGCAACCTTTCACTGAGGAAACAGGAGATCTGGCCTTGACACGAAAGACATAGCAGAGCCCTCTGCTAGCTGAACTTGTTGCAACCCATTTACTAAAACAGAACTATATCAGACAGTTTTCGATCATTGTGGCAGTGAACTAGTGCTGCTTGCAGGTAGTTGCAACTTGTAACTAGCAACAGTGATAGGTAAGTCTTTGTGTGTGAATAGCGTATAAAAATGATCAAACATAACTAAATCAGACACATTATTCCAATAACTGTTACTGTGAAGTAGTGGTGCTAGAGGAAATTACTGTGTGTGTGTGATTAGAGTCCCTAGCATAAAAAAAAAATAACAAAACAGTATTAAGAAGGCATTGTGTTCCACTGACTGCGAACTGATGCTGATTGTTAAGCCTCGCAACTAGTTATTAATAACTAGTTACTTACTCAATGGGAAGTCAGTGTGTGTGACTGCATTAAAATACAAGTATAGACTAATTCAGTAAAGTGGTTGGGCCTGTTTCTTTGGTACCAATATTTCAATCCTATGCACAGTCTTTGAAAGAGCCACTCTTATGTCGTCTTTGACTGCAAGACGTGAACGTAACTTGTTTTTAATCAAGCATAGTGCTGAGAATCCCTGCTCACAGCAGTATGTAGAAGGAAACATCAGGAAGTTCCGCACACAAAACCAAAGTATTTTGAGAAACCTGTCACATACCCCCAAAATTCCTCTCATGTACCCCTGGGGGTACGCGTACCCCAGGTTGAGAACCCCTGAATTGTGGGATACAGTTAGGTTCGAGCTGTTGCCCTACACCTAACCTAATTGTTCACCCAATATCATTTAAATCCTTGGCTCAGTTCTCCCGCTCTGGCACATCCTGTCAATTTAGGTGCGGCTATCTAGTTTCTTTAGGGCTAATTAGATAGCATTTGGGATACTAAACTTGCAGTTTAGCTGATATTAAAACCCATGCTGAGTTTCACAGCAGTGTCCATCATCAGTGTGCCCTGGTAGTGAGTGACAGACACTCTCTTGGCTCTACCTCCATAGTTTAATTTTAAAGCTTTCCTTCTCATTTATGAATAGTCTTTACTCTGATATTGAGCTCCATCTGCCCAAAGCAACTGGTTTTATTGGTGCCAGAACCTTCCGTTTGCCCCATTGCTGTCTGCAGAATCCCCCCTGCCTCAGGAACAATAGTGTTGACTTGACTGCAAGATCGGCTCTGTAGTTTGCAACCCTTTGGGACATTATATAGACAGAAAGAGCTTAACCTCTTCGCCTTTTTTTAGTAGCAAAAGTTGGAAATAAGTGGACAGAGATCGGCGTTTTTATGGTTTATGGCTGATTTTGTTGTGCTGGCGGCCATATTGGAATTTTTGATGGCTAGCACTTTTTTCTCAAAAGCGAAGTACAGAGAATATTCATACCAAATTTCATGCTTGTATCATCAAATGAACGATTCTGGCCAAAAATCTCATTAAGCTACTCACTAGACCTATGAGGTCATTCAGCACTGAAACAGAAATTGACAGGAAAGTTTTTATAGGCCTAAAAGGAGGAAAACCTCGCCATTGCATTAGGAAACAATTGTTTGGAAAGCATTTTTACTTTTGATGGTAAATTTTGTAATCAAATAGATGGAGTTGAAATGAGCAATTCCCTTGGACCTGATTATGCAGACTGTTTTATGGGCTATTGTGAAAAGATTTGGAGGGATGAATGCCCTAGTGCAGGGGATCTCAACCTGGGGTACGCATATCCCCTGGGGTTTTGTGTGTGGAACTTCCTGATGTTTCCTTCTACATACCACTATGAGCAGGGATTTTCAGCACTGTGCTTGATTAAAACAAGTTACGTTCATGTCTTGCAGACTAAGAGTGGCTCTTTCAAAGACTGTGCCGAGGATTGAAAGTTGGTAGCAAAGAAGCATGCCCAACCATTTCACTGAATTAGTCTATAATTGTATTTTAATGCAGTCACACACACACTGACTTCCCTATGAGTTAGTAACTAGTTACTAATAACTAGCTCCGAGGCTTAACAATCAGCATCAGTTTGCAGTCAGTGGAACACAATGCCTTCTTAATATTATTTTGTTCTTTTTTTTTATGCTAGGGACGCTAGTCACACACACAGTCATTTCCCCTAGCACCACCACTTCACAGTAACAGTTATTGGAAGAATGTGTCTGATTTAGTTCTGTTTGATTATTTTTAAATGCTATTCACACGCACAGTGACTTACCTATCACTGTTACTAGTTACAAGTTGCAACTACAAGCAAGCAGCACTAGTTCACTGCCATAATGATCGAAAACTGTCTGATATAGTTCTGTTTTAGTAAATGTAATGCACGCTAGCAGTCAGCCGCAGACTGTTTCCCTGTGAAGTACCATTTCATATCAACACTACCTCATAGTGACATACTGTCATTAATTGAAAATTTTGTCTGCTCCACATATATAGCACAATTTTAACTTGAGAATCTAAGTAAAAAAAAAAAACATACATTTCTTTTTACCCTTCCTGATGCTGCATTGTGGGTAAGGGGTACGTGACCAATACTAAAAGACTCCAAGGGGTACATAAGATTAAAAAGGTTGAGAACCCCTGCTCTAATGCTTTCATACCTTTGTTTTATCGTAGGTATGTGGATGACAGTTTCCTTGTATGTAAGGAACTTTCACACGTAGATTTGTTTTATGATTATCTTAATTCTCGTTGCCCCAAGTATTCTTTTACTTGCGAAACAGAACAGTATTATAAGGTATCATTTTTGGATGTTCAGATGCACAAAAATAGCGGCACATTTGAAACTTAATTTTACATTACTGCTAGTAACGATGTAAGCACATTAAATTACCCTACAATGGTCATAGTAGCTTATTATGGTCCCAAAATGTTACAAGAAAGGCTTGAACACAATTTTCTTCAAATTATGTTCCAATTTGTTTTCACTAACCCTTTTACTGTTAATTCACCATTGAGAAGACACCCACCCGCTCTTTCTGCAAACCTTAATTCATGTGTTGTTCACTCATTTACTTGCTCGCAGTGTGATCTGCGTACGTGGGATCCAGTACTCGCTGACTCAGACAGAATTTTGGGACATGGACGGAGGTCTTTCTGCTAGAACAAAGTTTCCTCTTTTAAAACCGCCCTTTTCAGCCATATGAGAACACAGTTGGCACAGCACCACCCATTCACAGACCTGGATTTTAAAGTCCCGTCTTTTTGCTCAAAAAGAATGGACCTCCTAATTTCAGAGCCATAGCCTAAAGAGAGGATGAAACCGGAACTGACAACAACTTATGCGGTATACTGTACAACTAGCAAATATAGGATTTCTTAGAAGGTACGCAAAGGGTTGACGGCCAATCTATCTAGTGTATTAATTTTAGTATGCATTTCATCTTCTTTTTATGTTAGCGTTTTTCATATTTGTATTTTTATGTTGCATTTTTACTTTATTCTTTCTGCTCTTTTTATGTTTCATTAGCTTTTTCATCTTTGGTTCTGTTTGCATTCTGTTTTGTATATTTTTATTTATTTTACCCAGTCTCTTAAAGTTTTAGTAAGGCAATTCATTTCATTGAAATGTAAATTATTTTTACGTTTTATCAGACATTTTTAGTATGATGAGGAGGTTACTGAAAGTTTGCAGAATATAAGCTAAATAATGTTCTATCTGGCCTTGGCAATATTACTTACTATCAAGCATTATATATATATATATATATATATATATATATATATATATATATATATATATATATATATATATATATATATATATATATATATATATATATATATATATATATATATATATAATTATATATATATATATATATATTATATTATATATATATATATATATATATATATATATATATATATATATATATATATATATATATATATATATTATATATATATATATATATATATATATATATATATATATATATATATATATATATATATATATATATATATATATATAATTATATATATATATATATATATATATAATTATATATATATATATATATATATATATATATATATATATATATATATATTATATATATATATATATATATATATATATATATATATATATATATTGTCAGTATGTGTTTAATCTAACATAGATTAATTTGTTTTGAATCATTCTTCAGTCTGCGCCCTTGGTTCAGTCATTCTGCCAAGGGGACCTCTCTGCCAACTGGTAAGGTGTGATTACCTGTCGGACAGCCGTGTCCGTTGATCGTCTTGCGACGTTAAAGTGATTCTCACCTCAGTCTACGCCCTTGGCCCAGTGATTTTTGCCAGGGGGACCTCTCTTACGTTTGGTAAGGTCTTAGGAATATAGATTATTCTCCTCGACCCGTGATTTGAAGGCTGTGGTGGCCACTACCACCGTTTAAAGCTCACTTAAGGGAAGCAGTTTACTTTTTTGATAAATGTTTAGTATGTAATAAGTTAGGTTATTCTGACTTTTTGACATTCTATTACTTTCAGGGCCCTCTCTTTAAAGTGTAATTGTATAATCTATCTTAATTTGGTGTAAGTGTGTTTGTTATTCGATGTTTTCAGTGTGTGGTTGATTTTTGTGTTTATTTAATGTATTTTGTAAGAGGCTCAGTGGTCATTTTCTTCTAAAAAGTTTGTATTAAATATTAAGGTTTTATTTTCAGTTTTTTTTATCCTTCTTGATTCCATCCCTGTACACTCTGTTGCGGCCATTCCACCTATTGTGGACTTGGTCGTTTGTGACTTTATTTGTATTTTAAGAGACTTGTGTATGTTTGATGGGTGTGGGCCCATAACATTTGCAAATCACGGGTCAAGGACTAAAAAGGGAGGAGAAATTTGGTTTGCCTATAACAGGAAAATGGGAGAAGCCCTTGCCATGGCATGTGACTACAGTGATGCACTAATCGTGGCCAAAGCAGCTAAGATATTGAGGAAACAGATGATTGAACATGAAATAGAATTTGATGGAACCTTAACAGCAGACACTAGAAGAGAATCTGTGCCACCCAGTTTGTTGGAATTTGTAAGTGTGCTACAAAACGGTGGCAATATAAAATCCCAACTTAAATATGGAACATTATCTACTGATCTAGCTTTAGCACAACTTTTGCACTTCAACTGTCGAAAGAATCCAGCATCTTCAACATTCTCCAGACACTCCAAGTCAAGAGAACCTCCGTTTCCAATATATATTGGTCTCCTGGTCTTTGCAAAAACCAGGAAGCGTCAAATTGATACATTCCATCACCATGGAATCAGCATCAGCTATGATGGGGTTCTGGAATTGACTAAAGGGTTAAGAGAAACAGTTGTAACAAGGGCTATGGAGGAAGAAGTAGTTTGTCCCACTACACTAAGAAAAGGGCTCTTTACAACTTGTGCTGTTGACAATCTGGACCATAACCCAAGTGCCACAACTGCACAAACATCCTTCCATGGGACAGGCATATCTATATTTCAGCATCCAAGCACTGATGAAAAGGGTGAGGACAGAAACTTGGCCCAAATCATCCAAAGTGGAACAAAGTAAAAAAAAAAGTACCTTCTCTTCCTGAATATTGCACAAATGTACCTCCTGCTCACTTTAAACATGAGAATTCCCTCCCTTCATCCAGTGGAAGTGCAGGACACCAACAGGTTGTGCTTTCAAAGCATCTTTCTCTTGAGTATGAATGGCTTGAGAAAGACAGTCTGTCGGACTGGAGTGAAAATGCTGTGTCCATATCTTGGGCAGCACATCATGCTTCTCAGAAACAACAGGCCCCATTTGAAGTAAGCTTGTCATCAATGTTGCCTCTTTTTCAAGAGGCAGCTAATTCAGTTACAATGATAAAACGTGCCATGGATATTGCAAGAGCAACCACACAAGTTTCTCAATCCTGGCCAAACCCAGTTCTAACAGTTGATCAGCCACTATTTGCAATTGCTAAGCAAATCCAACGGGAATGGCCATTGCAGTATGGTAATATGGTTATTATGTTTGGAGGACTGCATGTATAAATGGCAGCATTCAAAATTTTGGGTGATCTCTTGAAAGACAGTGGTTGGACTGGTGCTCTTGCAGAAGCAGAAATAACTACTCCTGGAACAGCAGATTCATTTATTTCTGCTTCACATTTGAAGAAGACATGTCTAGCTCACCAGGTGACAGCTTGCAGTTTATATCAGCTGCGTAAAGCTGCCTTTATGGCTTATATCCAGGAAGCAGAAGAAGAAATTGAGCTAAGCTGTGAAAGGTGGATCAGAAAAAGAGAATCGGAGTGTCCCCAATTCTACTTTTGGAATCTTGTGCTTCAGCTAGAACTTCTAGTGTTTGTTTTCATCAGGTTATACCAAGAGTCTAATTTCCAATTGTACAAAGATGTGCTGCAGGAACTCATTCTTTCCTTCTTTGTCCTGGACCATATACATTATGCCAGGTGGCTTTCAATTCATTTGAGGGACATGGAGGCTCTCCAAAATGTCACATCTGATGAATTCACAAAGGGAAATTTCACTGTCCACAAAACCATTCGGCCTTTTTCCTCAATGGCTTTAGACCAAGCACACGAGCAGAATAATGCTCATGTAAAAGGAGATGGGGGAGCTGTTGGGCTATTTGAAGATGAAGATGCTCTCAGAAGGTGGACAGTGTGCTGGTCCTGAAGTAAGCCGCCTGATCAATGAGTTTGAGACTAGAAGTGATGCTGATCCAAAATCTGAGGGTAAGCATCGTGATGAAACTGAAACTGTGCAGAAAAGGTTTCTTGAAATGGTTGAAAATCTGGCAAAAGTAATCAAAGAAATGGACAACCCTTTTGAGGAAGATTCAGTGGATCTGATTGTGCTAGAAAGTCATGAAATTATGGACAGCAAATTTAGTGAATCCTTGAGATCTATGAAGGGCCTTGGACAGACACAATTCACAAACTTTACTGAGAGGCTCAAGACACCCAGCAAATTCTATGAACCAGTACACAAGAACAAAATTCTATTGTTCAGTCGCAAGATGTCTGCTACAGAATCCAAGAGCAAACAGTCACTGCAAACCATAAAGGATGATTGGAATCTATTCTCACGCCTCTTCATATCATGCCAGAACAGACAGTGTGATTTAAATGAATTCTTTTAACATGAAAATCAAAATTGCCCACCATCACTGGCACAGAATGGACAGATGCATCAGGGCACCAAGTCACAGCTGCTGCCTCTACTAGAACAGCATGCATCAGACATCCCTGACAAAGAGCCTACCACTGAGGTTATCATAATGGATGGTGCAGCTCTTATAAATGCTCTGAGACCAACTAAGGGGTCTACATTTGAGTCTTATGCTAAAGAAGAAGTCCTATCCAAGATTCAGAAGCACATACAGAAGTACGAGCAAACACACATTGAATTTGATGTGTATAGGACAGACAGTATGAAAGCACAAACAAGACAAAAAAGAAGCGCAGGAGTTCACCGGAGAGTAATTAGCACAGCGAAAACTCCTGGCAATTGGGCCAGCTTCCACAGGAATGACCACAACAAAACTGAACTATTTGCATATTTGGCAGACACAATCATTTCATCTCAAGCAGATGATACATCATGCATAATTGTCACTAAAGGGGATGCTGCACTTTGTAGCAAAGCTGAACAAGACACTGCTGACCTACAAGGCTGCACTCACAAAGAGGCAGATACTAGAGTCCTTTTACATGCTGCATATGCTGCAAAGCATGAAGATATCTCAAGTGCAATCATATGTAGTACAGACACTGACGTTGTCATCATAGTAGTATCTAGCATAGAAAAAACTAGTTTGGACAAACTATGGATTAAATTTGGTAGAGGAAAAGACATGAGGTGGATACCTATTCACGAAATTGCAGCAGCGATGGAACCAAAAGCCTCAGCCCTTCCCTTTTTCCATGCATTTAGCAGGTGTGACACAGTGTCTGCCTTTCATGGAAAGGGGAAGAAGTCTGCATGGCAAACATGGACTGTGTTTCAGCGTGCCACACCCACCTTCACCAAACTAAGTTCAATATCAGCAGCTGTAGAAGATGAAGACCTACAAATTATTGAGGAGTTCGTGGTGCTAATGTGCGACAGAAGCAGTTCTTATAAAAATGTAAATGAGGCTAGACTTGATCTCTTTGCAAGAAACCAAAGAGCTTATGACTGCATTCCCCCTACAAGGGCTGCTCTTAGAGAGTATTGCAAGAGAGCTGTCTTTCAATCAGGGCACATTTGGTGCCAATCTTTAGTATGTCATCCAGTTTTGCCCAGTCCAAGGCACTGGGGATGGCAACAGATTGATGGCACTTGGTTTCCGTATGGAACAGATTTGCCAATAGTAGCAAAACCTTGCCAAGAACTGAATAAGTGTGGCTGTAAAAAGGAATGACATGGCAGGTGCAAGTGCTACAGATCTGGACTTAGCTGCACAGCTCTCTGCAGCTGCATTTGCTAAAACCAACTGATACACAAAACACATTGGTTTCTCTCAGGAGATACATAGATCTTTGGCAGCCATTTTGGAAATATGGTGTTCATATGGTGGCCATATTGGAAAGATGGGTTCACTTTATCTCTTCATGACAGTAAGAATGCCAAAATACAAATTCTCAATCGTTATATGGACAGTATGCAACTTTTATAGGCTTATGGAATGAAAATATTTGAAATATATGTAAAGTCCCCACTATGCTGGTCTTCTATGATGAACAACCCATTTTCTATACTGCTCCTATAGGAGTGGGTCAAGCAGGATCTGCCATACTGAATTGACCATGCTTATCTATGTAAATTTGTACCTGTTACCAACTTATTTTGCATATGTCTCTTTTTCACATGTATTAGAATATTGTTAGATCAGCCATTGTCCATTTTCTTTTAACTCAACTTGTATTTATCCATTGTAATTATTGTCGAGAGTAATTGACCTCAGGTCACCAAGATTCTATTGTATTCCTCTGTGTGACATCAGTCCGCTGCTATATAAATGGCCTGCGTCCTGAATAAAGTAACAGTAACTTTTCTCCTGCTCATTATTTAGCACCTCTTAAAATGGTGACCCTGGAGTGGTTCCCGGAGCCATTAGCAGACTCACACAGCAACCTAGTCTTGGCTCCATGAACTACGCCATGCCCCTAACTGACTAAATACGGCGCTGTAACCAGCGTTCGGGTGTGCTGACTCTCATCGGCAAATCACTAGCATCATTAGCGGACCCACACAGCGCATTCCCAAGTGCGTATTGACACGAGTATCCCACTCTGATTAAGAGGGCAATAGTGAGCATGGACACAGACATTCCCTTCCATGTTCGGTTAACCGCGAACCTCATGGACTCAGACATCTACCTCCCACAAATATTGCCCGCGCCCAGAATCATGCACTCCTCCACGCCGCTACTCACGCCCCACACACTGCCCTTCCCGGCGGAGCAAACTAAAGCCGCCCTCACCATAAAGCTGCCACCCTTCACACATGGCAACCCAATATCATGGCTGTACAGGGTCGAGGGACAGTTCAGACTGGCGGGACTCACGGACGAGGTGCTACAAGCCAACACCGTAATCAACGCCCTGCCGGAGGAAGTCTACAGGAAACTCGTCCCGTGGGTGTCTGCCGCATGCCCAGTCACTTACCACCACCTGAAAACATCCCTCGTCGAGACCTGCTACATGCCGATCGCCGAGAGGGCCGCCCGCACCCTCGACCTCGTCACCAGCCCATGGCATGACCAGAACATCCTGGAGACTTGGGGCGTGATCCAGGACCTCTCATCTTTCCCAGCACCGACAACGGCAGTAGGCAGTCGGAGATCAGCCTATTGAGGGAGATCCTCCTCCGTCAGCTCCTCCCGGAGGTCCAAACGCAGACCCTCGACCCTTACACCATGCCGCTCGAGGACCTGATTAGGACGGCGCAGCGGCTGACTGACTCCGCAAGGGCAGCGAAGCGGGCATCCACACCCGCACACCCCATCAGTTCCCTTCAGCTGGTGGATGGCTCAGAGGAGGAGATAAGCGCCATCACCAGAAGGCAGCCAGCATATCACCACAAGAAAAACCCACCGGGCCCTTGCTACTACCACTAGCGGTACGGCAAGGATGCCCTTGCTCATTCGCCGGGGGAGGCAGCAGCCAACAGAACAGGCCACCATGGCAGCAGAGGAACCCAGGAGCCCAAAACCATTAGGCTTCTACATCCACGACACCATCTCCGGCAGGATGATGTTGGTCGACACCGGGGCCGTTTGTTCAGTATTTCCACCACCCAGGGAGGACTGCAAGCACCCGCCGGACCCAGCTGCCTTCCTGACGGCCGCCAATGGGTCCCCCATCCTCTCCTAAGGCACCTGGCTCCTGTCGATCTCCATTCTTGGCCAGAGATATACGTGGAACTTCATCATCGCGGACGTAAGGACCACACTCCTGGGTGTGGATTTCCTCCCCCACTTCGGGCTGGCAGTCGACGTCGGTCGCAAGCGTCTCCTCAACACCGACTCCTGCCAGACCCTCCCACTGGCACCAGGACCCAGCATGCCTACCAACTCCGTCGCCACACAGCAGTATGCCCAGCTGCTGAAGGAGTTCCCCGACGTGTTCAAGCCCGAGCTCTGTCAGGTACCCGGAGCCGCAGCAAAGCATGGAATCTACCACCACATGAAGACAAAGGGTCTCCCAGCGCACGCAAAGTTCCGGAGGCTTCCCCCTCGCCGCCTTCAGGAGGCCAAGGACGCCTTTGCCGAGATAGGCATATGCAGAAAGGCCTCCAGCCCGTGGGCCTCTCCCCTCCACATGGTGCAGAAACCGGATGGTTCCTGGAGACCCTGCGGCAACTACAGGCGGCTCAACCTTGCAACTGAACCTGATCACTACCCTCTGCCAAATATGC
Organism: Macrobrachium rosenbergii; assembly: GCA_039081455.1. Taxonomy (NCBI): domain Eukaryota; kingdom Metazoa; phylum Arthropoda; class Malacostraca; order Decapoda; family Palaemonidae; genus Macrobrachium; species Macrobrachium rosenbergii. The sequence goes on from JANJGK010000008.1 coordinate 2,721,074, forward strand.
TAGATCTCACGACCTCCTTTCACGGGGCCAAAATATTCTCTAAAGTAGACCTTTTAAAATCTTACTTCCAGGTACCAGTTGTTCCAAAGGATACCCTGAAAACCGCCATCATCACGCCCTTCAGGTCCTACGTCTTCGCCTTCACCTTCGGCCTAAGGAATGCGGAGGCAACTTTCCAGAGGCTGATGGACAGCATCCTAGGGGACCTGAACTTCTGCGTATGCTACATGGACGATATTCTAATTTTTTCCAGGTCCCCCAAAGAGCACCTGCGGCACATCCGGGTGGTCCTGCAACACCTGCAGGAGAATGGCCTCATCATCAGATTCGACAAGTGCACCTTCGGCATCGAAAAAGCTGACTTCCTAGGCCACAAGATATCCCCGGATGGCATCCGCCCACTTGCATCAAAGGTCACAGCCATCACCAGGTTCCCCACCCCTACCTCCGTCAAGGCCGTCCAGGAATTCCTTGGGATGGTCAATTACTACAGAAGGTTCATCCCCCGGATTGCACACACCATGGCCCCCCGACAGAGATCCTGAAGGGTCAACCAAGATCCTTAATGTTGGGACCCAGCCAGCAGCAGGCCTTCTCCTGGACGAAGGCCTCCCTTGCCGAGGCAACCGCCTTGGCCCACCAGGATCCCAACGCCCCCCCTCCAACTGACGATGGATGCCAGCAACGTCGCCTGCGGGGCCATCCTGGAGCAGATCGTCGTCGGCGCCTCCCAGCCCATCACCTTCTTCAGCAAAAAGTTCAACCCTGCTTAGGCCCATTACAGCACCTTCAACAGGGAACTCTGTGCGGTGTATCGGGCGGTACAGCACTTCAAGTTCCTCCTGGAGGGTATGCCCTTCACAGTCTGGACGGACCACCAACCGATGGTCCATGCCTTCACCAAGCAAGGGGACGCATGGTTTTCCAGGCAGCAGCGGCACCTCGCGGCCATCGCGGAGTTCACCTGCTCAATCATGTACCTCCCCAGCAGGAAGAACCCTGTAGCAGATGCCCTCTCCAGAATCAAGCTCAACGCGGTGCAGCTCGGGATCAACTACGAGGACCTCACCCGGGAGCATACCGCCTACCCAGAGACTCCAGCCTACCGCACTGCCATCATGTCCCTAAAGTGGAAGGACGTGGCCCTCAACCCAGGGGGACCAAAACTCCTATGCGACGTCAGCACTGGCCAGCCTCGTCCCCTAATGCCTGCCTCCTGCTGCCATCTGGTATTCGATGTCATCCACGGGCTGTCCCACCCCTCCGGCAGGACGACGGCCAAGCTGCTGACAGAGAAGTTCGTCTGGCATGGGTTGCGGAAGGACGCAAGGACCTGGGCGAGACAGTGTATCCGGTGCCTAACCAGCAAGATAGGGTTTCACACCGAGTCCGGGATAGGTGAGTTTCCCCAGCTGGGGAGGCGGTTTGGCTACATACACATCGACGTCGTAGGCCCTCTTCCCCCGTTAGGTGGGGCCAGATATCTCCTGATGATCATCGACCGCTCAACCAGGTGGCCTGAAGCGACGCCCATGCAGGATGCCACCGCCAGCGCGTGCGCCGAGGCACTCTTCTCCAGTTGGATCAGCCAGTTCGGCGTCCCGGACCACATAACCACCGACAGGGGTCCGGCCTTCCTGTCTGAGATGTGGTCCTCCCTGGCACGCCTGCTGGGGACATCTCACCACACCACCACCGCCTACAACCCTGCAGCCAATGGATTGGTGGAGAGATTCCACAGGTCCCTGAAGGCATCCCTCATGGCCCGCTGCACCGCCGAGGATTGGAAGTACCAGTTGCCGTGGGTCCTCCTCAGGCTGAGAACCGCCCCCAGAGCCAACAGCGACCCGTCTGCAGCGGAGAAAATCTACGGGGAGCCCCTCGTGACCCCAGGCGAACTTGTCACGGAAGATCGGCACAGCCTGTCAGTTCAGAGGCTCTGCGACATGGTCGGGAAGTTCGCCCCCTGCCAGCGGACGTACATCGACAGGTCTACCGCCTTCACGCCTCCCGGCTTGTCCTCCGCCACCCATGTCTTCGTCAGGGATGACGCCATCCGCCCCCCACTAAACAGGCCCTACAGGGGCCCTTCCGCATGCTTGAGAGGAGCAGCAAAGCCTTCTGCCTCGCCCTGCACGGGAAGGATGACTGGGTGTTGATCGACCTCCTCAAGCCTTCCCTTCTGGAGGAAACAGCAGATGACACTACGCAGCTCCCTCCTCGTGAGCGGTCGCCTCCACAGCCGAACCACCTCAAAAGACGGACACGGGGCTGCCCCTGAAAGCAACCAGCCACACCCACAGCCAGCCGCTCCCACTCACACCGCAACCCTCAGCTCACTTCACGGAGCCGCGGCACTCTCCAACGTCCCAGCAGATACCTGGACTGATCAGACGTTACCCACGTCTTGTGGGGGGAGTATTTGTAAAGTCCCCGCTATGCTGGTCTTCTATGATGAACAACCCATTTTCCATACCACTCCTATAGGAGTGGATCAAGCAGGATCTGACATACTGAATCAACCACGCTTATCTATGTAAATTTGTACCTGTTACCAACTTATTTTGTATATGTCTCTTTTTCACATGTATTAGAATATTGTTAGATCAGCCATTGTCCATTTTCTTTTAACTCAACTTGTATTTATCCATTGTAATTATTGTCGAGAGTAATTGACCTCAGGTCACCAAGATTCTATTGTATTCCTCTTAAATATACAGCAAATTTGCCGCCATTTTGGAAAAGTGTCAGGCATCTTGGAAATAGCCAAATATTGAGGTGGCCAGAGGTTGATTTTGATTTATGCGGATAATAAGAGTTCTTATGCCAAATCTTTTGCTTGCATCACCATTTGCACTTTTTTCCCATTATCCCGCTCCACTGCTTTATTTTATAACGAATGAATCGATAAAAACAAATTTGCGAAGAGGGAGGGAGAGTGAGATTTCACCATGTTTTCGTGGCAGACAAAAGTAATTGGCCAATATGCAACAGTGACGGTTAAGAAAGAGAGAGCCCAATTTAATTTAGTCTCTGAAACCAACACTTGGAAATATAATTTTCGGACCACGTTTAGATTTGGGCCTGCATACTGTAATTGCAACCTAATTTTATCCTAACTGTAGATGAAAACTAAGTATAAACGTGTGCACAGTGCTGTCTAGTTCCCTCTTTTTTTTTCTATCAGAAACCTTGGATATGTCATTCTTAACAACAACAAATCTACCAGAGAGTTTCATTAATAACAGGGAGGTGAAAGTATTCATGGCCATTTAATGGAATCTTTTTTACTCACCACCACTTTGGCATGTTCTTTCTTTCAGCATGAACTACTACAAACTGTACACTTTACACCACTTATAGTTAATTTACTTTTATTATAGTAGCTATCATAGGCGACTTTAAATGAATAACTTATCAGCTTTACAGTAGGTTACTTTATTATTGCATCGAGAGCAAGATGGCTAGTCGTCTGGATGCCTGTAATAACATCCGAAGATCGAGATTTTAGTGGAAGGCATTGGTTGATGATTGAAACCTTTTCTAAGCTCTCTCATGGAAGAGAGCTCAAGAATTACTTCAGTGACGATGGGCCAAAGGAAAACGATTGCTCTTGCCTCTTTTCCTGAACAGCGCCACAACTGCGATTTCAGTGGCTGAAGGATTCAGTACGTTTACCCAGCTGAGCGGCTTCACACGAACTGTTACTTATAGTCAAACGTCCGTTACGTACCACACATCTGTGTGACACCGACCTCCAAAATGACAAAAACTGTATCCTCTAGAAACGCGCAGACACACACATGCACACATAGTGGAAAATTTGAGACAGCCTCTCTTTGACATGTGGAAAATTTATTTATGTCTAGTGTGGAGTTGTTGGAGTAAGGGTTGAAATAATGTCATTCAACATAACGAAGAAAATTCATGGAAATGCCATTTAATCTAAAGTAACTTTTGGCGTGAACACCTCACTTGTAAATACTTTCCACTTTCCTTTACTCCAGAAATTCCATATCTATCCTTGATGCCATCTCTTTCTTCGTTCACCTACCTTTGCATTTAAATCTAGTACACCCACCAATACATATTCTCCAAGCCTTGCACGGCACAAAGTTTCTTACTTTCCCACTAATACTCCCTTTCACTGACTTTCCTTAGTATTCCTGACCCATACACACTATCACACGTTTTTTTCCTTCCATGATTCATCTTACCCAAAAAATCCTCGACCTACCACATTTGTATAACACCACCAATACCTGGGTCTCTCAGATAGTACGATACATCTTTCATGCACAACACCTTTTATTATATATACCTTTTTATATATATACCCCATTAACAGTCACCCCTTGACCATCCCATGCAAGCACACACTGCCATTCCCTTTGTATGAACTAGCTGCTAAACAACTGGCTTTCTCTCCTTGGAAAAATCAGCATATCTTGCACTTCTTACCTACTACACCACATCCTTAAGTTTTTAAAGTCCTGTATATTTGCAGATATTTTGCATACAAATACAAGATATGGACTGCAAATCCATGCCCAACCATTTAGTGACTTTCACAATTTACAGTGCAACAAGAAGGCTATTATTTTCCTGGCCTTCCTCCAGAGTGGAGACGTGCAATTGTTCTCATGTGAAGAGGCTTCTCTACCATATAATAGGCATGCCTCTTGCCAAGGGTCCACAGTCTTTAGTTAGGCACTTTGTACTGTGGGTACATATCAACTGTACTTCATACCATTTGCTTGGCCCATGGCAGAAAGGAACATGCTTCATACTCTTGACTGCCACAGTGTTAGCAACCTACATTGAAAAAACTTACCTGACATATGTGGTTGCTACTACAATCATCTCTTCCCCTAAAGGGATTCACAAACTTTCCATCTATACTTCTCTGCCTTGGGATAAAGTATCAAAAGCCTATAGAAGTTCCACAAGAAGCAATAATCATAGTTTCACACACACACACACACACACACACACACACATATATATATATATATATATATATATATATATATATATATATATATATATATATATATATATATATATATATATAAATATATATATATATATATATATATATATATATATATATATATATATATATATATATATATATATATATATATATATATATATATATATATATAAATGGATGTATGTTCCATATACACTCTGCAACACACTGAGCAATTTCAAACAAACTTGGTCTGCATATGAATTACTATCTCGAAAAGAACACTGTGGGTAAGACATCACTAGCACCAAAGGGTACCAAAGGGGGTGGGGATGGAAGGGCTTTCCTAAAACAGGGCTGGTTCTGCCAGTGAAATGGGGCTGCTTATGGCCGTAGAGCTAGTAACTTTTTGAATTTATCATACCTAATTTTGGTATACATATGACTTACTATCTGGAAAAGAATACAGTGGAGGTAAGACGTCAATGGCACCAAAAGGGGGTGGGGGTTGGGAAGGGGGTAACAGAGAGGAAATGAGAGGGAGAGAAGTGAGAAAGGGAGAGAGAGTAGAGGGGGGTGTTAAGGCGCAGAAAGAGGGAAAGACACAGGGAGGGCTGGAGAGGGAAAGAGAGAGAAAAGGAGAGAGTGAGAGAAAGAAAGCAGGAAAGGAAGGAGAGAGAGAGAGAGAGAGAGAGAGAGAGAGAGAGAGAGAGAGTTTATTGGTTATCATTCAGAGTTTTTCCAGGCAGTGCCAGGTTGTCAGTTAATATATATATATATATATATATATATATATATATATATATATATATATATATATATATATATATATATATATATATATATGCATACATATAGACATACATATAGTCAAATGGACCTGCAGACATCATATATATATATATATATATATATATATATATATATATATATATATATATATATATATATATATATATATATATATATATATATATATATATATATATATATATATATATATATATATACATATATATATATATATATATATATATATATATATATATATATATATATATATATATATATAGGTATATGTATATGATGTCATGGACTAGGTAATCTGACTAATTGCCGGCCTGTGAAAACGTAGTTTCCTGTGCAAGTGGCTTCTATGTTGACGTTGGTATTTTCCACGGTTAGAGACAGCGGGTATCCAACTCGCTCCTTCATGGCTTCCGGTCATGACCAAGATGCATGGGGAAAACATGACAAATGGATGGAAGCTTTGTGATATCTGTGGGTTCAGAAGATGGAGTTCCTTCGGTACATTGAACCTGATGGTGATGTCACACTCTGAGGGAGGGGTTTGACAAGTGGATGTGTGCATACATGCACTCTCTAAGGTGTAGGCTATATTATAGAGGAACCATAAAATGGATATGCACTTCGATTTGCGGCTGATGTGATCGCTCTTTTGAGCTGTGTTTGTGAATAAGACAACCACTTTGAGGGATGGCTTCCTGATGGCCATAGAATGAATTCTAGTTGGGTCCTGTGAGGACGTGTATATTGGAAGTGGTGCTCTTTTTTAGCATACTATATGACATTTATTTTGTTTTAGAGTAATCATGACCTTTTTATTTTGTTTGGTGACTGGGGTGTTAGTCACTAGTATTGGCTGGTTTAGAATCACTATTCGATTGATTTGAATAGTTACCGCTTTAATTGCGAGTCTAGGTTTTCCCTAGTTGTGACTTCCATTTTTGTGGGGTGTGAGAGATTACATTTCATGAATCTAGCTTTTGCTGAAATGCTTTCATTAATTTTCCAAATAAAGTCTAGTTTTGTATCTCAGCGTTTTAATTCAGTAAGCCTTTGTTTGAGGATAAATGCAGGTGGTAGAGAGAGAATATGTTGAGCCGGCCAGAGCTACCAATAACAGCTGAGGTAAGTGTTTTGTCAATGCTTAGGGACCTTGGTAAGAGTGGTAGCAGCGTAAATATACAGTAAATAGATAGCCAAATAGGTAGATAGATGGTGAATAGATAGGTTATGGGTTACGCTTCCAAAGAGACAATCATATCTTACTGGTAGTTGTTATATTGGATGGATTATAGAGGTTGGTAGTGCTGGCATCTCAGAATAGGGATTTGATAGTTCAGCAATTCGGTTTAGGGGGGAGGTGTGAAATGCGCTCTAGTCAGTCTTTCTCAAGTGCTTAATGATGTGTCACGTGGCGCAAGGCTTTGGTGTGATTGTAGATAATTCTGGACTGTGATTTATCTTGGGGAATGTTTTGGGAAGAGGCTAGTGTGTGCAGTGTGTTTAATTGTGGTATCTTCACTATTTATGTGTGTCAAAACGCGCAAACACGCAAGTGTATTTCTGTGTTTTTTTTTTCTCTCTCTCTTTTTCTTCGGTGGAAGGATTTCACACCTTGGCTGTCAACCAGGGGCATACATAAGTGTTATTATTTTTATTATTGTTAATTTTAGTGTCAGATTTGAAATGAACAAACCAGTTAAGGGGGAGGAGTGGATATTTTTTTTATTGCGCTGCAACTTATATCGGGCATTGGCAGGAGTGATGTCATCCCCTGAATGATGTGTCAGCGACGTCATAGTTGGGCGGAGTTTCTTGCTTCTTGCCATTCTCATTTTCTATACAGGGTAGACTGGGGCATGTGGGTCTTGGTGTGGCTTATGTGTTTTTTTTTTAGCAATTGGCTTTTTGCATCAGCGTTTAGGGTTTAATTAGGGGATAATTTAATTATTGTATTATCTCTGGGACTTTGATTATGAGGAAATAATTTATTTGATGGTTGTTTGGTTATTGTGGGTAAACATTTCTTATGCAAGTGAGTGTACATTTCTTAGAGTTTAAACTGTTTTTTTTATAGTTACATAAGTACATGTTTTATTTTCGGTACATGTGTGTGCATATGTAAAGGGGGGAGCTATTTCTGTGTTGGGTGTGAGCTTACTTGGTAATTTTTGCCTTGACGACTGTGGTTGAGAGGCAGACTCGTCTCAGAGGTTTAGCACTCAGTGTTTTTTTTCTGTGTGCTTCTGCAGATCATGGATGTGTTAGGGAGATAGGGGGGGAAGTACTGCACTAGAGGGAAGGGAGTGATTCCTCTTCGTTCCTCTTTTTGCCTCCTCTCTCTCTCTCTCTCTCTCTCTCTCTCTCTCTCTCTCTCTCTTCTGTTTGCTCGAGTCCCATTTTCTTTACATGAGGGTAGACTTCCATTTTCTTAACTTGAGGGCCGACTGTGTGTTTTTTTGTTTGCCCTTGAAGACTCAATGTTCATCTTGACCTACTTCGCAGTCAGTTGTGTGATCAGCCCATCTGTGTGTGTTTTTTTTTCCATGAGGTTTTAATTTAATTGTACTTTCTTTTGACTTTTGGGGATTAATTGTTGAAATAAAGGGAAATAACATTGTGGGAATTTTCAGGAGAATTGTATTTTTTCTTTTGTTTTCTTTGAGGGGTTTCCTTCCACATAACTTGGGAAATTTTGCATTTGTGATCAGCCAAGGGTGAGTTAGCGGATTTATTTATGAAGAGGAAAACAGCGAAAATAGATAGAAGGGACAATGATCAGAGATTCCTTAGGTCAGCCTATGGTTGTGTAGGGCGCAGTGCTTCTGTCCGCAGTTTAAAGGGTTTTGTTAAGTTTCGGATGGGCCAGAGTTCTCGGATTCCATGGTTTTGTTGCTTTAATTGTAATATGCAGGGACACATTAAGACGTGTTGTCGTGTTAAACATTGTGGCGGTTGTAAGAGTTATGGTCACCCTTGGCAGTCGTGTCCGTCTCTTAAACAGGAAAATGTTAGGCCTACGTTTCAGAATTTTGGTAGCTTAGGTGAGAAAGTTCCTCAAGGGGGTTTTGTGAGGGGATCTAGTGATTGACAAGCATTGTCGGGAGACCAATCAGGAGACCAATCAGTTGTAAAGGAAAAGGCATTAGGTGTTTCTTGTGATATAGGACTTCTGGCTGAGCCCTTAGAGCCGAAGCCAAATGTGTAAGGGTCAGTGCACGGTGTCAATGTCTAAGTATTTATTGATACTGGTGAGTCTATTAATCTGATGAATTATGATTTATATCGATCAGTGTTTTCTGATCAATGTTTGAGGCCTACTAAAGAGACAGTATGCGATGTTCAAGCAAATGGGTTGAGTGTTTTTGGTTGCACAGATGTTTGTCTTCAGGAAGTAAGTTTTTGTAGAGCCATGTTTGGTTTTAAGAGGGGGTACTTCGGGGAATACATTGTTACTGGGTCACCCAGCGTGCCGGCGAAACAGAATCTCGGTTCACACGGAGTAGGCTGTATAACTGTTTGGGTACCTGGGGTTTTTATTCTATACAAGGGAATTCATGTTATTAAAGTGGAAGTTAATAATGGATACGGTGTTGATAATGGGTTACAGGTGGATACCGAACATATTTCTATGGTTAAGAAGTGTTATAAAGTTGTTTTGTCAGAAGATGTGGTTTTGGGGCCGGGTATGGTGGCTATGATGAAAGCTCAGGTGAAGTGCGTGAAAAGGCCCAGACAGGTATGTGTGGGCGAGGCTAGTGAGAAGCTTAAGGGGATATTATGTACAGTTTCTATGAGTAATGTGTCGAGCTCAAGGGTTACTTGGGTAGAATTACTAAACTGTAACGATTCAGTTCGAAGATATCAGAGGGATTCATATGTGGTAGATTTTGAAGATTTGGTTGACGACAATAATTTGGTTGCTATTGTAGGGGACAATAATGAACTTTTAGAGGCAGAATTACAGGTTAGGAGACAGGTTTTCAGGGATCATTTAGCTAATGTTGATTATAAAGAGTATATGGGGGGGGGGTGTTTTGGCTGAGTTTGCGGATATGGTGTTAGAACACAATGTTCATTTAGAGGATAATACGAAGCCTATCTTTGTCCCTTCATATAGGATTCCTTTTAAGATTAGGGAACAGGTTGAGCAAGAGGTTAATAAGTGGGAGGAGGAAGGTATAATTAGGCCCAGTTCCTCACCTTTTAATCTTCCGTTGTTAGCAGTGCTTAAGAAGGGTGGCTCGGTCCGTGTAAGTGTGGATTTTAGGAAATTAAATGAGAAGACCATCCCTGATAGGTAGCCAGTGGCGTGTTTGGTAGATTTATTTGTGGAGATTGGGGGCAAAAATATCTACTCTTACAGGTTCCTCTTAGTGAGGAGAGTCGCAAGTATACTGCTTTTTCTTTACCGAAGGGACATTATGAATTTACACAGATGCCGTTTGGTTTATCAGGTAGTCCTTTGACATTTATGAGGCTAGTGAATACAGTTTTGCATGGGTTGTTAGGGAAGTCCTTTTCGTTTACATGGACAGTATCTTGGTTGCCACTGCTTCTGTTGAGGAACATTTAGAGGTTCTTAGGGAGGTTTTTAGGGGGCTTAGATTAGCGAGTCTGAAGATTAAATTAACCAGGTGTGGTTTCCTGAAGAGGCAGATAGTATATTTGGGTCATGTCATTTCTAAAGAGGATGTCAGGGTAAATGAGGATAAAGTTAGGGCAATTGTAGATTTTCCTACTCCCAGAAATAAGAAGCAGATTCGGTCTTTCTTGGGCATGGCGGGCTTTTTCCATAGGATTGTGAAGGGTTTTTCTACTTTGTTGTCCCCATTGATGGACGTATTGAGGGATGATGTGCAGTTTGTGTGGGGTGAGGGACAGCAGTCAACCTTTCAGAAAATTAAAGAACCTTTAATGAGTCACCCGGCACTAAGTTTTCCTGATTTCGGGCTTCCTTTCACATTGGTGACAGATGCCAGTCAAGAGGGCATAGGAGCTTGCCTTATGCAGAAATTTGAGGGTAAACTGCATCCTATTGCATTCTACGGTAGGAAGTTTAAGACGCGAGGGAGTAATGAGATGTCTGTGTGAACGAAGGACAAAGAGGCGTTCGCGGTAGCATCTAGTTTGGGTCATTTTAAGATATTATTGTTGGGCAACAGAGTTGAGGTTCTTACAGATCATAGGCCGTTGTTGGATCTTTTTAATAAGCTGGATCTTTCCCCTAAGAGAGCTGGTGGTTTTTGACAATTAGGGATTTTGATGCCAAGCTTAGGTATATAGAAAGCAGACAAAATGTTGTAGCTGATGCCCTTAGTAGGACTTTTTATGGTTCAGTGGGTTCTCATGTTTATATGTCTGGTGATTGTATAAACTGGGATATTAGTTTAGTGGAGGCTAAACAAGATGAGGATGAAATTTTGGCTGATGTAAAGGCGTTTCTTAGAGGGGGAATTAGTTAGGAAGGGTTATAGGTTACCTTTTGCTGGTCTGGAATTAGAGGGCAATTTGTTAGTTAGGAAAAATAAATATAAGCTAAGGAGTAGTGAGGATGAAGGAGATACAATGTACGGGGAAAGATTTTTTGGAGGAACATGCTTGCATCAGTGGATGATTTTATGAGGGGATGTTCAATTTGTAATGCATGCAAGCCAGTGAGGGTTACTTCTTGTAAATTGGGTTCATTTCCTATCCCTAGTAGACCTTTCCAACGTATTCATATGGACACTTTGTTCAATTTCTGAGGGTCTAGTTAAGGGCACAGACATTTGTTGGTTATTGTGGATGAATTAACTAGGATAGTAGAGATTTTCCCTTTGAAGCATAAGACTGTGGAGGAGGTAGCAGTTACATTTTTCCTGGGATATATCTGTCGTTATGGGGTTCCTGAGATACTTTTTACAGATAATGGGAGAGAATTTGTGAATAAGACTTTAGAGTGTCTTGCAGAGGTTATGGGGATTCGGAAGGTAACTATGATTCCGTATAGACCAGAAGCTAATGGTTTATGTGAACGGGCCAATAGGAAAGTTATTGAGGCTCTCAGAATCATTGTAGGGGGTAATGATGTGAACTGGGATCGGTATATTGCACAGGTTCGGCATAGCATTAATACTAGCCTATGGTTAGTGGTACTATTGCAATGTCTCCCGCTGAGGTGGTCTTTGGTTACGTAGCGTGAGACGCGTTTGATTTGTTGTCCATTCCGTCTCATTGTGATGATACGGTTAGATCACTGGTTTCTACTGCTTAGGAGAGATTTACACGTCTTGCCAGGAATCTTGAGCTGAAAACCCAGGAAATGATTGATAGGAGTAAGTCAAAGCAAGATAATGTTAAAGTTGCTGTGGGGAATAGGGTTTTGTGAAAATAAATGTTAGGAATCAGTTGCATTATAAACTGAGGCCTAAGTTTGAGGGTCCGTTTTGGGTTGTGGAAATAAAGAAGTGGAATAGATTTGTTGTTCAGGATGAAAATGTAGGAGTGTCTCGGTTGACACATATATCTAAGATTAAGAGGACAGTTTAATGGCGAACTTGTTGGTTAATTTCTTTTGAGTACTTTTGTTTTCTGATTATATGGTTTTAGCAGGTTTCTGGGTGTGTGTTTTGAATGATTCTAATAGAGGAGGGCGTGCGTCCGTAGAGTTATACAGAGTTCTTTTGGTGGTCTGGGTTCAGTCTCTTTTGTTTCTGTTTTTCCTTTTCTGCTCAATTGTGGGGGTTCGGCGTAATTAGTTGTTCAAATATTTTAGTAATTTGAGGAAACTTAGTTGAATAAGGCGCAAGGATACCGTAGAGTTTTGTAGGTACATTGGTCGTGACATACATTTTGGATAGTTATATTGATCTGTGGGTAGGTCCTGTGGTTAGAATCATGGTAGTTTTTTTTTTTTTTTTTTCTGGAATTGCTTATTTGTAGGATTCTTTTCTTGGCTTTTTGGTCAATGCCGAAGCTCCGTTTGTTGGTGGCTTTAGGGGTGGCTGTTATGCCTGCGTAAGAAGAGCCTCAATGGCCAGGTGGGTTAGAGCAGCAGCTCGGACTTCTTAGGGGTCTGTGTCGTGAGTTCAAATCCGCAGCCGACCGGTCAGAGAGGCGGACACTTTGCTATCCGTGTAGACACCTCGGGTTTACGTATGTAATCAACGGATAGGTTTGCTTAAAGCAAATGGGTGTTACAGACTAATACACACACAAACAAAGCCACTCCAACATCTTCTAAAAACACAACATACACCTCGAAAAGAAGGAATTGTGCTTACCGCCTACAAATAGGAAAACAGGCACGTTAAAAGAAGAAGTTATGCCTAAGTAAGGGTCTTATGGTTTACACTTGGTTTTGGGTGATTTATGATATTGTGGCTTAATGAGACTACATTTTGAGATGTGTTGTGGTTTTCTTGTTTTTGAGGTATTGGAATCGTTGTTATGGTTTTATGGTTTTATTGTTATATGATATCTTTGGTTTTTTGAGTAATGGCTATTTTTAGTGGTTATAGGGACGTTAGTTAGTATGTCGGTTTTGAATTTAGTGAGGATTCAACAGGTGTCAGCAGAATTAGCTTGCAGGATAAATCTTTGGGCGGCATTACGAGATTGTGATGAGGAATTATGAGAGACTTTTGTAGAATTTGTGGACTTCATTAAATGGATTACTGGTAACGGTCGATGGTATTACGGGGGGAAACTTGGATATTATGATTGTTTTTTCTTTTTGTTGGACTACCTTACTTAATGATTGAGAAAGAGAGGGTTTTTATTGTTGGATTTTCATATGCAGGTTCAAGCAGTTGTGGCAGTTTCTAAGGGGCGTATTTTTGAGGATATTTTACCATTTGGGAGTTTTGGAATCTACTTTAACGGATGTGGTTTCTTTTCTAGATAGTGGTTGGTTCAGATGTATGTAACACAGTCAGTTCTAGCATGTTGGTTTTTTGTTAGTGGGGTTGGGTGGACAATTTTGCAGTCAATAGCTGTTGGGTTCTTGAGACAATTGTTTGTTGGTCTATGACAGTGGTTTTTGGCAGTGACACTTTGTTAGTGGTTACGTTGATGTCTTATTTTTTTGGGTTGACTGTCGACATGACTGACTTACGTTATAAACCACTTCCTCACAGCACCTTATGGGATGGCTTCTATAATCCTCAACGGACACAAGTTGGATATGGGGGCCATCTACGTTACGCCTGCAGGTTTCTACGCCTTTGCCTTCATGAGAGGATCTATGGTCTTTTGAGAGATGTTGGACGGGACGTCTACAAGTCTCTGTTGTTGCTGGGAGATGTCTGTTTAGTGCAAAGGATTCGTGTGCACCGCACTTAACATGGTCTTGCACAGTTGCAAGAGTTCAAGATGTGAGGATATGCATTCTACAATGAACTGTTTATTGGAATAACAGTCATGCATACAAGACAAGCAACCTTCATATCTAGTGCATATTGTTTGTCATGATTTTTGAAGGCGGCCCCTAGTGAACTTTTGTTATGGATATTTGTTGTACCTGGGCGAGGACACCCAGTGGTAGGTAGGGCGAGCTCATATTACTGATGCCTGCAGGTCCACGAACTAAGTAACCTGATTAATTGCTGGCCTGTGCAAGTGGCTTCTATGCTGACACTGGTATTTTCCACGGTTGGAGACAGCGGGTATCCAACTCGCTCCTTCATGGCTTCCAGTCGTGACCAAGATGCATAGGGAAAACATGACATATGAAAGGAAGCTTTGTGGTATCTGCGGGTTCAAAAGACGGAGTTCCTTCAGAACATTGAACCTGACGGTGATGTCACACTTTAAGGGAGGGGTTTGACAGGTGGATGTGTGCATACGTGTGCTCTCTAATGTGTATATTATAGAGGAACCATAGAATGGGTATGCACTTCGATTTGCGGCTGATGTGATCGCTCTTTTCAGCAGTGTTTGTGAATACGACAGCCACTTTGAGGGACGTCTTCCCAATGGCCATAGAATGAATTCTGGTTGGGTCCAGTGAGGACGTGTATATTGGGAGTGGTATTCTTTTTAGCATACTATATGGCATTTATTTTGTTTTAGAGTGATCATGACCTTTTTATTTTGTTTGGTGGCTTGGGTGTTAGTCACTAGCATTGGTTGGTCTAGAATCACTAATTCGATTGATTTGAATGGTTGCCGCTTTAATTGTGAGTCTGGGTTATCTCTAGCTATGACTTCCATTTTTGTGGGGTGTGAGAGATCACATTCCATGAATCTAGCTTTTGCTGAAATGCTTTCATTAATTTTTCAAATAAAGTCTAGTTTTGTATCTCAGCATTTTAATTCAGGAAGGCTTTGCTTGAGGATAAATGCAAGTGAGCTACCAATAACAGCCGAGGTAAGATATATATATATATATATATATATATATATATATATATATATATATATATATATATATATATATATATATATATATCTTACCAAGGTCCCTAAGCATTGACAAAACGCTTACCTCAGCTGTTATTGGTAGCTCACTTGCATTTATCCTCAAACAAAGGCTTCCTGAATTAAAACGCTGAGATAAAAAACTAGACTTTATTTGAAAAATTAATGAAAGCATTTTAGCAAAAGCTATATTCATGGAATGTAATCTCTCACACCCCACAAAAATGGAAGTCATAGCTAGAGAAAACCCAGACTCACAATTAAAGCATATATATATATATATATATATATATATATATATATATATATATATATATATATATATATATATATATGTAGAATCTACTGGTCACTTTTACCAGACACATATGTAATTCTAATAGCCACAATGCCCTCTTAACTTCTCGAATTCTTCGCGCTTTTTTGGATATGCTTGTAACTACGAAGCCGAAAATATCCAGACGGAAGAAATTGAAGAGCCTGTGAAAGCGGTCGCGAGAATCGAACCCGCGTTACCATATTCACAAGGAGGTCACGTTGCCGACCTGGCTACGAGAAGGATAAAAGTCTATCGCCTTTCGTACATACATATACCTGTCATTTTAAGATATATTTTGTTAGAGCTGGAATAGACCCATCCTCACCATCGTAGCCAAGTGGGCTATCGTTTTTATTGCTTTTTGGGCTGAATTATATATGTAGAATCTACTGGTCACTTTTACCAGACACATATGTAATCCTAATAGCCACAATGCCCTCTTAACTTCTCGAATTCTTCGCGCTTTTTTGGATATGCTTGTAACTACGAAGCCGAAAATATCCAGACGGAAGAAATTGAAGAGCCTGTGAAAGCGGTCGCGAGAATCGAACCCGCGTTACCATATTCACAAGGAGGTCACGTTGCCGACCTGGCTACGAGAAGGATAAAAGTCTATCGCCTTTCGTACATACATATACCTGTCATTTTAAGATATATTTTGTTAGAGCTGGAATAGACCCATCCTCACCATCGTAGCCAAGTGGGCTATCGTTTTTATTGCTTTTTGGGCTGAATTATATATGTAGAATCTACTGGTCACTTTTACCAGACACATATGTAATTCTAATAGCCACAATGCCCTCTTAACATATGTGTCTGGTAAAAGTGACCAGTAGATTCTACAAATATATTTCAGCCCAAAAAGCAATAAAAACGATAGCCAACTTGGCTACGATGGTGAGGATGGGTCTATTCCAGCTCTAACAAAATATATCTTAAAACGACAGGTATATGTATGTACGAAAGGCGATAGACTTTTATCCTTCTCGTAGCCAGGTCGGCAACGTGACCTCCTTGTGAATATGGTAACGCGGGTTCGATTCTCGCGACCGCTTTCACAGGCTCTTCAATTTCTTCCGTCTGGATATTTTCGGCTTCGTAGTTACAAGCATATCCAAAAAAGCGCGAAGAATTCGAGAAGTTAAGAGGGCATTGTGGCTATTAGGATTACATATGTGTCTGGTAAAAGTGACCAGTAGATTCTACATATATATTTCACCCAAAAAGCAATAAAAACGATTGCCCACTTGGCTACGATGGTGAGGATGGGTCTATTCCAGCTCTAACAAAATATATCTGAAAACGACAGGTATATGTATGTACGAGAGGCGATAGACTTTTATCCTTCTCGTAGCCAGGTCGGCAACGTGACCTCCTTGTGAATATGGTAACGCGGGTTCGATTCTCGCGACCGCTTTCACAGGCTCTTCAATTTCTTCCGTCTGGATATTTTCGGCTTCGTAGTTACAAGCATATCCAAAAAAGCGCGAAGAATTCGAGAAGTTAAGAGGGCATTGTGGCTATTAGAATCACACACACATATATATATATATATATATATATATATATATGTATATATATATATATATATATATATATATATATATATATATATATATGTATTTGTAGTTAGTGAAATGTATGATTACTGTTGCTCATGGAACTTCTATAAGCTTTTGATACCTGAACACTTTATTCCAGGGCATATATATATATATATATATATATATATATATATATATATATATATATATATATATATATATATATATATATATATATATATATATATATATATATAATATTAGTGATTTTGGACCAAACCTTACTGAAAACCATCATGGAAATTACTCAGTAACTACTAATTTGAGGGATATTTATAGTTTCTGTTTGTTAGTAATTAATTTGAATGTCTCTTTCTTACAGTATTGTTGCAATTATTACAAGGGTTTGAGTCTTGCAATGATTATTACCTCCCAGTGAATACATGAGAGCCGCCACAAGGGACGCATGAGCATAGCAACATCTTCCAACTACCGCGAGCAAATTCCCGACAGCCAGTAGACAGCAGGAGAGCATCATGAACGGCGTAGATAATCTGGAATAATAATAATGGCATCATTGGTAAGTATAAATAATATTACTACAGTCAGTATAATAACATTTTTATCCGTTCATAGGCAGATAAACGAGAGTAAGGCAGTAGTCAGAAGGATTCTCAACGGTTAGGAAAAGTCATGAAAGTCATTATTCGAGAAACTGTGGTAGATGGCTGACCTTCATTGAATATCTGTAATGAAAGCGCTATAAAATTGATCTTATTGAAGTAATGCCTGTCATTGCTAGCAAAGCGAAAATGGACAGGATCATGATTCCAAAACAGAGAGGCTGGTTCCTTGCCTCATCAAGTGAAACGCTAAGAATGCCCCAGTAGGCTACCAAGGGTCTCGCGACACCACCTCGAAATCTCAAGGCATGCTCGTAGGCGAGGAAATCCTTAACATACCTCTAATTACTCTGACCAGTTAAATTCTGTTTCTTCAAACGAATTCTAATTTCTATTAAACCACTAAACGAAAAATATGTGATAAAACATGAATTTAATGTTTAATGAATTAATACAACGAAACGTTCAAATGAATTCATTTTTATCAAATGCAATTTTTCCTAAGGAAATTAAAAAAATAAAATAAAAGACATTTTGAGTATTTATTCCGAAATCAACATGACCTGTTTATAATCATTTACAAATTTATTACTTCATAAACGTGTAATTAAATTTTAGTTACCATTTACAGCGATTCATTTCACAACTAAACATATTTAAGCCTAGACTTCTTGCGTGTTAGCCTACTTATTTGGTTGAAGTGAAGTTAAACCACACAGACTCATGTTTATGTCACAAATATGTTTTTATAGTTTTGATGTTCGTTCAACATCTGGAAAACAAAAGCCGGATTGTTAAGGAATACAGTATAGGCTATTAGTGTGCAACGATTATGCAGACACAAACACAATATATATATATATATATATATATATATATATATATATATATATATATATATATATATATATATATATATATATATATATATATATATATATATATATATATATATATATATATATATATATATATATATATATATATATATATATATATATATATATATATATATATATATATATATATATATATATATATATATATATATATATATATATATATATATATATATATATATATATATATATATATATATATATATATATTGTTACACGTGAAACTTGGCTGATGAGTTTATTACTTGATTTACGTAATTTTTATAAGGGCCCTGCGTGCCAAGGACGCACTTAACCTGTCAATGAAGCTACAAATTAACCTCAAAGACAGCCGTTTAAACACTCAAGGTCGCCAGTCGAGGGAAATTAACCTCAGCACAAAGAATATGCTGTTAACTAAGGAAATTTCGATAAACGTCGTCCTACTTTGGACGCAGTCAATCTCTACTCATTGATATGGTATTAAAACACAACAGCTCTTCTGAACAAGGGATTCAAGACACAAGGCAGCATAAAGAATAAAATTACTTGCTTAACCTTCCCTACTTCCTAGCTAATTCACTGGAATGGTTGAATGTCGCTAAACAATATAATTTATGCTTAATCTAGACCTCGTAAAAGCAAAATTCTTGGTAGATATGGTGGCGAGAGACTGAAACAAAGAAATGGGAAATACAGAAAAAGGGCCTAGTAATTGACAAAGTTTTTAACAAAACACAGACTTTACCTTGGATGACTAGTTGTTGCACATACAACGGACGATTGGAAGTTCTGGGATGAATTCGCCACTTCACTACTAACATATACTATAAAACAAAGAATAGGAGGCCGAGACGCATAAGGTGTGCGTCCGTGACGGCAGGCTGGTTCTCTCTGCCTCCTTGTCCGACCTAGCTGGGTCAAAACAGGGGTGTCCGTTCATGCCCTTGGGGTCTGAAACTTTGTCAAAAACATTTGCCGAGGAGAACAGGTAAAGAAAGCGTAAGGCCACCTATCATAAGGTTGATTATGGAAAATTTTCTATGGGGATTAAATGCCTAATGCTACCTATCATAGCTATGAACGAACGTTAAAAGTTTGAATCATTCTGCGCAAACCTGTGGGACAAAGACTTTTCCCTGTCTTGGTCAGTTTGATTAATACTACTACAAATAAATACATTGAGGGTGAACAGCAGAAATATTTATATAAGCTCCCCAACTTGAGAGGGCCTTCACTCACTTTTCGGGCATGAAGGTCTGTACTAAGCAAGCTGTTTGCCTCTATTAGGTTACTCTTCTCCCCTGAGCAGATTTGTCCTGTGTAGCCTACCTAGCTACGGATCTACCTAACCCTAGATAGGATATGAGCTACAATCATTACTTTACCTAATTCTAACAGTACTGGAAGGTGCTTACGGTTATTACATGCTACCTCCTATAATCGTGATGTTTTAGACCTAGCCTAGTGGTGCATTCTATTGGATTCCCTAGCCTAACCTATACTAACCCGACCGTAGCACCAACATAGGAGTGACTGTTCTAACTAAGTTACAAAGTTTTTGTGTTTAATACAATTAGTAATTACCAGTTAATTCATGAGGGTTGCCTCATATGATAAATGGGTGCCTCACTGAGGTCTTAGCCCATGTGTGTCATGAGCATAGTGGCTCTTTTCACAACAGTTAAGATTATCTGATGTTAGTTACACTACTTACGTGATTACTGCGGCTCGGTGGTAAGTGGAAGGAACAAGGCTACTAATTTGATATACCGTACATAAGGCGGTCTAGGCTATGTATAAGAAAAAGTGATCACACTGGCTACCTCCTCTGGGCAAGGGGCCAGGATCACCCTAAGATGGTAGAGCACTGTGCCAAGGGGGCACTAGTGCCAGGATGAGCTTATGGTTCAGCAACTACTGGGCTCTCTTCTGCCCCTTCTTCTTCTTCTTTGGGTTCCTCCAAGGCCTATCACTATCAGACCTAGGAGGTGATGAGGGCACCGGCTCTGGGGACAGGCCAGAAGGGCTAGCGGGCGCGAAGTCAGGGGCAACTTCATAAGCTACAGGAGGGCTCCCTACTCCGGCTGCTGCGACAACCTGAGCGAGAGCGATCTCGACTTCTGCATCCGAGGAGGCCAGTTCCTGGTCTCCCAGAGAAGGTGTAACAATTTGATCCTCCAGGGGTTCATCCTCTGGGGACAGAGTTGGTGAAGAAGTGTCGGGTGCTGGAGGCTCTCCGGTTGCGATGATCAAAGGTGTGGGGAATCCTGAATCTCCCAGAGGAGGATTCGCCTCATGATTTAGACCCAGCATAGGGGCCTTTTCGAGTGATAGCTCAACGTCAGTGATGGACGGAGCGTGGCACTGCTCAGTGCTCGCAAGTGGCACTGGCAGCAGTTGAGGGTCGCAGATGACTTAAAAGTGGCTGCAGCAGAGATTCTTGCCCCAGCTGGCAATCGTAGCCTCTCCGAGAGTCTTGTTCGGGGGCGTCCGCTGGGCGTTGCTTACTTGGGCAGCCCTCCCAGTTTGTGGAGTGGCCTGTCCGCTTGCACATCCTGCAGCGGTACTGCTCCTCCTAAATGTCTCTTCGGGGAGAGGGAGGACCTCTTTGTGGGCCAGCCCTTCGTGACTGGAGAGGGCTAGGCCTAGAATGGTTCGGTGTGTGCCCCTTCCGCTGACTACTTCGGTGGGCGGAAGGTGGGGTTTTGCTAACGGGCTTCCCCAGAGAAGATCCCGACCCAACAGGAAGTCCACTCTGGGCCGAATTCCACCCCCCACACCAAGGCGGTGGGGTAGCGTGCCCCAAGGTGTCGTAACCTGGAGCTGAACCGTGGGAACGGTAATGGTGTGGCCCTCTATCCACTTCATTTCCCACCGGGTTTTTTTGTCAACCATGGCACCGGCGGGCACTTGGGCCCTGGCGATCAGGCTAATGTCTGCTGCAGTGTCTACTGTGACCGGAAGGGTCACAGGCAGGCTAGTGCTCTGAAGCGGGACCACCGAGATGGACTGGGTTTCCAATCTCTCGGGGTAAAGGATCTTGTGCGGACCAGCCTCAGAAAATGAGGTGCTAATGAGGTTGACGAATTTTGTGGTGGGGACATGATGTGGACAGGCCAGGCCAGAGATCCAGCATTGTAGTGGCTGGCAGCACCACAGGATTTGCATGGGCCTCTTGGATGGGCTTGGTGGCCTGCAGTAACTGTTGGAGGAGAGGGCTGAGCGGATGAATCGGGAGAGGAGTTCTGATTGGTAGTAGTAGGCTGCTTATTAGTGCCTAGTTTAAATCGGCGCTCAGCTTCAGCTGCCCCACCTTCTTACAGTGGGTGCACGTAGGCTTGCTCTGCAGTCCATTCTTTGGGCGAGTGGAGTTCGAGAGGTAGGCTGGCGGAACAAGGCGCTTCTGAGAGGTGCTGTGAGACTGGTTAAAAGTTTCCCACGAATCAGCCATGTGGCACGCTTCCATAAGTGTGGTGGGCTGCTTATCGTTAAGGTATACAGCAAGGAGCTCAGGCACACATTGATAAAGGTCTTCTAGCATGGTTCGATTGAAGAGATCCTCAAACGTCATGCAGGCCAAGGAGTCGAACCAGCGGGTACCAGACTGGGTCTTGTGACAGGCCCATTCGGTCCAGGACCAGCCGACTTCCTTGTCAAGACCTCGGAACTGCTGTCTCCATTTCTCTGGGGCTATTTCGTAGGCCTTTGTAATGACTTTACGAACTTCCACCATGTTGCCTCTCTGGCTCTTCTCCAGTGAGCAAAGCGCTGCCTTGGCTTTTCCCTCCATATGCTTGGCTAGCATTAAGGCTCTCTCCGTCTCCGTAGTGCTGTAGTTATCGAAGAGAGCCTCGATCTCCTCCAGCCATGCTTCTGGCTCGTCCTCAGTCCACTTGGGGACTAGGGAATTAATGCTCGAAATTGGAGCATTTGGTGCAGCAGGTGAGGGGCTGGAGGCTTGCTGTCTAGCCATAGCTCTGGCATTCTCCAATTTTGCTCTTTCCAGCTCGAGCTCTTTTTCTTTGAAGGCTAACTCATGCTGTCTTCTTCTTTCTTCTCTGTCGTCTTCTAGCTGCCTCTGCTCTGCTTCATACCTCCTCTGCTCGGCTTCATACCTCCTCTGCTCGGTTTCATACGCCCTCCGTTTTTCTTCATACTTCCTCTGTTCAGCTTCGTAATTCTGCCATTCGAGTCTTTCTTCCTTCTCCCGTTTGGCCAAGTCGTCCACTTGCTCCTTGACCCAGGTGGTAAGTTCCGAGCCTGTGAGACCTGCCGCCGTCCCCAGATCCAGGAAGTCTTTATAAATCTCTGCTGCCATGGTTCTGTTGGGGTAGGGCGTCTAACCGGGTCGACTGGGCGTCCTTGGGCAGCAAGGAAGTGTCCCTTCAGTGATGTGGCACCCTTTCAAAAGGTGGCACTATGGTTGGGTGTGCCGTGTAAAGGTCACACTGGTGGCACTCAGTATCCTTAGGCACTGGTGCAGGTTAGGTACCAGAAGGACTTTCTCTTCTGTGTTCCCTCTTGTTTGGTTTTATTTATTTTTTCTAGTTGCTTGATTGGTGGCACTATGGTGCCAATGTGTTCCTAGGAACCCTTTACTTGAGTCCAACTAGGCCAAATGGGAGGAAAGGCACTCTACCCCGGCAAAGTTTAACAATTGAATGAGAGTAAAAGTCGAAAATAAAAGAGAGAGGGAGAGAGAGAGAAGTAAGTTTATTCAGTTGATGACAGTGCTGCAAATTATTGGCACTGTGGAATAAAGTGAATTTGGTTGCTTTTCTTTAAAGATCCTCGTGAGTGGCTGGTCCCAGTACCCAGTGCTAACCCCTTCTTCTTTCAGAGGGTGAAAAGCTACTATTTTGCTTAGGTATGGGTAGCAGGCCTCACTCGTGACCGACAGTTTATCACTGTAATTAAGCTTTAACTTGCCCTCATCTACTTGTGGGACAGAGGTGTTGTTTTTATTTGGTTTAATTAAATTAATTGTCTCGGTGTCGGCCCTTCTTTCTTTGAAGAGGGTCACGCACACTCGATTAGGCTTACTGGGAGAGAGAGAGAGAGAGAGAGAGAGAGAGAGAGAGAGAGAGATTTTCAATCAGCCAATTTTGGCCTACCTGAGAAAAATTTAAGTAAAATTTTTATAAGTGCACAAATTGGCAGGGTTAATTACACGCAGATGCGTTGTCTCGCAATGAGAGGATTGTCTCTAACAATCTTAACCAGATGACGTCTACAATGAGTTGGAGTAAATTTGTAAGTTCTTTCTTTATATGATTTTCTTTATGTCGGGTATTTGTACAGGAACTTGTTATTTGTATTAATCCTAACTAAGGCCTATCGTTCCCTGACTAAATTATATCTTGGTTTTATCTACCGAAGTCTGTCTAGCTAAGATATTGCGAGGTGGATCTACTATGCCAAAGAAAGTAGTTCCAAGAAAATGGAAAAAAATGGCTTAAGGCAGGTGACCAATTACACACACAGTGACAATAAAGGTCTTAAGATGGCGGATATGAGGAGCGGTCACTCAGCTCTCAAGATGCCGGGAGAGTCCCGCTAGTTCAAAACAATTTCAAACAATACCTCGCCGAGGGATACAAAAATGGCGGGTGAATCCCTTTAGCACAAAATTCAAAACAACGAACTAAACAAATGCAGGCATCCAGATTTACTCTAAATATACCAATAATGCATAGTGTTTTACGTTAAGGATGGAAAACGAAATTACCATACACGTTGTGTCTTGTTATTGTATTTCTCGCAGGGAATTAACTGTCCGCTTAAGTACTGGTGCGGTTCGTGACCCAGTTTACGTTACTAAAAAATGTATATGGTAAAATTATTATTGCCGTTCGTTTGCTCTTTCAATGACACGGTGTTTCGAAACGAAACCCCGCTAAATGAACACAATATCGATTGATATTGCCAAATCGCGATTACTACTTTGTGAAAATGAAATGAACTTGTAAGGACTGGGGTATGAGGGACATACTGGCTGGGTGTTTACTGGTTTATTGGTGGTTCCTTACTGAGATAAATGTACAGAATCTTCAGAGATGTTATTGACGCGTGCAAGCGGTAATGTAGCGTCTGCACACAGACAGGTAAAACAGAGATAAAAGATTCAGACATCTGTGTTTGTCGGCAGACAAACAGATGGCGATATCAAGAGACATGATTAACATACAGTGATGAAACATACATCAGTGGAAAGGCCAGGAAATTCTACATATGGCCAATTGCTTGAGATTCAAGACAGATTAATGAACACAATGCAGTAGCATAATATATGTGAAATAGAGAGACGTTTGGCGTCTTCACAGACAGAAACACACATACAGTTTGGTACAGAAGGTTCGGTGGAACATTATGAGTACATGATTAGAATGCTTGCATGGCAATGCAAGTAATGGTGATTGTACACATATCGAGACAACAATGGTTAGGGAGAAACAGACGGAAATATTGTATGGTTGAAATCACGTTCTGCCAAAGAAAGAAAATGAGACGCTTGCTTTGTCCTGTCCACTCCGATGGATGACGATTGACGAACACACGAACACACACGTGTTTGGAAGAGACAGCGTTGGGCTCTTACAAATACTCTCCCCCAAGACGTAGGTAACGTCTGATTGTTTGGAAGAGACGGCATCGGGGCAACGGGCTCTTACAATGTTCCCCCCCAAAAGCGAGGCATCGACGCGGAAATTGTCTTGCCGACAATTGTAGTTGGCTCGAAGGGCTTGGGCTAGGGGCAGGTAGGAGGCTGAAGGGCAGTGTTGGCCAGCAGGAGCTCAAGGAGGACGGGAGCAGGTTGAAGGGTGACGTCGGATGATCCTTTGGTGGCTGGCTCGAGGGCTGAAGGATGACGGCGGCTGATCCTTGGTAGCCAGCTCGAGAGGGGGGGGCAGCAGGCCGAAGGATGACGTTGCTGGTCCTTCGTTGGTCAGCTCGTCCAGTACGAGTGCGGGGGCGGCTTCAGGTTTCCTGGAGGAGGCATCCAGGGCTCCGGTGGTGGGGTGGGTCATCTCGGAGGGTCGGACTTCTACTGAGAACTCAGGAACGGCGGGAAGCAGCAAGGCGGCGAATGGTCTGTAGGCGCGTGGGTCGTCATCTTGGGTCGTCCGGGTCCTTCGGGTCACTCCGGGGTCACCAGTGTAAGGACTGGGGTATGGGTGACATACTGGCTGGGTGTTTACTGGTTTGTTGTGGTTCCTTACTGAGATAAATGTACAGAATCTTCGGAGATGTTATTGACACGTGCGAGCGGTAATGTAGCGTCTGCACACAGACAGGTAAAACAGAGATAAAAGATTCAGACATCTGTGTTTGTCGGCAGACAAACAGATGGCGATATCAAGACATGATTAACATACAGTGATGAAACATACATCAGTGGAAAGGCCAGGAAATTCTACATATGGCCAATTGCTTGAGATTCAAGACAGATTAATGAATACAATGCAGTAGCATTGTCTTCACAGACAGAAACACACAAACAGTTTGGTACAGAAAATTCGGTGGAACATTATGAGTACATGATTAGAATGCTTGCATGGCAATGCAAGTAATGGTGATTGTACACAAATCGAGACAACAATGGTTAGGGAGAAACAGACGGAAATATTGTATGGTTGAAATCACGTTCTGCCAGAGAAAGAAAACAAGACGCTTGCTTTGTCCTGTCCACTCCGACGGATGACGATTGACGAACACACACGTGTTTGGAAGAGACGCGTCGGGCTCTTACAAACTTCGCAAATTCGGTCTTTAGGACATGTGATTGGACCACTTGACTCGTTACAAGAAATCACCCTGCATTGTACCTTGGCCCAGGCAAATAGCACCCACGATATCCAAACACGATAAAACTGCTCTTTCTCAAGATTTATAAATTATGAATTGCTCTGCCTCCAATGCACACTTTTCCTATACCTACGCTAATTCTTAATTATACCTGGTATTCTAACTATTCTTATTATTATTATTATGCCTTGTGCTGTCTCCTTGTTTGGAAGAGTAAAATTAAATGAGATATCTGACTTTTCTCTTTGGAATTAATTTTAATTAATTTTCTTTTCTCCAAATTCTTTCTCTAAAATTTCTTTAGACTCTATGCAAGGTCGTCAATGTTACGCGTGAGACTTGGCTGATGAGTTTATTACTTGATTTACGTAATTTTTATAAGGGCCCTGCATGCCAAGGACACAAGTAACCTGTCAATGAAGCTACAAATTAACCTCAAAGACAGCCGTTTAAACACTCAAGGTCGCCAGTCGAGGGAAATTAACCGCAACACAAAGAATATGCCGTTAACTAAGGAAATTACTATAAACGTCGCCCTACGTCAGACGCAGTCAATCTCTACTCGTTAATATGGTATTAAAACACAACGGCTCTCCCGAACAAGGGATTCGAGACACAAGGCGGCATAAAGAATAAAATTACTTGCTTAACCTTCCCTACTTCCTAGTTAATTCACTGGAATGGTTGAATGTCGCTAAACAATATAATTTATGCTTAATCTAGACCTCGTAAAAGCAAAATGCTTGGGTAGACATGGTGGCGAGAGACTGAAACAAAGAAATGGGAAATACAGAAAACGGGCCTAGTAATTGATGAAGTTTTGAACAAAACACAGACTTTACCTTGGACGACTAGTTGTTGCGCATACAACAGACGATCGGAAGTTCTGGGATGAATTCGCCACTTCACTACTAACATAGACTATAAAACAAAGAATAGGGGGCCGAGACGCATAAGGCGTGCGTCCGTGACGGCAGGCTGGTTCTCTCTGCCTCCTTGTCCGACCTAGCTGGGTCAAAACAGGGGTGTCCGTTCATGCCTTGGGGTCTGAAACTTTGTCAAAAACATTCGCCGAGGAGAACAGGTAAAGAAAGCGTAAGGCCACCTATCATAAGGTTGATTATGGAAATTTTTCTATGGGGGTTAAATGCCTAATGCTACCTATCCTAGCTATGAACGAACATTAAAAGTTTGAATCATTCTGCGCAAACCTGCGGGACAAAGACTTTTCCCTGTCTTGGTCAGATTGATTAATACTACTACAAATAAATACATTGAGGGTGAACAGCAGAAATATTTATAATATATATACATATATATATATATATATATATATATATATATATATATATATATATATATATATATATATATATATATATATATATATATATATATATATATATATATATATAAAACTAGGCGGCGTGGAAGTAGACAGCATGAAACATGATTCACTTTATTCCTTATACAGTGACGTTTCGAGACCAATGTCTCATCATCCAGGCTAAAATCAATGATAAAAAACTGATAAGCAATACAGCATAACAAATTATTTTTTGTTGACACGCAAAATACATCGAATAAAGTAAAGCAAAGTCAGATACATCTTTGAAATAAAAATCACGCTACAAGAAAAGAAACATATTTAAAGTTAAGAGTAATTAAAAGGCACCTTGTCTCAACGGAGTTCAGTAGCTGTATAGAAAATGCACCGAAAGTAAACAAGAAGAAGGGCGTGGTTTAAGCTATGTACAAGGGAACAGATGAAGAGTGGTTGTTTAAGGTGGGAACTAGTTTCTTTATAGCTAGAGATTCTAATATTGGAAGGTGGTGCTCATATGGGCTTGATAATAATATCTTGAAATCCTTATAATTTATATTATTTTTGCAAAATTTCCCATGATTCCTAATATTAGATAGTTCTGGGTTGGATAGTTTACACCCTGTATGGAAACTGATGCCCATATGTGCATCACATCTCACCTTGAGTAGGCGGCGCGTGTTGCCAACGTAAGTCTGCCTGTTGCATCGGCAGCAAGTATAAATATAGACAACACCGGACTGCAATAAGGGAGGTAATCTCTCTTTATGAGGCAACATACTACCAATAGTCCTAGGGTTCATTAAGACAAACTTGACATCAACAGCCGGGAAATAATTAGTTAAAATTCTCCTCAAGTGAGGTAAGAAAGAGGTGTCATGCATATACGGAAATCGTATATAGAGCTTCAGTTTATGGGCCAAATGTATTGCTGCTGCTGGAGGATGAAATGAAATATCCAGCGTTTTCCTGACATATTTCATAAAGAGATTAGGAGGATAGCAATTTGATTTAAAATAGTCGTAAAGGATTCCGATTTCTTTGTGGAAAAGACTCCAATCAGAAGTCAATGCCATGGCTCTGTGGAGGAGGGTAGACAATGAATTTAATTTAAAATTGAAAAAACAAAAACTATAAAAGTTAAGACCAAGGCCTGTGAAAGTTCCAAATATGCCGAAATTTCAAACCGAACTATCTGCTTTTGCTCACACGAATTACAGCAAACTGAAAACTAGATGGGCTCCTTTCTTTAACAAAGAAGATTTAAACACACTTCGTAAACTGAGTAAAAAGGAAGACCTGATTTTTGCAAAACCAGATAAAGGTAAAGAAACCGTTATTCTGAACAGGGCTGATTACATTCATAAGATGCAGCATATTCTATCGGATAACTCTAAATTTCTGAAAATTGGTGAAAAAGATTTTAAACTCATTTTCAGAAACGAGGACAGGATCAAACGTTTTTTAAAGGCCCTAAAGGACAGACATACAATTAATCAGGTTACTTACGACGAGCTTTTCGTCACTGGCTCTTCTTTTGGTGTCATGTACGGGCTCCCGAAAGTACATAAGGAAAATGTTCCTATGAGGCCCATCCTTTCGTCTTATGTCACGCCTGGCTATAAAATTGCCAAATACCTAATCCCTTTGTTGGAAAGCTCATTTAATAATGAAATTTGTCTTTCTAATTCCTTAGAATTCAAAAACAGCATTTTGTGTCAGGATCCCGATTTAGTCATGGCTAGCTTTGATGTAGAATCTTTATTTACTAATATACCCGTGGAGGAAACAATTGAATACATTTTAGACTATTTTTACTGAGGATGACAGTGTTCACCATGGTTTTAACCGTCATGATTTTAAGAAGTTATTGGAGTTGGCAGTGCGGGACACCGCCTTTGTTTTTAATGATGAGGTATATGTGCAGGTTGAGGGTGTGGGGATGGGTAACCCACTGAGTTGCACATTCGCCAACATTTTTATGCACAAATTTGAGAGAGAGCTACTGGACAGTTGTCCCTCTTCTTTTAAACCTTTATTCTATCGCCGATATGTGGATGACACTTTTGTTCTTTTTAAGGACCATTCGCATTGTGATTCGTTCTTGCAATATGCCAATTCTTTACATTCCAACATTAAATTTACATATGAATTGGAAAACAACAACAAACTACCATTCTTAGATACGATTGTCATCCGTGATGACGACCGTTTCCACACAGGCATTTTTCGAAAGGCAACTTTCACAGGCCTTGGTCTTAACTTTTATAGTTTTTGTTTTTTCAATTTTAAATTAAATTCATTGTCTACCCTCCTCCACAGAGCCATGGCATTGACTTCTGATTGGAGTCTTTTCCACAAAGAAATCGGAATCCTTTACGACTATTTTAAATCAAATTGCTATCCTCCTAATCTCTTTATGAAATATGTCAGGAAAACGCTGGATATTTCATTTCATCCTCCAGCAGCAGCAATACATTTGGCCCATAAACTGAAGCTCTATATACGATTTCCGTATATGCATGACACCTCTTTCTTACCTCACTTAAGGAGAATTTTAACTAATTATTTCCCGGCTGTTGATGTCAAGTTTGTCTTAATGAACCCTAGGACTATTGGTAGTATGTTGTCTATATTTATACTTGCTGCCGATGCAACAGGCAGACTTACGTTGGCAACACGCGCCGCCTGCTCAAGGTGAGATGTGACGCACATATGGGCATCAGTTTCCGTACAGGGTGTAAACTATCCAACCCAGAACTATCTAATATTAGGAATCATGGGAAATTTTGCAAAAATAATATAAATTATAAGGATTTCAAGATATTATTATCAAGCCCATATGAGCACCACCTTCCAATATTAGAATCTCTAGCTATAAAGAAACTAGTTCCCACCTTAAACAACCACTCTTCATCTGTTCCCTTGTACATAGCTTAAACCACGCCCTTCTTCTTGTTTACTTTCGGTGCATTTTCTATACAGCAACTGAACTCCGTTGAGACAAGGTGCCTTTTAATTACTCTTAACTTTAAATATGTTTCTTTTCTTGTAGCGTGATTTTTATTTCAAAGATGTATCTTACTTTGCTTTACTTTATTCGATGTATTTTGCGTGTCAACAAAAAATAATTTGTTATGCTGTATTGCTTATCAGTTTTTTATCATTGATTTTAGCCTGGATGATGAGACATTGGTCTCGAAACGTCGCTGTATAAGGAATAAAGTGAATCATGTTTCATGCTGTCTACTTCCACGCCGCCTGGTTTTGTACTGCTGAGGGATAGCCTCACCGTCATGTTGAATTATATATATATATATATATATATATATATATATATATATATATATATATATATATATATATATATATATATATATATATATATATATATATATATATATATATATATATATATATATATATATATATATATATATATATATATATATATATATATATATTTTTTTTTTTTTTTTTTTTTTTTAACGTTTTTCCTGCGATTTTAGTTTGAAATATGCTCTGTGAGACAGGTAGCAACGATTTAAGGTAATTTAGCCTTGTGATTCTGACTTCGTGGGTCCAGGAAAACGTAAAAAAAAAGGGAAACAAAGGAGAATTTCATGTGAGCATAGGGCTCTTGTTACTGAGGGAAATATTACGTAAAACACGTGGGCAAATTTAAAGGAGTGTATTTACATAAATGACATCAGTACGGGAAAGAGGAACTCAAGTAGATTTCTGATCCTGAAGGGGATTCCTACGGGATTGAATGAAACTGGGGGATTCCAGACACAATCCGAGAAGCTTCCACGAAATAGGGTCCCTCTGAAATGAGAGATATGCACATTATACGCCAGTAATGAAAATAGACAAAAGAATAATGAATTCGAAGCTGCACTGAGGGTGCCAAAGGACTTCGATGAGTAATAAAAACTTAATACTGCCGATGCAAGAGGCGCACGGACATTAGACAAGGGATTCGTTGATTAATGGCGCTCACTTCAAATAAATGTTACAAGGACAAGCGTGACTGAATGGCGGTTTTCCAGAGCACATTACCGTGAGACAGGTGTGGTTCCAACGTAGAAAAGTGGTCCGTGGATGACTTGCGATTTCCGAGGGCGAGTTCTTCCACATGTTAGGATGCAAGGGAACAGCGATGGGGACTTCTCGAAGAAGGCCAACGCGCGGGAATTTCACGAAGGGCCGGGCGATTCTTGAGGGGCATCAGGCAGGTCAACGGTAAAGCGAGCACGTGGCTTGCGGTCGAAGGTCACGAGGAGAAAGTATACTTTGGAAAGGGCCACGTGGTTAGCTAAGGACACTGCCAAGGGCAGGTGGCTTGGTCCTTCTTCACTCCCTGACTTCCACCCCACGTGTGTGAGAGAGAGGCCTTGTGTGTTCTGCTTTTATCTCCTCCTATGGGGCAGGGGGCACTTCCAACATGTGGGGGTGTTGAATCATCTTCCAGCTGATGCCCGCAGGGGAGGTTTGCCTGTAAGAAAACCCACCAGACAGAGATCACTTTTGCCTTGAAGCAACATGTTTGGAAAGGAGTGGCTTTTAATCTTTTAAACCCTTGTATTCTGACCGTGCTAAGTCGATAGATAGATGGTCTATCGATCGGGCGGCTGGCAGTAAATGAAACAACAGCACAACCAACAACAACGAAAGAGGGGGAGGCAATTTGCTCGCGAATTCTTGCTAATCATAATACCTCCCCATACAAGATGATGTACATACCTGCTTTGGGTGTGTACATCGATATGCAAGAATGAGCGGCAAATGCTTTACGTTACTCTACATTCTGCCTTGCAATGAAATTTACTACTAAGGGTTTTATGAAGCTGTGACATTACTTTTAATAACACATTGGGACAAATTTCTTTTAACAGGACGCACGGTGATTTAAACACTTGCAAAAGAGTAATTACTTTAGATTTGGTTACCCATTGATAACTTTATAAAGTGACTCGAACAATTGTGAATTAATTAAGATTATAAGACCACGTATATGAGGCTATGGCCAACAAATGAAAAGAAAGGTTATTGTTCAAGAATTAAAATACACGGTTACTTAATTTTAGATAAAATGCATGCGGTTAGTACAATCTGCCTTGAAGAGGCTGTGTAAATGAAAAACAGCATTTATTTTTTGTAAATGACATCCCCTTTTACGCGATATTGTAATGACTATACAAATTCGCATTGGTAATTGCTTAGCTAACAGCCCAATGCTAGCTGACGGCTGACCCTCACACAGGGATTTTGACAGTCGTATGCAGGCGAGAGTATTCGCGAGCGTTAATTCGCTAACCTTAAACTATGCTAATTTTATGTGTCCATGGCCCACACTGAGTACTCAATGTTATGACGGGGCGAGCAGACAAAAGATGCGGGGTCTAGGACAAACAGAGTTCTTGGAAGGAAGGGAAGGGGAAAAAGGGATAATAATAACAAAAGGAAAATTAACAAGGTGTTACGAATGAAAACGTGACCGCATATGAAAGGCGGGACACGTCTCTCAGAGCTTACGAAAGGGGCATTTAAATCACAAGGGCAAGAGTCTATGACTCACGATTCATTAAAATAAAGATAAATAAATGACTAAAAGAAAGTAAATGATATTGGCAGAAGAGCTAAGGTAAAAGGAGTGAGGGTTTTATGGTGTTAGGCAGGATTTTATTGTCCTTCGCCTATAAATTACGGCCCGGACTATCACTTCAGTCCCAGGGCGAGAGAAGTGCACCCGAAGGGCGCGACTCCTTTCAGGAGGAGCTGACACGCACGCCCGGTGCCAAGGTATGGGCGCAAGGGCGTGCCACTTCTCACTCTCTTATTCTCAATGATTTATACATTGTGTGGGGAATGGTATCCCGTACTTAATTGCCTCTTGTGGTGATAATTTAAGGGAAGATTAATAGAGAATGATAAGAGATAGCAGTTCCTGAGGAACGGAGGAAGATAGAGGAGGGCCTGACATCCCCTTCTGGATTAGGGGTGCCAAGACCTTCGAAAAATGAAATGGTGGCACAGGTGCCAGGGGAGCTCTAGAGCTCTTTGTAAACTACCTGGAATTTCCCACGCCCGTGGTAATTTCGCCTCGAGCCTTTTTTAACGGGACAGTCGTCCTCGGCCGGGGAAGCGGAGGGCCCGCGACCGGAGGGCGGCACGGAGTGCCACCTGGGCCTGCTGCTGCGACAGCTGACACAGGAGTTTTCCGTGCTGGTTCTACCCTGATCCGTCGCAGCTCTTGTAGTTCATCGGCCAAGTGAGATATGGCAGAATCCCGACTTGCAATTGCGTCGGCGACGGGCTGAGGCAGAGAGGAGGCGGTCGGGAGCGGCGTGAGCGGCTCGCAGGTATCAATGACCAGCTCAGGCACGGGTTGCGAGGCCGCACCTGCAGGTGAGCTTCCGCGGTGGTCGAGAGGAACCGTCTCTCTTACCGATGCTGGTAGCAGTGCCAGGCCGGGGGAAGAGAGGGGCCCCTGGGTTGGATCCCGTGAATGGAGATCGGGGTAGTGCTCTGGCGCTGGCGCTAGGGCAGAGTCAGGGACTATTAGAGGTTTCTTGGGCTCGTCGGTCAGGACGGACGAAGCTTGGCACTGCTCGGTACATGCAAGCGGCACCGGCAGGAATTTGGCATCTCCGGAAGTGAGATCTGATTGGGGCCCTGGCACTGGCACTGAGGCAGGGCCGGGCACTGGAATTGGATCGGGAACTGATCGAGGGGGCCACTGTACATCGTACTCAGGTGGCACTGGTGGGGACTGCACGTCCTCCTGGCACCCAGGGGGCGCCAGTCTTGACTGAGGGAGAAGCGGGGGAGGATTACTCGCGCCCGAGGAATGATTCGGGGAATGTGGACCCCTTGATTGTCGTGATTTCTGTGGTGACTGAAAGTCCTGTCCCAGGATGACGTCATAGCCTCCGGGGAGATGGCTTGCTACTGCAAGATTGCAAATTTTGGATTGGTGAGGTCAATTGGACCGTAGGGAGTATCATTTTAAATTGATTTATTCCCTCGATCGTGACGAGTTTTCGTCTATTGACGATAGCTCCGTAGGGAACTCTGTCCCTTCAGATGAGGGAGATTTGCGCGCCCGAGTCCTCGAATGCATTGACTCGGCGTGCGGGGTGGCTACCTCGTGGAGGAGTCACGTATACGGGCCCTTCAGCGGGAGGGCCTAATGACTTGGGATCTGTGACGGCCAAGGCGACGGTGGGAGTATTTGATTTATTATTGCGTGGGCATTTCGCCCATGCGGGAGAATGGCCATAAACCTTGCACGCCGTGCAAAAGGTCTGGCTAAAGTCTTTCCGCGCTGCCCCTGTGGAGGGCGCAGGCGAGTTATTTGTCGGTTTTCCGGGAGAGAGAGGAGCTGGTTTCTTGTTCCGGCACTGTTCGGAGGAATGCCCCGTTTTCTTGCAATAATGGCAAATTAGGGGCTTGCCCGAGTTCCCATTTTTGTGGGAATTTGAACCTCTGAGGAGGGACGGGGGATTTATCTTCTGCCCCATGGATCCTTCTTGAGGGTGGTGAGTTTCCCACATATCTGCTATCTGGCAACACTTGGTGAGTGTTGCTGGGGCTTTTTCCACTATATGAGTGGCGAGGGCAGGAGGGGCGTTGCGCAGGAAATGCTTGAATTTAAACCGCTCGAGTACCTCGGCGGTGCTAGTGGCTCCTTCGGAATCGAGCCATTTTGTCAACGCCCGCTCCGAATGGTATGCCCAATCAGACCAAGTCTGGCCTGCTTCTCTGGGCTGCTCTCTCCAACGTCTCCTCCACCGCTCGGGGGTAATCTCGTACGCCTTCGTCACTGCTTGGCGTACGGCTTCCCAGTTTCCCCGATCGTCTGCTGGAAGGGCGTGGTAGGCAACGAGGGCCTTTCCGCCCAGGAATTTAGTGAGAACAAGGGAGAGTTCCGCGGGGGAGAGATCGGAGCACTCCAGGACTCGTTCGGCCCTTTCAAGCCATACTTCGGGTTCAGACTCTGTCCATTTTGGCATGAACGAGTGAGCTTGACTGAGGGCACTCATTCCCGCGGCAGGGGGCGGGGGGGTGGCGTGCTGTTGTTCTAGCACCTGGAGCTCATGGGCGCGTTCTCTCTCTCTCTCCTCACGTTCTCTCTCCTCTCGTTGTTCTTGAGCGATTCGTTCTCTCTCTCTCTCTCTCTCCCCGTTCTCTCTCTCTCTCTTCACGTTCTCTCTCTCTCTCTCTTCACGTTCTCTCTCCTCTCATTGCTCTTGGGCAACTCGTTCTCTCTCCTCTCGTTGTTCTTGGGCAATTCGTTCTCTCTCTCTCTCTGCACGTTCTCTCTCCTTCTCCTGCTCTTGGGCAACTCTTTCTCTCTCTCTCTCTCCTCACGTTCTTTTGCTCTCTCTGCCTTGGCATCGTCCACTCGCTCTTGAACCCATGCTCTCAGATCTTGCCCCGATAGTCCCATGTCCTTCCCAGCGGACATGTAGAATTTGAAATCCTCATTTTGTTGGGCTCTGGTATTAGCCATCTTGAAATAATGGTTATATGGTAGGTCTGAAAAGACTCAGGTCGTCTGAAAAGACTCAACTGCAGGAATCTGAAACACCCAATTGTTCAGACTGCAGGAGAATGCATCTGTCCGAATAAGACAGTTGATTAGTAAGTCTGAGGAGACTTTTGTTAAAATTTGATATGTCTGGGAAAGACGTGGTTGTTCTTGGCGAACGAATTTTAATATGTGTCTCGGAAGACGTAGTGGGATTTTGTCACGCTCAGACTTGGCCGGCTGTAGCGTGAAGTTAAGGAGTTGTTCTAACGAACTAGAATGATCAGTCCCGTAAGGGCTTAGATGTGTGTGAACTACACTATATAATGTCTCAAAAGGACTTAATTTTGGGTTCCCGCAGGAATGAGAGATTCTCGCCATGTGCGACGTAGAATTTTAGTATGAGTCTTGGAGGACTGGAATTTGGGGAAATTCTCGCCACGTGCGACGTAGAATTTTAGTATGAGTCTCTGAGGACTGGAATTTGGAGAAATTCTCGCCACGTGCGACATAGAATTTTAGGAGTCTCTGAGGACTGGGAATTTTGGTTGATGAATTCTCGCCACGTGCGACGTAGAATTTTAGTATGAGTCTCGGAGGACTGGAATTTGGAGAAATTCTCGCCACGTGCGACATAGAATTTTAGGAGTCCCTGAGGACTGGGAATTTTGGTTGATGAATTCTCGCCACGTGCGACGTAGAATCTTAGGAGTCACTTAGGACTTGGAATTTCTGGAATTTGGAGGAATTCTCGCCACGTGCGACGTAGAATTTTAGGAGTCACTTAGGACTTGGAATTGTGGAATTTGGAGGAATTCTCGCCACGTGCGACGTAGAATTTTCGGAGTCTCTGAGGACTTGAAATACGATTCGTCCCTTAGGACTTAGAAATTACTAACAGGAGAACCCAAAGAAAAATGTTTGCTGAGAAATGAATGGAGGGAAAAAACAAAAAAATGCTACACACGAGGGCATGGGCGGGCCGGGGGGGAGGGGTGCAGGACGTCTTGCCAACACCGGAGTTATTTTTAGATTCTGTGTGAATGAACCCGTATATTTATAGACCGTCTGGGATTCTGGGGAATTTCCCAGTCGTCTGAGAGGATAACAGTAAAACGACCTAGTAATTTTCCCTATTAGCAGAGTTTAAATTTCGCTTTCCTAACACCTAACTCGAATTCTAACTACACTGAGAGAATTTCAGCAATGCAAGCTGACTTCGTCGTGTCCCACGTGGGAATTTATTCGCGCCTAAATAACAGTTCGCTAATCCGAAATGCGAAGTAAAATTTATCACAGAGGAATTTCTTTCGCACTATTCCTCGAATCAAGAATATGGCAAGGATTTTAACACAGGAATTTTCGCACTATTCCTCGAAGCAAAAGATATGGCAAAGATTTTAACACAGAGGAATTTTGCACTATTCCTCGAAGCAAAGGATGGTTAGCACTGGTTATTTCCTAACTACCTATCCTGAAAGGCATGCATTAACGAATCTAATACGGCGGTTCTTTTCTCTCAGTGAATACATGCGTCCCTATTTCTAATTCCTAGGAACAGTCACAATTGTAAAAAGGTTTTGCTAAGATAAACACATTACTTACGTGGAATTTCCGGATCTGTGTGCTGGTTTTACACAAAAGGTTCGTAATTGTCTCGTACCCAGCTTAGCTTTGCTAATAGCTGATCTGGCAAGTTGCAATAAAGCAACACTAGGGGAACTGCAACTGCAAAACGAGACCTATGGCCAGGTCGCCATTTTTACGTTTTTCCTGCGATTTCAGTTTGAAATATGCTCTGTGAGACAGGTAGCAACGATTTAAGGTAATTTAGCCTTGTGATTCTGACTTCGTGGGTCCAGGAAAACGTAAAAAAAAAGGGAAACAAAGGAGAATTTCATGTGAGCATAGGGCTCTTGTTACTGAGGGAAATATTACGTAAAACACGTGGGCAAATTTAAAGGAGTGTATTTACATAAATGACATCAGTACGGGAAAGAGGAACTCAAGTAGATTTCTGATCCTGAAGGGGATTCCTACAGGATTGAATGAAACTGGGGGATTCCAGACACAATCCGAGAAGCTTCCACGAAATAGGGTCCCTCTGAAATGAGAGATATGCACATTATACGCCAGTAATGAAAATAGACAAAAGAATAATGAATTCGAAGCTGCACTGAGGGTGCCAAAGGACTTCGATGAGTAATAAAGACTTAATACTGCCGATGCAAGAGGCGCACGGACATTAGACAAGGGATTCGTTGATTAATGGCGCTCACTTCAAATAAATGTTACAAGGACAAGCGTGACTGAATGGCGGTTTTCCAGAGCACATTACCGTAAGACAGATGTGGTTCCAACGTAGAAAAGTGGTCCGTGGATGACTTGCGATTTCCGAGGGCGAGTTCTTCCACGTGTTAGGATGCAAGGGAACGGCGATGGGGACTTCTTGAAGAAGGGCAACGCGCGGGAATTTCACGAAGGGCCGGGCGATTCTTGAGGGGCATCCGGCAGGTCAACGGTAAAGTGAGCACGTGGCTTGCGGTCGAAGGGCACAAGGAGAAAGTATACTTTGGAAAGGGCCAAGTGGTTAGCTAAGGACACTGCCAAGGGCAGGTGGCTTGGTCCTTCTTCACTCCCTGACTTCCACCCCACGTGTGTGAGAGAGAGGCCTTGTGTGTTCTGCTTTTATCTCCTCCTATGGGGCAGGGGGCACTTCCAACATGTGGGGGTGTTGAATCATCTTCCAGCTGATGCCCGCAGGGGAGGTTTGCCTGTAAGAAAACCCACCAGACAGAGATCACTTTTGCCTTGAAGCAACATGTTTGGAAAGGAGTGGCTTTTAATCTTTTAAACCCTTGTATTCTGACCGTGCTAAGTCGATAGACATATGGTCTATCGATCGGG
The DNA here is from genome assembly GCA_039081455.1 of Macrobrachium rosenbergii. NCBI lineage: Eukaryota > Metazoa > Arthropoda > Malacostraca > Decapoda > Palaemonidae > Macrobrachium > Macrobrachium rosenbergii. The sequence continues at coordinate 2,760,198 of JANJGK010000008.1, forward strand.
CGGCTGGCAGTAAATGAAACAACAGCATAACCAACAACAACGAAAGAGGGGGAGGCAATTTGCTAGCGAATTCTTGCTAATCATATATATATATATATATATATATATATATATATATATATATATATATATATATATATATATATATATGAGACAGGGTGTAGGTCCTGACTGGTACCAACTTTATGTTTACGCTGTTGATGAAGGAATAATAGGTAGTGTTTAGAAACCACAATATGTATACTGCAGAGACAGTAATGACGAAGATACACAACCGTTTGGGACCATGAATCCACCCCTGATCAGTGCTAGTGGCAGGAATCACAATATACTCTCAGGGGACAGTACCGACTACCGACAAGCATGTAAGAGTGCAAAAAAGAGAGCAGGAGGATATGTACTGCTGGTTTATTAAGAAAGCAGGCCACTTATGAAGCGACGTGCAGATGTCATACAAAGGCATACAATAGGATACAGGTGACCCGAGGTCAATTGTTCTCAGTGTGAAACAGGACAGATAAATACAAATAACATGTAAAGATAAAAGTACAAGAATTGACACAATAATGTTCTGACACATGTACAAAGTAAACAGGCATAAATGGACCAATAACAGATACGTATTTACATAGATAAAAATGTGGCTGTTTACGTGACCTAAGCTTGTGGGAAAGGCACTGTAGAAAACGGGAGGTTCACTATAGAAAACCCGTTGAGCGGGGACTTTACAATACTTCCCCCCCCAAGACATAAATAACATCTGATCAAATTAGGTATCTGCTGGGCCGCTGGAGAGTGCCGCGGCTCCGCGAAGTCAGCTGGGGGGTGCGGTGTGAGCGGGAGCGGCTGGCTGTGGCGCTGTCTGGATCCGGTTCCTTCCGGGGGCGGCCACGTGACTTTATTTTGGGTTGGGCTGGCTGCAGGGGTGACGGTTCCTTTTGGAGGGCGCTGCGTGGTATCATTGACGTCTTCCTCCAACAGGGCGGGCTTGAGGCGGTCTACAGACACCCAGTCGTCCTTCCCGTGGATGGCCAGCCAGAACGCTTTGTCGTTCCTCTCCAGCACACGGAAGGGTCCCTTGTAAGGCCTGGCTAAGGGCGGGCGGACGGCATCGTTCCTGACAAAGACGTGGGTGGTGGAGGACAGACCAGGAGCCGTTAAAGATGACATCCTATCGGTATATGTCTTTCCACCAATCTGTTGTCCACGGGGTTGTAGGTGGTGGTGCTGTGGTGAGAGGTCCCTAGCAGGCGTGCCAGGATGGTCCACAGCTCGGACAGAAAAGCAGGACCCCTGTCGGTGGTTATGTGGTCCGGGACACCGAACCGGCTGATCCAGCTGGAGAGGAGGGCCTCGGCGCATGCACTGGCGGTGGCTTCTTGCATGGGCGTCGCCTCGGGCCACCTGGTGGAGCGGTCGACGATCGTCAGGAGATACCTGGCCCCACCTGATGGGGGAAAGGTGCCTACCACGTCGACATGGATGTGTCTAAACCGTCTCCCCGGCTGGGGAAACTCGCCCACCCCCGACTCGGTGTGGTGCCCTACTTTGCTGGTCTGGCACCGGATGCACTGCCTCGCCCAGGCCGTCACGTCCTTCCGCATACTGTGCCAGACAAACTTCTCTGCCAATAGCTTGGCCGTCGTCCTGCCGGAGGGGTGGGACAGCCTGTGGATGACATCAAACACTAGATGGCAGCAGGAGGCGGATACTAGCGGGCAGGGGTGGCCGGTGCTTACATAGCTCAGCAGTGATGGCCCCCCAGGGGCGAGGGGCACGTCCTTCCACTTGAGCGACGTGATGGTGGTGCGATAGGCTGGAATCTCTGGGTCAGCGTTTTGCTCCTGGGCGAGGTCCTTGTAGTCGATCCCGAGCATCAATATGCACTTGGGGTGTGCTGTGTGGGTCCGCTAATGATGCTGGTGATCTGCAGACGAGAGTCGTACCGAACACTTTGTTAAAGCGCCGTGTTTAGGCCATTAGGGGCATGGGGTAGTTCATGGAGCCAAGACTAGGTTGCCATATGAATCTGCTAATGGCTCTGGGAACCACTCCGGGAGGTCACCACTGTAAGAGGTGCAAAAAAGAGAGCAGGAGGACATGTACTGCTGGTTTATTAAGAAAGCAGGCCGTTTATAAAGTGGCATGCAGACGTCATACAAAGGCATACAATAGGATACAGATGACCCGAGGTTAATTGTTCTCAATGTGAAACAGGACAGATAAGTAAGTAAGTATACCTTAGTTTTACCAGACCACTGAGCTGATTAACAGCTCTCCTAGGGCTGGCCCGAAGGATTAGACTTATTTTACGTGGCTAAGAACCATTTGGTTACTTAACAACGGGACCTACAGCTTATTGTGGAATCCGAACCACATTATAGCGAGAAATTAATTTCTATCACCAGAAATAAATTCCTCTAACTCTTCATCAGCCGGCCGCGGGAATTGAACTCCGGCCCATCGAATGACAGTCTAAAGCTCTACCGAGTCGGCCAACAAAGGGCTTAACAGGACAGATAAATACAAATAACATGTAAAGATAAAAGTACAAGATTTGACACAATAATGTTCTGACGCATGTACAACGTAAACAGGCACAAATGAATCAATAACAGATACGTATTTACATAGATAAAAATGTGGCTATTTACATGATCTAAGTTTGTGGGAAAGGCACCTTAGAAAATGGGAGGTTCAGAAAACCCGTTGAGCGGGGACTTTACGAGCATACCGACTGTAGGAGACCGCAAACCTATGCCCGACAGGTTCCAAGGGAAGGGGCAAAAAAACTCATTAGTACTATCGCTACATACTATGTTTGCAAATATGATAATTTTTTTTTTCGAAATATCTCTACTGCTTTCCTTAAAATGTAGATATTTTACAAATTTCTTTTGAAATTATATGATCAAATTTATACATGCCTTGACTGATATTCATATTATGGTCATAACTTTCTTTTATAAAGCTAGATTTAGTGATTCCTGCCCAGTGCATTATTACAGTAGGCTATCTTTTTGTACCCCTTCCCAGTTGAAAGTATGATTGTTCTCAGTAACATGAACAAAAAGTTATAATGCTGTTTTTTTTCTCTTTTCCAGTTTGATCAATATAAAACTTGTTACAAGACTTATATAGAATTTTATATACACATCCTTCGGTATTGTCGGGAGAGTTCTTTATAAGTACGTTTCATTTTTTTTTCTTTTTTGAAATGCAACAATAACACCAAAATTCTTAAAAAAGATGGGAGATATCTTTTTGTGTTGTAAGGTTCCTTTTTGTTTTGACAGAGCATCTTTTTTGCAGCTTCTGATGCATTATAGAATCTTTTTTGCCGCTTCTAATGCATTTTCTAATACACAGTCAGGAAATTTCAGCTTCTTGCCTATGTTCCTAATCTTATCTATTTCATCATCAGTATATTCAGGGCTACGTGTACGCAATGCTCTTAAAAACATAGATATGAACACTGATTTCTTATCCTTATTACTTTGACCAGAATGAAAATGCACATAGGAAGAAATATTAATATGCAACTCCATTACTATTTCTACAAATTAGGCAATCCAAAAAGGGTAGACGCCATCCTCTTCCATTTGTGTACGACCAGGGAACGAATATGTAAGTAACTATTTTGAAAAGTTTAGTCAATTAGTAGGCTACCATCCGTTAAATTCACAATGGAAATGGAAAAGGAAGTGTGCCCACCCTTTTTGTATTGCCTAATATTTATAAATAGTAGTGGGCTTAAATACAATGTTTACAGAACACCTGCTATTATTTCTTCCCACAGTATGTGCATTTTCATTCTGGTCAAAGCAATAAGGATAAGAAATCAGTGTTCACATCAATGATTTTAAGAGTATTACTTAAATGTAGCCCTGAATATATTCATTATTATTATTATTATTATTATTATTATTATTATTATTATTATTATTATTATTATTATTATTATTATTATTATTATTATTATTCAGAAGATGATGAAATAGATAAGATTAGGAATACAGGCAAGAAACTGAAGTATCCTGACTGTGAATCAGACCATGCATTAGAAGCGGCAAAAAAGATTCTGTGGCAAAACAAAACAGAACCTTATAACAAATATTTAGTTGCACAACAATATGAAAGATATCCCCCATCTTAAGAACTTTGGCGTTATTGTCGCATTTAAGAAAAACAAAACAATGAAACATGCACTTAAAAGAACTCTCCCGAAAATACCGAGGGATGGCGTTGGGTCTGGTATGATACATGTACCATACGCTACCGGGGTCTAAGTGATGTCAGGCAGGGCAGCCGATCGAGACTACGGTCTACCCCAAAGCCAAATCAAAAGTTCTTCAAAAGAAGGCATCGTGCTTACCCCATACAAAAATGGGGAAAAAGCACGTTAAAAGAAGAGGATCAGTTCAACAGACTCCAGGCATCAGATGCAATTGCCCACAATTGCTCTACGATAAGGTAAGTCTGAATATGACAATTACTTGCCGTTAGAAGCTGAGGGGGTGATCATATCTTGTTATCTTTTTTCTATGTGTGTATTGGAGGGAGAGAGGGTCTGGTCACGACAGGCTGGGTTATGTTATGGTGACAGGTTGGGTCAGGTTAGGTTTATATATATACATATTATATATGTATATATATAAAACCCAACCTAACCTAACCCCCTCCCCCCTATAACCTAACCCATATATATATATATATATATATATATATATATATATATATATATATATATATATATATATATATATATATATATATATATATATATATATATATATATATATATATATATATATATATATATATATATATATATATATATATATATATATATATATATATATATATATATATATATATATATATATATATATATATATATATATATATATATATATATATATATATATATATATATATATATATGTATATTTATATGTATATATATTATATATATATATATATATATATATATATATATATATATATATATATATATATATTTTATATATATATATATATATATATATATATATATATATATATATATATATATATATATATATATAATAAATTTCTGACTCACGTCGGGATCGAACCCAGGTCTCTCAGGTGGAAAGCAAGGGCGTTACCCACTGGGCCATACAAGTCTAAAAGTAGTTGGAACCTGAGAGCAACTGCACCCAAGGAATTACCTGGGCAAGCTAACTGCTTGCATACCAGCGAGTTTTCCCCAACTTCCCGACTCAGCAATGACCCAATAGACAACATTTCATTCGAATTATCCCTTCTGAGTGAATAAGATAGAAATCATCAACACACAATCACGTGTGGAACAGAAATAAATTTCTGACTCACGTCGGAATCGAACCCAGGTCTCTCAGGTGGAAAGCAAGGGCGTTACCCACTGGGCCATACAAGTCTAAAAGAAGTTGGAACCTGAGAGCAACTGCACCCAAGGAATTACCTGGGCAAGCTAACTGCTTGCATACCAGCGAGTTTTCCCCAACTTCCCGACTCAGCAATGACCCAATAGACAACATTTCATTCGAATTATCCCTTCTGAGTGAATAAGATAGAAATCATCAACACACAATCACGTGTGGAACAGAAATAAATTTCTGACTCACGTCGGGATCGAACCCAGGTCTCTCAGGTGGAAAGCAAGGGCGTTACCCACTGGGCCATACAAGTCTAAAAGAAGTTGGAACCTGAGAGCAACTGCACCCAAGGAATTACCTGGGCAAGCTAACTGCTTGCATACCAGCGAGTTTTCCCCAACTTCCCGACTCAGCAATGACCCAATAGACAACATTTCATTCGAATTATCCCTTCTGAGTGAATAAGATAGAAATCATCAACACACAATCACGTGTGGAACAGAAATAAATTTCTGACTCACGTCGGGATCGAACCCAGGTCTCTCAGGTGGAAAGCAAGGGCGTTACCCACTGGGCCATACAAGTCTAAAAGAAGTTGGAACCTGGGGAAAACTCGCTGGTATGCAAGCAGTTAGCTTGCCCAGGTAATTCCTTGGGTGCAGTTGCTCTCAGGTTCCAACTTCTTTTAGACTTGTATGGCCCAGTGGGTAACGCCCTTGCTTTCCACCTGAGAGACCTGGGTTCGATCCCGACGTGAGTCAGAAATTTATTTCTGTTCCACACGTGATTGTGTGTTGATGATTTCTATCTTATTCACTCAGAAGGGATAATTCGAATGAAATGTTGTCTATTGGGTCATTGCTGAGTCGGGAAGTTGGGGAAAACTTGCTGGTATGCAAGCAGTTAGCTTGCCCAGGTAATTCCTTGGGTGCAGTTGCTCTCAGGTTCCAACTTCTTTTAGACTTGTATGGCCCAGTGGGTAACGCCCTTGCTTTCCACCTGAGAGACCTGGGTTCGATCCCGACGTGAGTCAGAAATTTATTTCTGTTCCACACTTGATTGTGTGTTGATGATTTCTATCTTATTCACTCAGAAGGGATAATTCGAATGAAATGTTGTCTATTGGGTCATTGCTGAGTCGAGAAGTTGGGGAAAACTCGCTGGTATGCAAGCAGTTAGCTTGCCCAGGTAATTCCTTGGGTGCAGTTGCTCTCAGGTTCCAACTTCTTTTAGACTTGTATGGCCCAGTGGGTAACGCCCTTGCTTTCCACCTGAGAGACCTGGGTTCGATCCCGACGTGAGTCAGAAATTTATTTCTGTTCCACACGTGATTGTGTGTTGATGATTTCTATCTTATTCACTCAGAAGGGATAATTCGAATGAAATGTTGTCTATTGGGTCATTGCTGAGTCGGGAAGTTGGGGAAAACTCGCTGGTATGCAAGCAGTTAGCTTACCCAGGTAATTCCTTGGGTGCAGTTGCTCTCAGGTTCCAACTTCTTTTAGACTTGTATGGCCCAGTGGGTAACGCCCTTGCTTTCCACCTGAGAGACCTGGGTTCGATTCCGACGTGAGTCAGAAATTTATTTCTGTTCCACACGTGATTGTGTGTTGATGATTTCTATCTTATTCACTCAGAAGGGATAATTCGAATGAAATGTTGTCTATTGGGTCATTGCTGAGTCGGGAAGTTGGGGAAAACTCGCTGGTATGCAAGCAGTTAGCTTGCCCAGGTAATTCCTTGGGTGCAGTTGCTCTCAGGTTCCAACTTCTTTTAGACTTGTATGGCCCAGTGGGTAACGCCCTTGCTTTCCACCTGAGAGACCTGGGTTCGATCCCAACGTGAGTCAGAAATTTATTTCTGTTCCACACGTGATTGTGTGTTGATGATTTCTATCTTATTCACTCAGAAGGGATAATTCGAATGAAATGTTGTCTATTGGGTCATTGCTGAGTCGGGAAGTTGGGGAAAACTCGCTGGTATGCAAGCAGTTAGCTTGCCCAGGTAATTCCTTGGGTGCAGTTGCTCTCAGGTTCCAACTTCTTTTAGACTTGTATGGCCCAGTGGGTAACGCCCTTGCTTTCCACCTGAGAGACCTGGGTTCGATCCCGACGTGAGTCAGAAATTTATTTCTGTTCCACACGTGATTGTGTGTTGATGATTTCTATATATATATATATATATATATATATATATATATATATATATATATATATATATATATGTATATTTATATGTATATATATATATTTATATATGTATATTTATATATATATATATATATATATATATATATATATATATATATATATATATATATATATATGTATGTATGTATATATATATATATACAGTATATATGTATATATATATATATATATATATATATATATATATATATATATATATATATATATATATATATACATATATATATATATAATATATATATATATATATATATATATATATATATATATATATATATATATATATATATATATATATATATATATATATATATATATATATATATATATATATATATATATATATATACATACATACATATATGTATTTATATATGTATATATATGTATATGTGCATATATATATATATATATATATATATATATATATATATATATATACTTACAGATTGTCAGATTGTGTCTCTTTGGAAGACTGCGAGGGGGTTTTTCTGAATGTTTACCGCCAGAGGGGCCAAAAGGGAACACCAAGCTGTAAACAAAATAAAGGTGAAAGTGAAGAACTTAGCATATTTTACCTGTTTGATAAAAGAATAGAAGGTCGCCATGGGAGTGAGTCAATGGTTCTGTTACAATGAATTTATTTACACAATAAGCAATCAAATGGGGCTGGAGCTGAGGATCCAGCAGGCAATCAACTTAGTGAAAATGAAAATTACGGTGACGTGAATGGGACATCTCAAATTGGAAAGCGTGGTAAGGCTTGTAATAATTTCCATAATTGGCTTTGTGAGCAACTGGGGAAATGCTATCCAGACTTCCTTGGTTTCAGGGATGGCAGTATTCTTTAAGGATTTGATTCACAAGATGGGGGTTTGACTGAGGAGAGCGTGGTTGAACTCCTGGAAAAGAAGCCAGGGTTAGCGATCTAGCACAAATAATTTCTCTCACATGAACCTATGCACTATGGAGGAATTGATCACTTGAATTACTTAAATTAATTGGCCCTTAATTTACACTATGGAGGGTATAACTGAGTACTGATCACTGAATTGAATTAGACTGGTTTCAAAGCAAGTCATGGGGCGATTCACAGGCTGCTTGGTGCGTAGGTTGGCTTAACAAAGGGGCTGCGTTTTAGGATGAATGAAAAAAGAATTTCACGAAGGGAAAGGAGCTGGCTTATTGACTAATTGCAGTCGACTTGCCTGGGCCTGTAGATGTTTTGCACTTAACATGTAAGGGCTTGGCCAATCAACGTGATTGGTCTTCACCAGTGAGAGATGGAAAAATGCCCGGCTGTACGAGTTGCTCACTGTGCACGGAGTGCGTGGGTGTGAGAATCCAGGGCGCTCCTTCCAGATTGTTTTGCTTTGGAGTGTAGGCCTCGGTCGATCTGCAAAAGTCATACAGCCAGCAAAAGAGTGGAGAAAATTTTGTCTTATGATTAAGTACTTAGAGGTCAAGTTCCTATCTACCTCACAGCCTGGATTCACCTATAACACTAACGAGGGGCATCAGCTACTAGACACGTGATGTGGGAGGTCAAAAGGGGTTGCTACTGTACTCACTTCTGTTCAGGTGCGGAGAGGGATGCGTTCTTAGTTCAAAACAAGTGCAAACCCTACCTTTTCCACCATGTTGGCTGGTCTAACATTCAAATGAGAAGTGCTTTTAATTAAAGATTCAAATTATTTTTGGCTGGGTAGGAGGGAGGAATGGAAATACATGAAAGGTCCCCCCTTTGAAAAGGCATTCACAACCTTCCAGGTGTGAAGGTCTTGGCTAAATAGCTATTCCTCCCAACTAGTCAGCTGGCGTCCCTACATGAACTGTGCTTTTGCACTGCAATGGCTAAATGGACCTGCCTAACTGCTAAGAGGGTTACTCAGGTTGGCTAACTTATGTACTACAATAGGCCTAACCTATCTAAGGGTATAGACACTTCTACTAACTGTCTCTAACGACAGGAGAGCTCTACTCCTAGGCAAATGCACACAGTAAATATATAACCTAACCTGCTATCCTAAGACTCTGGCACTGAATGAGTTGGCACTGACTAATGGCACGCAATGAATTATGAGTTGCGCAACGCTTTATGATTAATACATGCAACAAAATTAAACATGAGTAATCTGAAGGAAGGCACCAGTTGGAGTATGGGATAGTTTTGAAGGAGGTTAGTTGGAAAAGGTTAGTATGTTACAAATGCCTAAGGGGTTAATCATTAATAATACTGGGGCAGAGATCACGCAGGCACTTTATGACCTACTAGCGTATCCGCCCATAAGGACTCAGACTTCCTTCAGGAATGCTCCACTAGTGTGACCTTCGCACGGCACACTCAACCACAGTGCCACCTCATTAAAAGGTGCCACTCACTGAAGTGCCAATAATTTAAAGGACACTTCCCCATCGTCACAAACCCTTTCCTCCAGGAATGCCCAGTCAATCCACTTAGCCGTCCTTCCCCACCAGCAACATGTCAGCCGAAGAGCACCAATATTTCCGGGATATAGGAAGGAAGGATGGCCTCACAGGCCAGGCCCTTAACAAGTTTGTAAGGGAGCAGATTGCCGAAAAAAGAAAGTACGAAGAAGAACAGAGATGGCGAAAAGACAAAAGAGAAGAAAAACAAAGACAGCGAGAGCGAGAAGGCGAAGAACGAAGAAGACAGAGAGAAGCCAAGCAGAGGAGAGAACAAGAAGAAAGAGAAGAGCAGAGGAGACAGCATGAACTAGCCGTCAAACAAAGCGAGCAAGCTCTCAAGGCAAGCGAGCTGGCACTCTTAGACAAGGAGCTCGAGTTGGAGAGAGCCAAGAAGGAAAGCGCAGAAGCTCTAGCAACCCAACAAGCCTCTAGCCCCACCCATCTGCCCTAAATACCTCCCTATCAACAGTCAACAACCTTGTTGGCAAATGGACTGAAGATGTGCTGGAACAATGGCTCAAAGAGATTGAGTTCCTCTTTGAGACCTATGATGTCGGCCCAGCTGAGAGGGGCCTTATTGCTCACCAAGCACCTGGATGGGAAGGCTAAGGCAGCCCACCGAGCGCTGGACAGGGATCAATGAGGAGACATGGCTGCTGTCCGTGAGGCCATCACCAGGGCGTATGAAATTACTTTTTGAGAAGTGGAGACAAAGGCTCCAAGGTATGGCCAAGGACGTCGGCTGGTCCTGGACAAAATGGGCCTGTCACGAGACTCAGGCTGGGACCCACTGGTTTGAATCCTTGTGGTGCAACACCTTCGAGGACGTGTTCAACAGGACCATGCTGGAGGACCTCTTCCAGTGTGAACCTGGGCCTCTGGCTGTGTATCTTAGTGACAAGCAGCCACCCACTCTCAAGGAAGCCTGCCACTTGGCTGATGCCTGGGAGACTTACAATTCAGCCCACAGCACCTTGCAACACCGAATAGTGCCACCCAGACACCTCTCAGGCTCAAATCGCCCACGGGATGGACACCTAGCAGACCTACATGCACCTTCTGCAAGCGGTACGGTCACGCTGAAGCAGAGTGCCGCTAAAAGCCAGACAACAACCAATGGCAGCCTACCAATAACCGCCACTCCTCCTCTCCTAACTCCGCACCACCTTCCCAGCAGACTGTCACTGCCAGGAGATCATCCTATCCCAGGGACCCTGCCGAGACTGGAGTTCTGGGGCACTCTTCTGCAGGGTATCCTGGTTGCTCAAAACATGTGGTTGCTGCCAGGCACATCAACATGATCAGTACAACAGCCTCCCTGGCTGAGCCGCCAGAAAAGTCTCACCCTGAGCAGGTCTGGGCACAGTCCATCACCGTGGCTCCCCTGGATGGCTTTAGCCTTCCAGTGCACCTGCCAACCACTGCTGACACTGGCTCGGATATTAGCCTGATCAATAGGGCCAAAGTGCCAGCCAGTGCCTTCGTAGATGAGGAAACCAGGTGGATGGGAACCTGGGTAGACCAGCAGTCCTTGACTGCTCCCACAGTCAAACTCAGGGTGATCACCGATTGGAGCGCCAAAACTCACAGCCTTGGCATGGTGAACCGTATCAGGTACAGAGTGGAATTCCTGCTACGACGAGACATCCTCTGGGGATGTCCCCTACCCCCGCCATTCTATTGCATGACTGCCTCCGCCAGTGAGGCCATGCCAAAACTTCCTGAGTGGGACACAGCCTCTGTGACAGCTATGCCACCCTCAGCCCAATCTTCCATTTGCCCAAAAGCAAACCGGACCCACCAGCATTTAACCTGTTAAGCGTCACCCACGTAATAATACGTTTGCTGCGATCTACTCGGTAGCGCCTTCAACGGGATATTACGTTCACGACTTTAACTGTGCTTTTCAAGCTGTCAGCCCCGTAATAATACGTTTACTCGTATGGAAAATGTTGGAACATCATTTGGTAACACTCTTAGAACACGTAAGCTGTAATTGATGACTTATTTCCTGCCTGGCAACTCTTTTTAGTTGGTCGCTTGATGCCTAGATGACTATTTTTTTCCCAGTACGAGTTGGGCGTTTTCAGAGACAACATGGCTTCGACATCTTCCGCAATGAATGCCACAAAGAGGAGGCGTATGTCTTCAGGTGAGATAAATCATATCCTAGACGAGATGTCTGATACTGAAGACATATTTGATGATGAGAGCTCTAGTTCTGAATCCTCCAGCGATGAGAATATTGAAGAGACAAACTTTTCTTCCGATAGCGGAAGTGAAGATGACTTCTCATTGCCGAGTGACTGGACTCCGAGAGGGAGAGAGAGAGATCCCTTTACTTTTGTTGCTGATCCCGGCGTGAAATTTTCAGTTGAGGATAAAGAGAATCCATTAGAATATTTTGAGAAATACTTTGATGATGAAGTCATTGATTACCTCGTGAAAGAGACAAACAGATATGCAAGTCAGTTTCTGGATGAGAATGTAGAAAATTTGTCTCCACAGTCACGAGTGCATAGATGGTTTGACACTTGTGCAAGCGAAATGAAAGTCTTTATAGGGCTACTTATTTTACAGGGAATTGATTCTAAGTGTGACAATTCAATGTATTTCTCAACACGAGAGAGTGTTTCTTCTCCTTTTTTTCGAAAGGTAATGAGTGGCCGTAGATTTGACTTATTGCATAAATTCTTACATTTGGTTGACAATAGTACTATAACAGAAGGACCAGGAAGAAAGTTAGCAAAAATAAAGCCATTCACCGATCTTATTTTGAAGAAATTTATGAACAATTACATTCCAAGTAGGAACATTTCTGTTGATGAGTCTTTGTTAGGCTGGAAGGGAAATTTATCATGGATTCAGTATATACCAGCTAAACGTAAAAGGTTTGGAATAAAGTTTTATGAACTTTGTGAAAGTTCTACTGGTTATATATGGAACTTCTTCATTTATGCAGGTAAGGATACACAATACATGGAAAAATATATGGATCTTCCTGTGTCTAATAGAATTGTTTCCTCTCTTATGGACCCTCTTTTGAACAAGGGCTATTGTTTATATACAGATAATTTTTATACAAGTCCAACATTGGCAGATGCACTTGCGGATGAAGAAACTGACACTGTCGGTACTGTAAGGGTCACGAGAAAGGACGTGCCAGCAAAAATAAAAGGAACTAAACTGAAAAAAGGTGAAAAAGTAGCAGAATTCCGAAAAAAATCTATGGTACTGAAATGGAAAGATAAAAAGGATGTATGTGTTCTGAGTACAATGCATGATGATTCTATGGTGAAGGTGAAATCTAGGAGAGGAAAAGAAATGTATAAACCGAAAGCAGTTGCAGATTATAATGCAAACATGGGCGGAGTTGATTTGTCTGATAACCTCTTGGTTCATTTTTCGACCGCAAGAAACAGACTGAAGAAATATTACAAGAAAGTATTTCGACATTTGTTAGACATGTCTGTTGTGAATTGCTATGTCACATATAGAGCCCTTGGTGGGAAGGTTGTAAGACGTGAATTTATTTTGAGGATAAGTGAAAGACTGATTATGAAATATGCAGAAGAAAGACCTGTTCCCTTACGCAGGCCCCCACGACTTGCAGCAAAACCTTCACGGCTAATTGGCAGGCACTTTCCTGAGTATTGTCCACCTACAGATAAAAAGAAGAGGCCACAAAGGACTTGTGCTCAGTGTCGGAAGAACAACATAAGAAGGGATAGCTCATATTGGTGTAAGGATTGTGAAGTAGGATTGTGTGTAGCCCCTTGCTTTAGAGATTGGCATACTAAAGAATAGTGCATGTTGTATAACACTTTTCGTTCAGTATTTTGTAGTTTTATGAAATAAAATAATAGTAGTATTAATAGTTTTTTTTATCCCATCATTTAATAGAATTCCTACTCTTAACTACAGTATGAATTATAAGCATAAAAATCAATATTAACTTTGAAAAACTATCATCAGTGATATGACCACTAAATGCAAGAAAAAGCGTGACGGTACGTTAGCAGCAAGCTCACCCACGGGGGACGCTTAACAGGTTAAACCATTCCAGGCCTAGTCCGCAGATCTCATGACCAGACAGCCACCAAAAAATTCCTCCCTCATCAAGAAGGGATATCACCAGCTACCACTGCAGAACCTACAACATAAGAGGGCACTCCAAAAGATGGTCCAAGTGCCCCAGCAATCTAGCCGCAGCGGCCATTTCCACAGATCCAAGAGGCCTTGACCTCTCATCCAGACAGGAATCGCTGTCCCAAATCACTCCAGGGACACCGATGTGTCTTGCTCCCCCGGTTCTCCCTTCAGCTTTGTCTGACACCAATTCATTGCTAGTGCCACTTGCGAGCACTGGTCAGTGCCAAGCTCCACCTATCTCGGCTGGAATCTAAATGTCAACCTTACTCCCCATTCCTGGCCCTGAGTTAGTGCCAGTGCTGAAACCAGAACCTAACACGGATCCTCCTATGGGAGATCCACCAAACCTCACAACCATGATCTAAGGTAAAGTCTGAGAGTTAGTCCGCGCCAGTAACCACTGTCCCCCTTTTCATTCTATTTAATCCTTTCTTAGTGCATCTCCAAGACTCACATTTTCATTTCTACTCAGGCATTCCCTTTGTGTAAGCCACGCCATCCCCATTCATCCTTTAAAGCGCATTTGTTCAGTATCCTCATAACCTGCAATTAAGTCCTCCCTTTAAAAGTGTTCAATTAGGCTACCTAAGATTTAGAAGGTAAGATTATTCATTGTGCTTTGTTTAGTAATAAGGGAGGTTTCATTTGCCGCCACATGTTTGTACTAACTTCTGAATTCTCTTCCAGGAGACGACATAGCCTGCCCAGTTTGCAAATCTATGCCAAGATACCCTTTACTGACTGCCATCCAAATTTCGCAACCATTCCTGGTCGCAGCCTGATTGCAAGAATCCGTTGCCCACACAGAAATCATCTTGATTAACTGATGTCCATTATCCTGGAATTTACCCCTTTCATGGCATTGTTGCCTGTGAATTGGTGCATTTTGGTCATATCAGAGTTAATTGTTTTAATGGGAATTGTTGCATCAGTGGCCCCTCATATTTGCATTGCGTGTCTTTAAATTACTGCATTTATGAACTATCATATGTGATTTATGTGTCTGTAAATTGTTACATTTTTGGTCTCACATACTTACCCCATCTTCTGTAAATAAACCCCTTTTAAATGTAAAAGAATTCTAATTCCAAATTGGTGACCATCATTATTTATGTAAATCTAGGAAAATTCTAAGGTAAGTTCCAGTAGTATTCCTTTGTTCATAATCAGGGACCTCCCTTGGCACCAAAGGCAGTCTCTAATAATAAATTGTTCAAAATTCCGTCCCCCCAAATGGCTAGGTTTATAACAATATATATATATATATATATATATATATATATATATATATATATATATATATATATATATATATATACATATATATATATACATATATATATATATATATATATATATATATATATATATATATATATATATATATATATATATATATATATATATATTTTTTTTTTTTTTTTATATGTTTCCTGGTGCAGGTGGTTCTTATGACTCCACATTTATTACTTTGCTCTAAAATGGCCTTGCAAGATAACCAGGACATATAAAACACAAACTAAAAGGAGTGATACAAAGAGCGGAGGGCTCTTTCTCAAAGGGAAGTGCGTGAAACACGTGGATACAAAAATATGTATATTCTCATAACACACAAGATCAAAGGGAAAATGAACTGAAACACGTTAAATTGCTGCTGAAGTCCTCTCGAAGGTGGGGAAGCTTGGGAATGCCAGGAACACGGACCAAGGAGAGTTCTGCTACGATCGTCCTTCTGAAACGATATGAGGACCCAGGCTAAAAATCTAATGCTGGAATTTGGGGAATGAATTACTCGGGGGTGCGCTGAGGGCGCCAAGGGCTTCCCCGAGGTGTTACTTGTGACTCAGAGCAAGGAGGCAGTGAACACGTGGGCCGGGATTGAACCAAGAAGCATCAGGGAATACCAAGTTATAGGCCCAAAAATTTAATAAATGCACAAGGTCGAAGTAAGGTGACTAAGCAACTCGTTCTGGGTACTTTACCACATTGTAGGAGCGTAAGGCTGACGTCGGCGTCCAGCGGAGTCTTCTGCCAGGGTCCACATGTGTGTGCATCGACAAAGGGCCTCCTTCACCAAGGTACTGCTTTCAAGTCGTAGGTTGGGGCGGAAAAGGGCGCCCTTGTGATGAGGAAAGGCCGCAGTTCAGTTCCCTCTCACTTTGGGACTTGCAAATCCCCACTTGCAATCTTTGATGGCCACGTGGGTGGGGGTACGGAGCAAAGGGCTGTTAACTTCCACGTGGCGACGAGGGAAGGAAGGGCGGGGGGCGAGGTCTGCACTCGTGACCTCTCGGCTTAAACTTCCGACTGTGTGTGAAGACCGAGCTTCTTGCGCCCTGACCTTTTATTGCTTCTGGACAGGGGTAGGGGGGGGGCGATGTCCTGACCAAAGAAAACGGTTGATGTTTTCCTGTACCCAAAGAAAATGGCGCAAGCCAGCTTACTGCCCCAGGCGAGAATTAAATCTTTGAGCGCCCCTTATAACCCACTTCCACTGGTTGAAACTACCCCGAACCAGAATCCACTACCTCTCACAGGTTCAAAATAGACAGAGGCCTATCTATCGGCTGAGCAAAGCAGAAAGGCGGGCGCTTTCATAGCGTATTTTGGCGCTAATCTTTACAATATATATATATATATATATATATATATATATATATATATATATATATATATATATATATATATATATATATATATATATATATATATATATATATATATATATATATGTAGATGTAAAGGTATAGGGAAAAATTAGATAGGAAAGCATCAGAGAAAGAGAGAGAGAGAGAGAGTAGAGAGAGACAGAGAGAGAAAGAATAAAGAGAGAGAATAGAGAGAGAGAACAACAATTAAGCCTTGGTTGTTATGTACTGTGAGACTAGAAGTGTTGAGTAAGCGAACCGCAAGAAGCCATCTTGCGAGAACTCAAAACAGTGAGTGAGTATATCTTGCCCAGGCCCATAAAACCGATCGTAAAATCTGAAAACTGTGCCCTCACGATTTAGCTGACTAAGGATCACTCAGCACCTCGTCAGAAGTTAACATTCCAGCCATATCTATAACCCCGCCTTCAACAGGAGGCGTTTACATGGAAATTCCATGGAAAAGGGGCTGGACACAGTGATGTAGTTCAACACCTCTCCAATCAAACATTCTAGTGAAGAGTCCTTTACACCTCCTCCTGTGGTCATTTCCAATCAAATCCTCTAAGGAGAGATTTTAACAACACCCACCACCGTCCTTCCCAGTCACGCTGTTCAAGGGGAGGCCTTACAGATATAAATCTTCCAATGGGGAACTGAAAAGGAGGAGTTGAAAGATGACAAGAAAAACAAGGGGTTCCAGAGAAGCCAGAAGCCAGAAGAAGAGTATTCGAGTCTCAGTCAACCCATAAGAGAAGACGCAGCTTCCCCTTGCTTTCGTGGTCCCAAACAGACTTAACTGAACTGTCTAGCTAGCGTGATTTCAAGATAGTAACTGTAACCATAAATTGTACTTGAGTTTGTAGTTAACTTTCATCATTAAAGTAATAAGCTACCATTTCGTCTCCATTACGTGTTTCTGAGAGATATAATTACATTAATCTAATTCCCTTCGAAATAACAGACTCGTAAGTGGCTGACTACGGAAGAGACGCTGTGGACGACTGTTTTGTCAACTTTGAAGAAATATGCAGCTAAGAAGGGAAACTAATATGTCGGGCACGACATAAAATGGTGGCAGTGATATAGGATCCAGAAGGCGAGATGAAACAAACAGACATTAACAGAAATATCAGTGCAATTACTTAAGTTACAGTGAAACGAAAACCTACAAAACGAACTTAGATTTTACAATGACAAGCAAAACCCATATGAAGAAATAAAATCCTACAATAAAGTGTCAAACAAAAGTGAACAAAAAACAGTAATGGTGCAACACGGAGAAGCAAAACACATAGAACCATTAACCACAACAAAGTGAGCCAAAACATCGACAGCAACAACAGGCAGCAAGTGAGTTTAACAAACTATCACTATGAGTGTAACAGATACAACGCAGAGTGTGTTTCAACGAAGCTCTGAAGGTGGCAACAACAGAAAAACAACTTGATGACTAGGAAAGAACTCAGCAATAACAACAACCTGTAAGTTATCGAGAAAATGAGATTTACTGTTCTCTCTCTTTAAATGTTTGAAGAAGTGGAGAATTTTTAAAGTTATAATAGAGTGAAGATTAGTTAACCCCTCTTTATCAAATTGAAAATTAAGGAAACTCTCTCTAGTGAATTAGTTTTATTTTTTTAAGCGTAATTACCATTATTACTCTCTCTATGATAATTATTTGTTTAGTAAATAAATTAGATAGGGAAATACTTATTTTTTTTCACTCGGTTGGTGATAAATATTTTGGGTAATTATATGCAATTTTGTGTGCTCATTGTGATGAATTTTTTTTTTTATATGATGCCCAGTTTCGCATAAGATTATTTATGTGTGCTTGAATGATTACTTTTGAAGGATTTATTTTACTTGTGCACTTGAACTCAATTTAAGAATTTAATTTTCTTTACTGTTATATTTTGATAGTTTCTTTTATTTTATGGTACTGTGTGCATAGTGTAACATTTTTTTATAGAGACACACAAAATGATGTACTCAATTTGAATAATTTTTTTTTATATGTAAAGAGTTTTTGACGAATTACTGAACACAGTTAGCCATTCACCATTCAATTTAAGACCGTCGACACTCAGACGTAGCCGAATTCCAAGACTAATTTCCCACTCAACTTTAGTGCAAGGAAATATACTAACAATAATAACACAACTAACCAGAACCAAAATAGTGTAAATAATTCTAATAATACTAACAGTAATAATAATAGTAACAATACTAATAGTACTCACAACTTCCAATATCGCAATATGAATCAAGCAGCTGTAATAACAACAGCCACACACTTCTGTGGGCAGATGTATGATTCAAATCCTGACAAAAGTCGACTGGAATCTTATACAGTAAATCATTGGCTCGCAGACGCAGATAGTCGCATAACTTCAGGGGGAATAACTGATGAAAGAGCTAAAATAAATGAAGCCTTGCTTCTCGTAAGTTCAGAATATGGTGAAGCCCACAAAACTCTGAATTCCATGAGTTTTAGCAAACTTAATAACTATGCGGAATTCAAAGAAATTTTTTTATCACTCTGGGAACTCGTAAATAAGACTGACAGTTTATATAACATAACCAGATTCCTTAACCCGCAATATAAAACAATAGCTAATCTGTATGCAAATGTTGAGAATGCAATAGATAAAATAACAGAAGACTTAAAGAAAACAGGCATTACCATAGGAAATAAGACACAGTTTGGTGATGATGACAATAATTTAGTTGATCTAAGACATGTTTTGAATTACTTGTCATTTGGAACAATATATAATGCCCTTGGAGAAGAAGAAAAGAAGGCTTTCAGGAAAATAAAAATTGATCCAAAGAAAGACAGCCTTCAGACATTGAAAATGATGAGAGAAGAAATACAAAAGAAAGAGATAAATCTCTCCAAGGAATTTGTAGGAATGACAGAAACACAAAATGAAAGCAAAGGCAGAAATAATAATCCTACTTTTAAAATGAATAATAAGTTCTATGATAATTCCAGACAAGTAGGGAATAGACCAACTACCTTTCAAGGAAAATATGCCCAAAATACTAAAAGAAAATGGAATCCAGACCAGAAAGGAAGACATAATCAAACACAGAGTGGTCCTCCCAAACCTTATAAATATGGTCAACACTCAAACATAAATAATTCAACCCAAGTGAACTATTCCTCTCAAGGAGCGAGACCAAAGACAGCCTGTGAAAACAGCGGGTATACAAATCATTCTACAAACGTGTGCCGAAGGCCTAGAATTTGCACGATTTGCAAGGAAGTGGGACATTTAACCAGGAATTGCTGGTTCGGAAACCAAGAAGGAAATAAAGAATAGTTGAATTAAGCAGCAATCGCTCAACATCAAATAAGTCTTCAAGTCAATGACAAATTATCCCTACACATAAGACAGCAAGAAAGTTCCTTCAAGAAGATAATATAAAAACAGAAGAATTAGCAAAAAAGGGGAGTGAAGGTTCATCCGCATTTTCCTATTTGCAGAGCGAAGAAGAAATAACCAGAAAGGATTTACCTATCATTAAAGTTCCCATAAATAGAAAGATGTGTACTGTGCTTAAGGATTCAGGTAGTACTGTAAACATAATCGATAAACACACATTAACCAAATACTTAGGCGTTAACGAAACGCTAATTCAGGGTCAAAGCAGAATAATAAAAGGAGTAGTGGGTAAACAGATTAAAAGTTTAGGAAATGTGAACTTAGACATTTCGTCAAATAAATCTGTTGAAAGTTTTATAGTTCTAGAAGACAGATTTTTTTCCCGCACAAGTGTTGTTCTCATTTAATCTAATGAAGAGATGTGGAATCATCCTAGACTGCAGAGAAGGAAGAATTAACCTGAAACAGGATAATCAATAGAGCGTATGCTTTACGCTTGAAGAAGAAAAGCTTCACCCAAGCCTGATCAATTTGTCTGAGACGGCTTCGACAGGCGAGCAAGACATACATAAAATAAATTACCATCAAGAGAACAATCAAGATAAAATGGAAAAGGATAGAAAAGAGGAATTCCCACGATTACAGAATAGAAAACCATGAAGATGTGCACATCACGAAATTATATACTCTGAAGAAAGAAATGACCCAGATATAAATAATGATCACCGAGATTCTGAATATGACGAAAAACCAGGCGCCTATACTGATAAATATATAGAGATAAATACCGATAGCTATAGCAATGTAGTAATAAGTTGTGATAATGAAGGGAAATTACTAAATGATGTATTGTTATTAAATAAAATAAATAAAGTAGATATAAATAATGTAATAGGAGTAACTGAAGAAACTAGTGAATATGTAGAACATTGTTACTTTGCAGATATAGAATATGAAGAAATATGTTGCGTAAGCACTGCTGATGATAATAGAGTACAGTTCATACTTAATAGACAAGTAATTTTGCATCCAAAGTGTTTAACAAAATACAATTAAGGGGAAAAGAAGAAATAGAAGTTAAAGAAGTTCTGTTATTAAATGAAGAATTGCCAGACTTTGTCAGAATGGATAATTCATTAGTCCACATGAAGGGTAATACTTGTGAAGTTTATGTCCAAAACTACTCAAATAACAAACTAACACTATATGCAGGCATTGTCTTTTGCAAAGGAATACCTATTAACAATCCTTTACTAACACCGGAAGAAACAGCATTTTTCTCTGTAACTGGTCAAAAGTCTGAATTAAGCAAAGAGATGAATAAAACAGATTTCCCAGAAAACAAGAATAAATTAATTCAGGTATTAGAAAAATACAGAGATGTAATAGCTATAGAAGGAGATAAATTAGGCAGAACGAAGGTTCTGCAACATAGAATTTTGTTAGATGATGGAGCAAAATCACTCTTTATTCCTAATTACAGATTACCAATAAGCCAAAGACCCATAGCTGATAATTTGATAGAAGAAATGAAGAAAGATGGGGTAGTCATTCCTTCCAAATCTCCATATAATTCTCCATTGCTAATTGTTCCAAAGAAAGATGGAAATTGGAGACTTGTGATAGATTATAGAAAATTAAATTCCAACACCATCCTAGATAGAATGACAATGCCGGTAATTTAAGATATGTTGGCTCAATTAGGAGGTGCAAAAATATTTTCATCCTTAGATAAGTTGAGTGGATATTGGCAAGTACCTTTAGACGAAGAGTTGAAACCATACACAGCCTTCAGCACACATAAAGAACACTTACAATTTGAAGTCATGCCATTTGCACTCACTTCGGCTCCTTTAACTTTTGTTAGATTAATGTTGCAAATTCTGAGAGACAGAAAATGTTGCAGTTTACCTAGATGACGTTTTCATTTTTAGTAAAGATTTAGAAAGTCATCTCAAAACTTTAGAAATAGTCCTAGAAAGATTAAGAATAGCAGGACTAAAATTCAAATTAAAGAAATGTCAATTCTTAATGAAATCTTTGGAATACTTAGGTCATGTAATTAGTGAAGATGGACTACGCATGCAAGCAGGCAATAGTTGAATATCCAGCTCCCACAAATCTGAAAGCACTGAGACGATTCCTAGGAATGGTAGGTTACTATAGACCTGTTATTAAGGGTTTTGCTACAATAGCCAAACCATGAACAGAATTAACAAAGAAGGATGTCAAATATGAATGGAATAAAGAGCAAGAGACAGCCTTCCAAACGCTAAAGAGTAAAATGACAAGGAATCCTGTATTAGTCTACCCAGATTTCTCCAAAGACTTCTACTTAGCCTGTGACGCCTCAAGTACAGTGCTAGGAGCTGTATTACTACAAAAGGATAAAACTAGAATGGGGGCAGTTCATTATGGCAGTATAGTCTTAAATGCAGCAGAGAGAAATTATAGTAATACAGAAAGGGAATATTTAGCATTATACTGGGGATTAAAGAAATATGTCGGGCACGACATATATATATATATATGTATATATATATATATATATATATATATATATATATATATATATATATATATATATATATATATATATATATATATATATATATATATATATATATATATATATATATATATATATATATAGATGTCACGTTAAGTGATGGTTTTGCGGGAACTGCTGGTTCCCCGCTCGCTCCCTTTTGTGGATTGCTGCCTCCTTACCTTCAAGTTTTTTTAGTTTTGATGCTTTCGTGGTGAGCTGCCGGTTTTCTGTCGTCAGTCGGGTCTGGTAGGGTAGCGAAGGTAGCGGCAGTGGCAGCAGCAGCAGGCAGTTTTTGGAGTCGACGTTGGTCGAGTTTTTGAGCAGCAAATTGGAGCACGCCTACGAAGTGGAGCACGTCGTAGAGGTGGAGTGTGACCATGAGTAGTCGTGTGACCACGAGCTGCTCATCTTTGATGACAGCGTGAGGCTGTCCTGACGTCTCCATCGGGGTTTTCTGGTTTGTGGGTTTTTGTCCCTGTCGTGCAGCTGAGGGCTGTCTTGGTGCCCCGATGGAGGACGTATGTTTGGTTTTTTTTTCTGCCTGCTGTTGTTTATTTTTGCCTTTTTTTTTTTTAAAGCTGCTTTTTTTGTTTATTTTAACTTGATTTTGTTTAGTGCTGCCTTTTGGTTTTTTTCTTGTATAGTGTGGTTTTTATCTTTTTACCAGACCTGACTCACTTATAAATTTTGTAAATAAATTAATTTTGAGCTCATTATATTGTTTTTGTTGTTTTCCCCTCCTTTGTTTGTTGCATCTGCCGTCAGTCATGACAGCCCCGTCCTGAGTATATTAAAGAACCTGCATAACGACCCACTCGGGTCGTTACAATAGATATATATAGATAGATAGATAGATAGATAGATAGATAGATATATAATATATATATATATATATATATATATATATATATATATATATATATATATGTGTGTGTGTGTATATCTACACACACACACACACACACACACACACACACACATAATATATATATATATATATATATATATATATATATATATATATATATATATATATATATATATATATGAAAAAAAGAAGGCCCATAAAACACTATTTAAACGTTGAAACCATATATTTCGGGCACTTGTTTCTGTGCCCCTGTTCACTGGTAGAATATGGACAGGTGGAAAGTTACAATGGTATATATACAAAAACATGAAGGTGTGGCCTTAGGCCTCCGATGTTAAGGAGGTGGCGTTTCTTAAGAAGGAGGAGATTGACCAAATTCCCTAGTGGTTTTTGGCCTCATTAGCTCCCGTTTGGCGATGGATCTGGCGGTCGCGTTTCTTGGGTCATCTTCTTCAAAAAGGGTGCGAGGATTAAGGTGTCAATGGCGTCCGATTTCCAATGTCCTCCTGACAGGTTCATATTGTTGGTTTGATTGATGATAGCAGATTCCAGCATCTTTCTTTTGTACGGACAGCTACTCTTGAAAACCAACTCCGCCCCACTCCAGTTAATGACATGCCCTGTATTTCTAATATGTAGGAAAATTCCCGAACTCTCCGAAGCGTAACGTACTGATCTTTTGTGCTCTGTTATTCTTTGCGAGAGCGATCTACCTGTCTCGCCTACATAAATGTCATGACAATTACTACACGGTATCTTGTAAACTCCGGCTTCTTCCCTTTTGTTATTTAAGTATACGTTAACGAGCGAACTCCCGATGGATTTGGGATAATGGAAAATGAAAGGATTATCAGAACTGAGTTGCTCGGTGGCCTTTTGGATGTTTTCATCGTATGGAAGCTTTATTTTGTTGTTGAAATCTATTTGTCTGTTGTGAGTGGGACCTCTGTAGTATATTTTATTTGCTTTATTAATAGCCCTCTCGATAATGTGTGGTGGATAGAGCAGTTGCGTTAGGTGTTGGCGGATCGTGTTAAATTCTTGATCCAGGTACTCATTTGAACATATCCTAAGTCCTCTGAGGAATAGGTTGCACCCTACCATGATTTTTACGGAGACGTCGTGGTAGCTTAAGAAATGAATGTAGGAGACAGCGAAGGTGGGTTTTCTATATACTGTAAATGCATACCTGTTCTGTTTTCTTATGATCAGTACATCTAGGAACGGCAGTTTTCCGTCCTTTTCCCATTCTGTTTTAAATTTTATGGTCGGAACTAGCGAATTTAGCCTATTAAAAAATTCCTTAAAGTCCCCCCAGCTATTGTCCCAGAAAGTAAAGATATCATCTACATATCTAAGCCAGATCATGTTATGGGGTTTGATAGACGACAAAAGTTCTGTTTCGAAATATTCCATGTACAAGTTTGCTAGAAGGGGTGATAGGGGACTATGACAAGAAAGAGGCATGTCTCAAAGGCATTTTGCTAAATGTCTTGGAGCAAAATAACAACAAAAATTCGCTCCCGAAAAGATTCCAAAATGCATTAGTTAGCTTAAGAAAAAGGGGGGATATCATCATCACAAAATCTGACAAAGACGGGAAAATAGTTCTGTTAGACAAGGAGACATACATCAATAAAGTTCAAGAACTTCTAAACGATGCGGAGACCTACGACAAATTAACGAAAGATCCCACAACAAATATTGCTGCTCAGTTTAACAAATCAGTTAGAACCATAGGGGGCAATAAAAAAGACATAGAATTACTAGAGACATTCAAGGTAATCAACCCCTCTCTCCCCTATTTTTACGGCCTCCCGAAAACACATAAAGATGGGATTCCTTTACGCCCCATAATATCTAGCAGGGGCTCTTTCATGTACAAATTATCAAAATGGCTCGCAGACTTGTTATCACCCTTTCTAGGAACCTTCTCATCCTCCCACGTCAAACATGCAGAAGATTTCATACAAAAATTTAATAGTTTAAACATCCCCTCAAACAACATCAAACTGCTCAGTCTAGACGTCGATTCATTATTTACTAAAGTCCCGATTGCCGACGTGTTGTTTTTCTTAGAGAGGAAGTTACAACCATATGAAGACCATTTTCCTCTTGGCATAGATAAAACTTTAAAACTTATCAACCTCTGTGTAACTAACAACGTGTTTTCTTTCAATGGTAATTTTTACAAACAAAAATTTGGCTGTAGCATGGGAAGTCCCCTATCACCCCTTCTAGCAAACTTGTACATGGAATATTTCGAAACAGAACTTTTGTCGTCTATCAAACCCCATAACATGATCTGGCTTAGATATGTAGATGATATCTTTACTTTCTGGGACAATAGCTGGGGGGACTTTAAGGAATTTTTTAATAGGCTAAATTCGCTAGTTCCGACCATAAAATTTAAAACAGAATGGGAAAAGGACGGAAAACTGCCGTTCCTAGATGTACTGATCATAAGAAAACAGAACAGGTATGCATTTACAGTATATAGAAAACCCACCTTCGCTGTCTCCTACATTCATTTCTTAAGCTACCACGACGTCTCCGTAAAAATCATGGTAGGGTGCAACCTATTCCTCAGAGGACTTAGGATATGTTCAAATGAGTACCTGGATCAAGAATTTAACACGATCCGCCAACACCTAACGCAACTGCTCTATCCACCACACATTATCGAGAGGGCTATTAATAAAGCAAATAAAATATACTACAGAGGTCCCACTCACAACAGACAAATAGATTTCAACAACAAAATAAAGCTTCCATACGATGAAAACATCCAAAAGGCCACCGAGCAACTCAGTTCTGATAATCCTTTCATTTTCCATTATCCCAAATCCATCGGGAGTTCGCTCGTTAACGTATACTTAAATAACAAAAGGGAAGAAGCCGGAGTTTACAAGATACCGTGTAGTAATTGTCATGACATTTATGTAGGCGAGACAGGTAGATCGCTCTCGCAAAGAATAACAGAGCACAAAAGATCAGTACGTTACGCTTCGGAGAGTTCGGGAATTTTCCTACATATTAGAAATACAGGGCATGTCATTAACTGGAGTGGGGCGGAGTTGGTTTTCAAGAGTAGCTGTCCGTACAAAAGAAAGATGCTGGAATCTGCTATCATCAATCAAACCAACAATATGAACCTGTCAGGAGGACATTGGAAATCGGACGCCATTGACACCTTAATCCTCGCACCCTTTTTGAAGAAGATGACCCAAGAAACGCGACCGCCAGATCCATCGCCAAACGGGAGCTAATGAGGCCAAAAACCACTAGGGAATTTGGTCAATCTCCTCCTTCTTAAGAAACGCCACCTCCTTAACATCGGAGGCCTAAGGCCACACCTTCATGTTTTTGTATATATACCATTGTAACTTTCCACCTGTCCATATTCTACCAGTGAACAGGGGCACAGAAACAAGTGCCCGAAATATATGGTTTCAACGTTTAAATAGTGTTTTATGGGCCTTCTTATTTTCATATTACACTGTAGTATTACAGGAAAAGAAATTCATATATATATATATATATATATATATATATATATATATATATATATATATATATATATATATATATATATATATATATATATATATATATATATATATATATATATATATATATATATATATATATATATATATATATATATATATATATATATATATATATATATATATATATATATATATATATATAGATATATATATATATATATATATATATATATATATATATATATATATATGTATATATATATATATATTGTAAGGACGTCTTCTTTACCCATTAAATTACGATCATGTATCGCATCTATCAATGCAGCAAGAATCTCATGTATATATTTGTATGTAGAATTTCCTGGCCTTTTCACCAATATATATTTTATCACTGTATGTACATTATATCTCTTGTTACTGTTATTTGATTGACTGTTAACAAACACAAATTGCTCTCACTCAGCATGCAGGTCACGGAGACCTGGGGTCGGGCACTACATTTCCGTCCGCACATTGCTATATATGCCTTGTGCCCAGGTAATAAATCAATCAGTACTCAGTTCTGTCTTCTTTGACCTTACAGCTGGTGACCCGAGGAGCGACGGTAAACACAGCCGTTTTGGCTTCGCCATTAACAGACTCACTACGGCTGCTTTACCTTCAGAGAGCCTTTAACAGAACCATATGGCAACAAAGTCTAGACCTCTGAAAGCTCCTTCCTCACAGAACACCCACACCACAAACTGCCTAATTACAGCCTACCTTCTTCAGGTACGTTCCAGCATTCTCGAACAGTTTGGCCCTGCCATTTACAATTCACGTCGACCGTATTCAGAAGTCATTAACAGAACCACACGGTGTATAGCTTTGACTTCTGATGAGCCCCAAACACCATTAACAGACTAAATACAGCGCTTATTTCGCGTTTTGGTGTGGGTCAAAATGTCAGATACTGAGGTAGAAAGTCGTTCCAAGGACACACACATCCTCTGCATCCCCTTCTTGCCTCTGAAGGCAGCAATAACTCAGGAGATGAAACTGCCACCGTTCTCACGGCAAAATACCGCATCCTGGTTCCTGCAGGCAGACGTCCATTTCTGGGTAGCTAAAATCACGGACAAGGAAAACAAAGCGGATGTCACCATGACAACGATGCCAGAAGAGGTCTTCAACAGAATCACCCCATGGTTGGACTCGCAGCCGAGCAAAGTCAAGTACTAAGGCCTACGAAAGAAACTCATTAACACATACTCCATGCCCATCCCAGAGAGAGCCCAATGCACCCTTGACCTGATGAATCAGCCCCTGGGGGACACATCACCCAGGGACGCCTGGGACGAACTATGAAGTCTCTTAATGCTGCCGGGCTTCGACTCAGACGGACAGAGGAGGGAGATCAGCTTGTCGTGGGAAATATTCCTGCGGCACCTTCCGCAGGAGGTGAGGGCACAAATCATGGAAGCAGACGCACTCTCGATGGACGAATCGGTGAGCCTCGCACGCAAACCCCACGAGGCCACCAAGGCCTCCAAGCATGCCATAACACCTGCAGCCTGCAGCCTGGTAGCAGAAGAAGCCGAAAGGGGGACACGAACGCTGTATACAGGAAGAAGGCGCCATCGCAGCAGCAGAAGATGAGGACAAATCCAGCCTGGTGTTACTTCCATCGGAGGTCCGGAAAGGACGCCAAGAATTGCAGAGCCCCCTGTTCTTTCACAAAAAACTGGGAAGGCGGCCACCCAAAGCAGCATTGGCCGCAAATCTTAGAGAATCCCAGCCAGTAGGATTCTTCATCGACGACACCATATTGGGACAACGGATGCTGATAGACACAGGGGCTATGCAGTCAGTATTTCCACTGTCGGGGGAGGACGTCTGCACATCCGGCACTGCAGCTGCACTAGTGGCCACAAATGGAAGCCCATCCGCTGCCATGGAACTCGGACCCACAGAATATCCATCCTGGGCCATAAATATGAATGGCCCTTCATCATTGTGGATGTCAAGTTTCCCTTACTAGGCACCGATTTCCTCACACAACACAGACTGCTGGTAGATGTCGCCCGAAAACGACTGCTGGATACCGGAACCTGCTGCTCCTGAACGCTCTCTGCCAGACCGGGAATGCCCACCGTATGCTCCATTTCATCGAACAAATACAGCACCCGCCTGCACGAATTCCCAGATGTCTTCAAGCCAGAACTGTGTCAGGTGTGTGATGTTTAGAGGTTTTTTTTTTAACAATCGTTAGCAGATTGTTCCCTTGTAGTGGGTGTTGTCTCCTTACCTGTTGGTATTTGTTTTTATGTGCGAAGTTGACATTTGTCGCCTTCGTATTGACTGTGGCAGTGGGGTTTAGCACAGTAGCAAGTCAAGGTCTCGATGGCAGTAGGTGTTGGTTACCCGGTGGCCACTGCAGGTCAAGGATGACAATGCCAGTTGGGTCTTTAGCAACAAGAAGTTTTTGCTTGGAGCAACAGGTTGTCGCTACCTGTTACAATCTATTGCTTAAGGATGGATGATGGCTAAAACCTTGGTCATCGGTGGAGATTCCCCCACGTCAGCAGTGTGGCTGTTTCGACGTTCTTCTTGTTGATCCATCCGTGGTTTGTCATGACTGCTGCCAGTCAGTCCAGTCCCATTCTATTTGTTTTTTTTTTTATTTTAGAACCTGTAGAACAAACTGTGGTTCATTACATGGCGACCTTTGGCCAGGATTGGCTCT
The DNA here is from genome assembly GCA_039081455.1 of Macrobrachium rosenbergii. NCBI lineage: Eukaryota > Metazoa > Arthropoda > Malacostraca > Decapoda > Palaemonidae > Macrobrachium > Macrobrachium rosenbergii. The sequence goes on from JANJGK010000008.1 coordinate 2,790,094, forward strand.
GTTTTGGCTGGCGGGGTTGTGGCAGCTTCGGGGGAGTGTGTGTAAAAAAAAAAAAAATTTTGTGCAATTTTTTTTTTTTTCTGCTGGGTAAGGAGGTGTGATGTTTATAGTTTTTTTTTTTAACAATCGTTAGCAGATTGTTCCCTTGTTATGGGTGTTGTTTCCTTACCTGTTGGTATTTGTTTTTGTGTGCGAAGTTGATGTCTGTCGCCTTCGTATTGACTGCGGCAGTTGGGTTTAGCATAGCAGTGAGTCAGGTTCTCGGCAGCTTTAGCGACATGGAGTCTTTGTTGGAACAGCAGGTATTCCTTACCTGTTGGCCTCATCAGCTGAAGGATGGTGGGATAGCTAAACCATAGCCTTCCGTGGATCTTCCTGGATAACAGCAGACGTGCTGTTTGGACGTTTCTCCTGTAATTCATCTGTGTTGATGACTGTGTTCCAGTTGAGCAGTTGGTTGCTGCTTTGGTGTCTTCATAGGAGTTCATCTGATTACATTCATCCTTCTTGACAGCTGGGTCTATTGTGTTATCTCTACGGAGATTGATATTGTGTTTATCGGTTTTACCCTGAGTGATTTTATATTGTTGCCTTTTCATTTACTTATTTGATTGTTTATGCTGCCTGTTTGTTTGCTGGTAATGCCTGTTTTAGTAAATGATGTTTTTTGGGTAATAATTTTCATTACATTATTATTAATGGTGTCGAGCAGTGTATGGCTCTGGTGATGATTTTCATTACATTGCTACTAATGGTGTTGAGCAGTGTATGGCTCTGGTGATGATTTTCTTTACATTATTGTTATTAATGGTGTCGAGCAGTATATGGCTCTGGTGATGATTTTCATTACATTATTGTTATTAATGGTGTCGAGCAGTGTATGACTCTGGTAATGATTTTTATTACATTATTATTAATGCTGTCGAGCAGTGTATGACTCAGGTAACTGAATTTTGAGATGCTTTTTTAATTATTTTGATTGTGATTGTTTGTCATTTGTGTGGTCTTTAAGACTTGTTTATTGATTTTGACTGCTGCTGTTAACATTAATTTAAATTGTTATGTATGCTAAACCTGGACTCACTTATACATATTGTAAATTACTATACATAATAAATTAGGATTAAGGTAACTTTTGTGGTTTGTTTTGCTCCCTCCTCTGTGGTTTGTCTCTGATCCTGCCAGTCATTCCAGCCCAATTTCTTTTTATTTTGAACGTGCTGATCTCTAAAAGACGAGACCATTACAGGTGCCAGGTACCCAGGCCAAGCACGGCATCCATCACCACATCATCACCACAGGCCTGCTGACATGTGCCAAGTTCCTCCGCCTGCCGCCCAAGAAACTCCAGGATGCTAAACGAGCATTCGTCGAGATGGAAAGGATGGTTATCTGCAAAAAGGCATTGAGTCCATGGCCGTCCCCCCTCCATATGGTGAAGAAACCAGGCTGTTCCTGGAGGCGCTGTGGGGACAATCATTGGCTGAACCTAGTGACAACACCGGACCACTATCACCTGCCAAACATGCAGGACCTGACAGGAGCCATGCAGGGGGCCAAGATATTCACAAAAATGGATTTGCTCAAGTCCTATTTTCAGGTGCCAGTGCATCCCGACGACATTCCAAAGACAGCCATCATCACGCTGTTCGGGACAGATACCTTCTCCTACTCCACCTTCGGTCTCAGGAATGCCAGGGCCACATTCCAATGGCCTCCAAGGTGGATGCAGTGAAGGATTTTCCAACACCAAAAACGATCAAGTCCCTGCAGGAGTTCCTCGGCATGGTCAACTACTACCGACGATTCGTGCCGGACATCATGTATCCCCTAACCGGAGTGCTGAAGGGGAAGCCAAAAGCACTGACTTGGGAAGTCCCACAGCAAAAGGTGTTCGAACAGACGAAGGCAGCCCTCGCCAAAGCCACCACCTTAACATATCAAGACCCCACCGCCCCCCTGAGACTAACCACCGAAGCCAGCAATGTTGCTTGCAGAGCCGTGCTGGAGCAGATAGTAGATGGTTCCCCCCACCCACTTGTGTTTTTTAGCCGCAAGTTAAAGCCGCCAGAGACCCACTACAGTGCATTTGATGGGTAACTGCTGGCAATCTACCAAGCCGTGTGGCACTTCAAGTACCTCTTGGATGGCAGCCCTTTCACCATCCTGACAGACCACAAGCAGTTGGTACATGCATTCACGAAGACGGGAGACGCATGGTCGGCAAGACAGCAACAGCACCTGGCTGCTATCTTCGAATTCGGATGCACCATCAGTTATGTCCCCACCAGGACGAACCCTGTAACCAACGCCCTATCAAGGATTGAAATAAATTCAGTCCACCTGGGCATAGACAACGAAGACCTGGTGAAGGAACAGGCCGCAGACCCAGAAACAGCAGCTTATCACACGGCCCTTACTGCACTGAAGTGGGAAGACATGCCAATAAGTGAATCCGGATCGACACTTCTCTGTGACACCAGCACAGGCCGTCCACGTCCCCTGATACCCGCGTCATGAAGAAAGCAGGTGTTCAACATCATCCACGGGCTATCCCATCCTTCAGAACGAACAACAACACACTTGATGACAGAGAAATTCATGTGGCACGGGATCAGGAAGGACGTATGAGAATGGACGAAGAACTGCATACTGTGCCAGACAAATAAGATCACAAGGCACACGGAATCAGGCATCAGTGACTTCCCTCAACCATGACGGCATTTCGGGCACATCCACGTAGTCGTCGTAGGACCTCTGCCGCAATCAGGGGACGCCAGATACCTCCTGACAGTCATAGATCGTTCCACAAGATGGGGAAGCAACCCCAATGGTAGAAGCATCAACAAGCTCCTGCGCAGAAGCCCTACTATCAAGTTGGATAAGCTGTTTCTGTGTGCCGGATGATATAACTACAGACAGGGGCCCAGCATTCTTGTCGGAACTTTGGGTCTCCCTGGCATGCCTGATGGGGACAAAACTCAACAGTACAACGGCGTACAACCCTTTGGCCAATGGTATGGTGGAAAGGACCCACCGTTCATTGAAGGCAGCTCTGATGGCATGTTGTACTGACGAGAATTGGAAGGCACAGCTGCCCTGGGTCCTGCTGGGTCTCCGCACCACACCAAGGGCAAACAGCGAGGAATCTCCCACAGAAAAAGTCTACGGGAAGCATTGGCCGTACCTGGAGAATTCTTCCCCACGGAGCTGGACGACCCGGATGCACCCCTTCCAAGACTAAGAGAAATTGCAAAGAAGTTTGTGCCCTGCTGGAAGACTTTCACAGAGAGGACCCATAACTTCAGCCTAGAAGGCCTGAAAACCTGTACACACGTCTTAATGAGGTACGACGCCCACCACCCACCCTTGACCAGACCATACAGAGGACCATACCAAGTCATGAGTAGAACTTCCAAGGCCTACTTCATCAACATCCATGGGCGGGAAGACTGGATATCTATCGACAGGTTAAAGCCAGCCTTCCTAATGGACAGCGAAACCTGGGAGGAAACCGGCAGATATCCCAGATTTCCTCCACAAAACAAGACCTCAGAAGAAGAGATCGGCATCCCGAAACGAGGACGAGGATGTCCCAAGGGCCGCACTAAGGATGTCATCCACCTGTCAAAATCTTTAGAGTTGATGATGTATTTCATGGTTTTAGCAGAAGTCTTTTTAAATCCTTACCTGAGCTTGCAGTGCAAGACACTGTTTTTATTTTTAATAATGCTCTCTACTTGCAGGTCGAGGGAGTAGCTATGGGTTCCCCTTTGGGCCCGTTGTTTGCTAACTTCTTCATGAGTCATTTAGAAGAAGAATTTTTAAATAACTGCCCAGCCCAGTTTAAGCCTGTTCTATATAAACGATATGTTGATGACACTTTTGCCCTATTCACTTATCCTTGGCAATGTCATGAATTTCTTGATTTTATTAATTCTGTACATCCCAATATGAAATTTACTATTGAGACTGAACAACAAAATTCGTTATCTTTTTTGGATGTAAAAATTACTAGAGATCAACATGCCTTTACGACTTCTGTTTATCGTAAGAATACGTTTACAGGCTTGGGCAGTAACTATTTTAGCTCTTGTTTTTATTCTTTTAAGATCAATTCTATTACAACATTGGTACATCGAGCTCTCAAATATACTTCTAGTTGGTCCAATTTTCACTTGGAAATTGATTATTTATCAAAGTTTTTTCCGGCTAATTCGTATCCTCAATTCCTAGTCCAGAAAATAATTAATAATATGCTTTCTAAATATGTCTCCCTCCTCTGAAAACTTTAATGTTCCTAAATTGAACATGTATGCTGTTATTCCCTTTACCCACTCGGACAAATTACGTTCAAAAATAAAAAGTATCATTGAAAGAGAAATAGGTTTTTTAAAATTAAATTTGATTCCTATGAATCCAAAAAAGGTTGGAAATTTTTTCTCCTATAAGGACAAGTTGCAGGATTTTATGCGGTCCAGCATTATCTATAAATTTGAATGCCCAAGATGTCTTGGTACTTATGTTGGTTCCAGTAAAAGACTGTTGCAAGTCCGCTATTACAGCCACTTAGGACTCAGTTATCGTACAGGTTCCCGTATATCCAATCCAGAACTTTCTAGCATTCGAACACGTGCTACTAAATGTAAAATTCATGTTGAAAAAACACATTTTTCGATTCTCAGTGCTACATCTCAAACTGCCTTTTTAACTACCCTTGAGTCATTATATATAAAGCACCTATCCCATAATTTGAATAGTAACACTTCTGCGGTTTCTCTCTCTCTCGCTTAAGGTGTTGTCTGGGCACTGACGTTTCTTCTGGCCATTCTTCCCTCTTGCGTTGTACTGTAAGGTAGTTAAATTTCCTTCACAAACTTGATGAATTTTAATATATTTATTTATTTATTTTATTTTATTTTATTTTTTCATAAAATTTTTCTGCTTTTATGTTGACTTTATAAAAATTTTTTACTGTCGGTATAATAATTGTTATTTTAACTTTAGTTTTAACTGCTCTTTATAATTTATTGCAGACTGATGATGTGCAAAGGATTGCACGAAACGTTTCTAAATAAAGAACTTTGAAGACTTTTTGTCTTATGGATCTCCTGATTGTGAATTTGCCGCTTGACTGTTGGCTATATATATATATAATATATATATATATATATATATATATATATATATATATATATATATATATATATATATATGCATGGTGCTATTTCAAATACTTGTAGCTTTGTAACTCTACATGATAGAATTAATCTGTAAAAAGGATAAGAAAGCTTGGCGTGTCTATATTTTTTTTTTTTTTTGCTCCTCTGAAGTTTTATTTATTATTTGTTTAAACAAATATTTTTCACAATTTCTGAAACTTAAAAATGACTTGTTTTTCCTAACTGCTCTTGACCTATGGCTTCACTAGAAGAGAAATTAAATTGCGTTCTGTGGTTGGCTGAGCTAAAATGTACTGTTACTGTCTAAAGAAGGTTTACAACTCGGCACAAATAAAGAAGCACCACACAGGAATAGTATGGCCAGATAGATGAAGAAATGCAAAGAAACAGGTTCTGTTATTGATAAACCACGGTCTGTTGGACCATGTGTTGATGGAGGAACAGTCTTTTGACAGAAGTCCGAGAGAATGTCTAAGACAAACATGTTTGGATATGAGGCTTTCAGAATCGTCTACCAGACCATGGTTTATCAATAACAGAAGCCGTTTCCCTAAATTTCTTTATCCACCTTGCTATGCAATTCCTGTGTGGTGCTTCTTTATTATACTGGGTTGTAAACCTTCTTTAGAGTGTGATAGTACATTTTAGCTCAGTCAACCAAAGAGCACAGTTTCCTTTCTCTTCTAGTGAAGCCGTAGATCAACAGCAGTTCTGAAAAAGATGTCATTTTTAAGTTTCAGAAATTGCGAAAAATATGTGATTAAACAAATATAATAAATAAAACTTCAGAAGAGCAGGAAAAATAGACACATCAAGCTTTCTTATCCTTATTACATACTGATTCCATCATGTATAGTTACGAAGCTATAGGTATTTTAAATTGCACCATGACTTTATATTGTATACTCTTAACTTCTTGATTCCAGAATTTTTTAAAATGCATTTTTCACCAAAAAATATTGGCAATTAACTGAAGAATCTCCTTGTAAGGCGGCATTCAAACCTTGTTTATGGGCCAAAGATGTTCAGCAACTTACGGTCACTCAACTCCCAGGTTAAACAAGGAGTAAGAATTCATTTTGGCTTGTACAAACAATAACCAATTCGAATCCACTCACTCAATGAGAGTGCAATCTATAACTATGTTCAGACTTAATGGAAACATTAGATTAACCGTAACCCATAGTGTTTAACGAACATCAGATATTAAAATTTATAAAACATGATATATAAAACATATAATATTAATCTTTTAAATGAATTTACGGAGCAACTTAATCTAGATAACATTTTCCTAAATTCAAATGCACGAGTTAGGTTTCAAAATTTCCAGATTATAAAGTACAGAATTAGCAAGTATCTATAGTAAAGGGAAAGAAAAATGACACACCTCATTCTGGCTACAACAGTTTGTACTAAAGGGGCAGGTGCTGGGAGGCGCAGGTCCTGATGGGTTATGTGCTCCCATGAATACCTTACGCCACTGCAAGGGGGCGAGCCAACCACTGGAAAAGAGAGTAAAATTGCTATTTCAAGAGTTGTTTGTGCCATCTGCATTATTGCGGTTCTTTCACCACATAAGTACAATATGAATATGATTGAATGATAATAAAAAACCATGTTATTAGATGGACGGGAATCTGATGGTAGAGTAAAAGTAGGATATGTTAATTAAATAAGTGAAAGAGAGAATAGTCTAAATTACAATAACCGAAAAAAAGTGCTCTTACATGAGAAAAAAGACAACGGAAAATCTATTGCAGAATTAATTCTTCAAGACCACATTATAAATCTGACAATAATATGCGATAGACACACTTCATTTGCATCAAGAAAACTATAGGCTATATGCCAAGGGATGACATAAGACGGACATATTTTCAATATAAAATATTATTGCATTTTCAACAGTATACTAAATACTTTTGCACTTAAATTTTAACTGTTAAATATTTCTACTCTTTAGTCTATAGAGTTAAAAAAGTTAACTAACAAATGCTTGTACACTCAGTTGTAGTTTACAGTAAAAATTCATAGTCCCAACAGCAGAAGGTAAACCAGTTTCACATACTGCAGTGTTATTTTCTATCTTGAATGTGTAAAGTCACCACAACGCCGTCAGCGGAGTCTCCTTCGGATGTGACATTCATTAAGTCTCCGCTGAGCAAGTTTTCTTTGGTGACTTCCCACTTTCTTCGCCACACAATTCGCTACGCTTAACGTGCCAGGTCACGCATTTTCTACCATTTAAACTTTACATGTATTTGTTCAACTGTCATAAATTATGTATCCATATTGGAATTCTGCATGTTTTTGAATTGTAAATTGTACTTGCTCGCTGTATATTATTGTTAATTGTTTTTGACCTCAGGTCACACTCAATCTCATTGTCTTCCGCGGTTCGGCGCCAGTCGGCCGCTATATAAACTACTTGAATCTGTAATAAACCAGCAGTAACTTTTACCTGCTTGTTTCTTTTGCACCTCTTACAAATGCACACCACACTTCCTGAATGAGGCCTTACTCTTTTATCCGCCAATCCATTTGACCAGCTGTTGCTATGCTTCTCTCCACCAGTTTTCAAAAATACTTAATCTCATTAGCCAATATTCTGTCATCAACTCTAATTCTACTATTCGCATTAGCAAATTGTTTTACCATATCCAGACTGAATCTAAATTTCTCAGCATTTCTAGTTTCCTCATATAGCGGACTATACTGACAACCCATCATGCCTTCTCTTTATTTTCTTTCTTGCACACTTAATCCCTGAAGCCTGGGCGCCATGCATGCAAGGTATTCGTGAAAATCAGTAAAGCAGGCATATATAAAAACATAACAGCTGTAAAGCCCAGTAACTTTCTGGTACAAGAAAGCAAATCAGGTAATTATGTCGATGAACAACAAAATTTGTGGCAATTCTGGAACTTATTTTTCTTGATATGAACATAATGTGCGGTGTTTGAATGTTATTTTCGTTTCATAATCCTTTCTGTTCCATCTCTGACTATAGTAAATGCGTCAGTAGATATACTGTATTGTAGTGCCACTCTTAACTTCATTCACATTCACCGCAGCCATTAGATACTGTGACACCTCCCAGCTTCTTTGGAGTCTTTCACTGTCGGTGGATACTCAACCAGCCTCCAAAATTTCTTTGACCTCTCCACTTAAAAGGTGTAAGTAGCCAGTAGATACAGTGTCCCCCTCCAGCATCCTTTGACACCTGGAAATACAGTGGGTGCAGTGATGCCCTCTTAGCTTACTGCAACTGCTATAGGGCCAGTGATTGTAGTATCATTCTCTCTTTAATTCAAATTCAGCAAAGCCAGCGGATAAAGTGCCAGCCTTCTAGCTTCCTTTGACCTGTGCAGAGCCAGGGGATACACTGCTACCCTCCAGCTTCCCCTGAACTCTGCAGTCAGCTGTAAGAGGGCCACCCCTCTACTTTGCCCAGGCTGTGGACACATTGCTAGCAAACTAGCTTCCTTTAACATCTACACCACCAATGAATATACTGTAGTGGCAATGTTCCAGCATTCTTTGATTTCTATGCACCCAGTGCATATACAGTAGTACTACCCTCCCTGATTCCTATGATCTCTGCATCCCCAGGGAATATAGTGCTAAACTTTCAGCTACCTTCAACCTTAGCACAGCAAGCTGATTCAGTGCCACTCCTCTCAGCTTCCTTTGACCTTTTCACCTTTAGTAGCTTTTAGTTACGCCATCCTAGTTTCATTCACTCTCTAAACAGCCACATCTCCCATTTTTCCTTGACCTCTGTAATGCAATTGGATACACTACCAATATCTCAGTTTCCTTCAAAATTTGGACAGCTAATAAATACAGCGCCAACTGCCACCCCAACCCCCCACAAAGCTTCCTTTAACTCTTTCTATGGTCAGTGGATACACAGCCACTCTTCCAGCTTCCTTTGACCTCTCCACCATCAGTTTACAGCGTCATCCTTTCATCTCCTTTCAGCCTCTGCACAGTCACTGCATACAGTGACCCCCTTCTAGCCACCTTTAATTTCAGCAAAATTAGTTGATATAGTCTCCCTGCCATCTTCTGTTAGTTTAACATATGCATGTCCAGAAGATGAAGTATCATTCACTAGATATAATACCACCCTGGAATCAGAAACACCACTGGATACATTGCCAATCTCCTAGCTCTTAAACCTCCCGCATTTTCCCGAAACGCAACTGAGTACCAGGCCCTTTCCCTGAAAAAACCGGGATGCAATATCTTAAAAACTAACCTTAGAATTTCCTTGAAAATAATCTCATTATGTTTCCCACACCCAAATCACCTAAGAGGTGTTATTCTAACCTACCCTAACCCAACCTAACCTACTGGCATGGCCAAAAAACCGGGGCTGATGTAATGCCAGCATACATCTCAGGAATTTGCAACCCTCCCAGCTTCCTTTGACGTATGAACATAAAAAGTATTGCAGCGCTGTTCTCAGAGCTTTTTTCGACCATTGCTCAATTGGTTGAGGTAGTATAACCATTAAATCTTCCTTCAAACTCTTCAAAGCCAGTGAATACAGTGGGCACACCCTCTGTTATGTATGTTTCATGGACACATTCAGTTTAAAACTATTGCACTAGTATTGCATCATGTTAACGTAATATTGTAATGTATAAGTATAACAAATTATTATTGTGTTAGTATTGAAACCAACACAGGCTTCGATCCTGTAAGTTCTACCTCATGTATGTAGGATAAGATTCCTCAATATGATGCTCACATGCTTGTTATGATCCTATCTAATACACTCATATGTTTTGTAGACTATACTCTTCTTTTACTACACCTTAAGATGTAGCTTACCCAATAAAGAGCAGCAAGAAGATATCGCTTTATTATTGCCCTTCATCCTCGGTGCCCACAGCTACGAAGAATGGGATCTTAGAACATACATTAAAATACCATCTTTCCTCTTCTGTAGGTAAGAGTCAAAGAGTCAAAGAATAGTAATAGTGTGGGTATATCAAAATAACATACACCACAAATGGCAACGAGGATGGGATCCTAGAACATACATTAAAATATCATCTTTCCTCTTCCACCAGTAAGAGTCAAAGAAGTAATGGTGTGGGTATATCAAATAACATACACCACAAATGGCAACGAGGATGGGATCCTAGAACATACATTAAAATATCATCTTTCCTCTTCCACCAGTAAGAGTCAAAGAAGTATGTGTGGGTATATCAAATAACATACACCACAAATGGCAACAAGGATGGGATCCTAGAACATACATTAAGATATCATCTTTCCTCTTCCACCAGTAAGAGTCGAAGAAGTAATAGTGTGGGTATATCAAATAACATACACCACAAATGGCAACGAGGATGGGATCCTAGAACATACATTAAAATATCATCTTTCCTCTTCCACCGGTAAGAGTCAAGTAATGCTGTGGGTATAACAAATAACATACACCACAAATGGCAAAAAGGATGGGATACTAGAACATACATTAAAATACTATCTTTCCTCTTCCACCGATAAGAGTCAAAGAAGTAATGGTGTGGGTATATCAAATAACATACACCACAAATGGCAACAAGGATGGGATCCTAGAACATACATTAAAATATCATCTTTCCTCTTCCACCAGTAAGAGTCAAAGAAGTAATGGTGTGGGTATATCAAATAACATACACCACAAATGGCAACAAGGATGGGATCCTAGAACATACATTAAAATATCATCTTTCCTCTTCCACCAGTAAGAGTCAAAGAAGTAATGGTGTGGGTATATCAAATAACATACACCACAAATGGCAACAAGGATGGGATCCTAGAACATACATTAAAATATCATCTTTCCTCTTCCACCAGTAAGAGTCAAAGAAGTAATGGTGTGGGTATATCAAATAACATACACCACAAATGGCAACAAGGATGGGATCCTAGAACATACATTAAAATATCATCTTTCCTCTTCCACCAGTAAGAGTCAAAGAAGTAATGGTGTGGGTATATCAAATAACATACACCACAAATGGCAACAAGGATGGGATCCTAGAACATACATTAAAATATCATCTTTCCTCTTCCACCAGTAAGAGTCAAAGAAGTATGTGTGGGTATATCAAATAACATACACCACAAATGGTGATGTACAGAGACGAATCCAGCAAACAAATGGAGCACTTCTAGGCTACACCCTTCTAGCCTAAGCAGATGACGACTCCAAGGCTAAGGAGACAACGTCAACCGTAAGTCAAAGGCAATCTCAACTGGATGCCTTCATCACACTCAAACCAGCAATCATCCAGCACTGTGCCACATTGGGAGTGTCTAAAGGGCAAATGGGTTGGTTCAGAGGGTACAAAGGGCTCAAGGTAGGTCTATGCAAGTATAGCCTACATACCAGGCAAAGCCTACGAAGCTATAACCTAAGAAAAAAAAAGCGTTCAAGGTAGTAGTTGTAAGTGTAACAAAAATATTACAATATAAAATTAAACTGGTTTAGCCTAGATTGAATTTTAGTAGGAATTCATAAACTAGATTTAACAGAATCTAATATAGGCTAGCTTAGGTCAAAACTTCCTAGAGCCTCTGTCAAAACTCCCGGTGGTAGCCTAACCCATACTTCCAATTGCCTAACCCAACCCAAAATCCCAGGTACTCACAGCAAACATGCCACTAGATATCAAGTCTAGACAACTTATTATCGATGATGATCCTAAACCAGTGGGTACAAAATGGAAAAACTGGATAGGCAGCTTCGAGGTTTATCTAAAAGCACCAAGCACCAGGGGAAAATTATTGAAAGCAGCAGAAGCCTTTATTACTGCATACTGTAGGTCTGGAAGTTCAAGAAGTATACAACACTTTTGAATCTAACAGATGATTCATTGCAGGACACAACTGAAGGGCTCACAAAATATTTTGCTCCTCAAACCAATAAATACTTTGAGTGTCATCAGTTCACATAAGCATCACAGGAACTTGGTGAGACAATAGACTCTTTTGTGACTAAGTTAAAAAAAATTAGCTGCAACTTGTGAATTTGTTGATCTAGAAGAGAGGCTAATAGAGCAAGTTACAGAAAGGAGTAATTCACAAGAGATAAAAAGGAAATTGCTACAAGAAAGAAAACTCCTTGCAAAGAGTTCAGGAAATAGCGAGAGCTTTAGAAATGGCTAATTACCAATCAAATGTCACTGTGGTAAGAGTCATAATGACAGCAGTAGCTAGGTAAGTTAAGTAGCCTATAAAAAGAGTTACCAACATGCAAAGAAAGGGCAAACACATCAAACAAGTAAGCCTATCCCTGGTATATCCAAATATAACAAGGGTAAACCTATTGCGTACTAGCAGACAAATCAAAGTCACCTACACACACAGAAACTCCAAAAGAAGTCATGCTATAGATGTGGTAGACAGGATCATTATAGCAATGATTGGGATAAGCGTCAGGCCAGACATGCAATAACTGCAGAAAGCATGGTCATTTAACAAATGTAAATTTGCTAAGTAAAAGACCACTAAACAGATCAATAGAACCGTAAATTCAGATGATGGCTCTGGCACAAATGAAGAAAGTGCACATAAGACAGCAGAAGTAGAAGAATTTGTATTTCATATTAATTCTGCGAACAAAGATGCACAGGAACATCCTATGGCTCAAATAGAAATAAATGGGAAACTCACTACCATGCAGATAGACGCAGCTACAGATGCGACAGTAATTTCTGAAAGAGTCACACAAACGATATCTAACCTAGTGATAAAACCTTCAGACAAGGTGCTCAAGAGTTACAGCGGTACAAACACAGTGGTAGTTAGTTGGTTCATCACAAAAGTACAGTACAATGATCAAGAGATAGGCAAGTTACCATTGTCAATAGTCAAAGGTAAAGGACAAACGTTATTGGGTCTAGACTGACCCAATATTCTAAGGGTTACAGGTACAAAACATGAACCAACAGAAGGAATTTCAATAACAAGCAGTCTTAGTTTTAAAGGGGAATGCTACCTCTAGATTTTTTGCTCCAAGACCAATTCCATACACATTGAAAACAGCTTATTCAGATTGGGCTACACCATGAGTTCTGATTGTTAAGGTCAGCTGTCAGGTTAGGTTAGGTGGAGATTACAAGGTAACACTAAATCCACAATTGCAAGTAGCTCAACATTCATTGCTAAATCCCAAAGACATATTCGCAACTTTGTCAGGATGCTCTATATTTTCAAAGGTAGATCTAAGACAAGCATTTCAGCAGCTTGGCATGGACAAAAGTTCTCAGAAATTGTGTACTGTAAACATACATTTAGGGCTACATCATCCAAAAAGACTTCCATATGGAGTTGCTAGCAGTCCAGCAGTATGGCAGCAAAAATGGACAAAATATTTGCAGGTATGTCAGGAGTATTCATTTTTATTGATGATATATTAGTAGCTGGAAAAAAACAAGAAAGAGTGTAGAGAAAGGTTACACGCAGTTCTACCGAAACTGAAGGAACATAATACCAAAGTCAACAAGAATAAATGTATTTTAGAAGTTGACTCAGTAGAGTGGTTAGGCTTTATCATAAATGGTAAAGGAATTCACAAGACAAAAGGTAAAGTGAATGCAGTACAAGGTAACAGAAAATGTCAAGGAATCGTAGTCATTTTTAGGTTTGGTAACATTTTATGGAAATTTCATTCAGGACTTAGCAATGATTGTACACCCATTATATAATTTGCTGAACAAGGATGTTAAATGGAATTGGACAAAGGAATGTCAAAAATCCTCTGAAAGAATCAAAGCAGAAGTGACTTCACCCGGTAGAGGGTGTATACCTGGAGTTGCGATCTCTATACCAGTACTACGTAGTTCAGTGGTCTTCCACCAGGGCGGCACTGCAAAGCCTTGTGGCCATCTTTAAAGGCTGGTAACCCACAAATTGAACATGGGCTTCATGTGATTGTGATTTTTTTATCGTTAATATTTAATGAGTAAGTGTTTAGTGAATGTTTAGGGTTTAGTGAGTAAGTGTTTAGTGAATGTTTAGTTTAGGGCGTAGTGAATGTTTTATGAATGTTAGTGAATGTTTAGTGTGTAAGTATTCAGTGAATGTTTAGTGAGTTTAGGGTTTAATGAATGTTTAGTGTATAAGTGTTTAGTGATTGTTTAGGGTTAAGAGAAGGTTTAGTGCATGTTAGTGTTTAGTGAATGTTTACTGTGTAAGTATTCAGTGGATGTTTAGTGACTGTTTAGGGTTTAGTGAATGTTAGTGTTTAGTGAATGTTTAGTGTACAAGCATTCAGTGAATGTTTGATTTTTTAGGGTTTAGTGAATGTTTAGTGTGTGTTTAGTGAGTGCTCTGGGTTTAGTGAATGTTAGTGTTTCGTGAATGTTTAGTGTGTAAGTATTCAGTGAATGTTTAGTGAGTGTTTAGGGTTTAGTGAATGTTTTGTGAAAGTTAGTGTTTAGTGAATCTTTAGTAAGTATTCAGTGAATGTTTAGTGAGTGTTTAGCGAATGTCTTGTGAAAATTCGTGTTTTAGTGAATGTTTGGTGTGTAAGTCTTTAGTGGGTGTTCAATGAGTGATTAGTGAATGTTCATTGACTGTTTAGTGTTTAATGAGTGTTAGGGATTTAATGAGCATTTAGGGTTTAGTGAGTATTTAGTGTTTAATGAGTGTTTAGGGTTTAAGAGGTGTCAAAGAAACGAGCAGGATAAAGGTACTGCTACTTTATTGTGGACACAGGCGGTTTATATGGCGGCGGACTGACGTCACACCGAGGAATACAGTGGGAACAAGGGTGACCTGAGGTCAATAACAATTGACAATAAATGCAACAAACAAAAGCACTTTGAGTTACACAAATGAGCAATAGCAGAGTTTAATACATTCTGATACCTGAAAGAAGGAACACATAACATACAATTTGGTAGCAAGTAAGTATTTACATAAAACAATTTGTTTGGTTGGGTATGTCTGAATTTTGCATGACCCGTTACCCAGGAGCAGAGATCCTAGGCGAAGCAAAGAAAACGGGTCGTCACCACAGAAAACCCGTTCAGCAGGGTATTTACAAATACTCCCAACCCCCCTCCCCCCCCCCCCGCCCCAAGACGTGGGTAATGTCTGATTAATCGACTTATCTACTGGGCGTTGAAGAGTGCCACGGCTGCGTGAAGTGAGCGGGGTTTTGTCCTGAGTTCGGGAGCGGCTGGCTGTGGGTGTGGGTGGATGTTTTCGGGGGCAGCCACGTGCCCGTTTTCTGAGGCAGCCTGGCTGTGGAGATGGCTGCTCTGGCGGAGGGTGCAGTGCAGTGACGTCTGTGTCCTCCTCCAGGAGGGTGGGCTTTATGCGGTCGACCGACACCCAGTCGTCCTTTCCGTGGAGGGCGAGCCAGAAAGCCTTGTCATTCCTCTCCAGCATGCGGAAGGGCCCCCTGTAAGGCCTGGTCAGTGGTGGGCAGGCTGCGTCATCCCTGACGAACACGTGAATGGTGGAGGCATGAAGGCGACTGACCTGTCGGTATATGTCTGATTACAGGGGGCGAACTTGCCGACTATCTCACGAAGCCTCTGGACTGACGGATTGCGGCGGTCCTCCGTGACTAGTTCGCCCGGGACTACAAGAGTCTCTCCGTAGATTTTCTCAGCTGCGGACGGGTTGCTGTTGGCTCTGGGGGCGGTCCTCAACCCGAGGAGGACCCATGGCAGCTGGTATCTGCAATCCTTAGCGGTGCAGCAGGACATAAGGGACGCCTTCAGGGACCTGTGGAAATGCTCGACCAAGCCGTTGGCTGTGGGGTTGTAGGCGGCGGTGGTGTGGTGAGATGTCCCCAGCAGGCGTGCCAGGGTGGACCACAACTCGGACAGGAAGGCAGGCCCCTGTCGGTGGTTATGTGGTCCGGGACGCCGAAGCGGCTGATCCAGCTGGAAAGGAGGGCCTCAGCGCACTCGCTGGTGGTGGCTTCCTGCATGGGCGTAGCCACGGGCCACCTGGTTGAGCAGTCGACAGCCGTTAGGAGGTACCTGGCTCCGCCTGACGGGGGCAAGGGGCTGACGACGTCGATGTGTATATGGCCGAACTGCTGCCCCGGCTGTGGAAACTTGCCTACCCCGGACTCGGTGTGACGACTAACTTTGTTGGATTGGCACCGAAGGCTTTGCCTTGCCCAGATTCTCGCATCCTTCCGCATTCCGTGCCAGACGAACTTCTCTGTCAGCAGCTTGGCCGTCATCCTGCCGGAGGGGTGGGACAGCACGTGGATGACATCGAATACCTGACGGCGACGGGAGGCGGGCACCAGGGGGCGAGGCTGGCCGGTGCTGACGTCGCAGAGGAGGTTTGGACCCCTGAGGGTGAGGGCGACGTCCCGCCACTTCAGGGACGTGATGGCAGTGCGGTAGGCTGGAGTATCCGGGTCGGCGGCTTGCTCTCGGGTGAGGTCTTCGTAGTTGATCCCAAGCTGCACTGCGTTGAGCTCAGTTCTGCTATAGGGTTTTTCCTGCCGGGGAGGTACTTGACTGAGCAGGTGAACTCTGCGAGGTGCCGCTGCTACCTGGAAGACCATGCGTCCCCCTGCTTGGTGAAAGCGTGGACCAGCAGCTGGTGGTCCGTGTAGATTGTGAAGGGCTTACCCTCCAGGAGGAACTTGAAGTGCTGGACCACCTGGTATACCACGCAGAGTTCCCTGTTGAAGGGAATTGAACTTTTTGCTGAAGAAGGCGATGGGCTGGGGGCCGCCATCGACGATCTGCTCCAGGACGGCTCCGCATGCGACGCTACTGGCGTCCGTCATCAGTTGGAGGGGCGCGCTGGGGTCCTGGTGGGCCAAGGTGGTTGCCTCGGCAAGGGCGGCCTGCATCAGGGAGAAAGCCTGCTGCTGGCTGGGTCCCCACACCAAGGATTTTGGTTGACCTTTCAGGAACTCTGTCAGGGGGGTCATTGTGTGCACGATCCCGGGGATGAACCCCCTGTAGTAATTCACCATTCCAAGGAACTCCTGGACAGCCTTGACGGAGGTGGGGACGGGGAACCTGGTGACAGCTGCGACCTTTGATGTGAGCGGGCGGACACCATCCGGGGATATCTCGTGGCCTAGGAAGTCAGCTTTCTCGACGCCGAAGGTGCACTTGTCAAACCTGACGACGAGGCCATTCTCCTGCAGGCACTGCGGGACTGCCCGGATGTGCCTCTGGTGCTCTTTATGGGACCTGGAAAAGATAAGGATATGATCCACGTAGCAGACGCAGAACTTCAGGTCCACCAGGGTGCTGTCCATCAGCCGCTGGAAGGTTGCCCCCGCGTTCCTCAGCCCGAAGGTGGAGAAGGCAAAGACATAGGACCCGAAAGGTGTGATGATGGTGGTTTTCGGGATATCCTCTGGAGCAACTGGTACCTGAAAGTAAGATTTTAGAAGATCCAATTTAGAAAATATTTTGGCCCCGTGGAAGGAGGCTGTGAGGTCCTGCATGTTTGGCAGGGGGTAATGGTCAGGTTCAGTTGCGAGGTTGAGTCACCTGTAGTCACCGCAGGGTCTCCAGGAGCCGTCCAATTTCTGCACCATGTGGAGAGGAGAGGCCCACGGGCTGGCAGCCTTTTTGCATATTCCCATTCGCTCCATTTCGGCGAAGGCGTTCTTGGCTTCCTGAAGACGCCGCGGGGGAAGCCTCCGGAACCTTGCGTGTGTAGGGGGCCCCTTCGTTTTGATGTGGTGAGAGATGCTATGTTTTGCTGGGACCCCAGGGACCTGACAGAGCTCAGGCCTGAATACATCAGGGAACTCCTTCTGCAGCTGGGTGTACTGGTGGGGGGCGACGGAGCAGATGACAGGTGCGCTGGGTCCCGTTGTCAACGGGAGGGACTGGCAGCAGGAGTCGGTGTTGAGAAGAGGCTTGCAACCAATGTCGACTGCCAGCCTGAAGTGGGCGAGGAAATCTGCGCCCAGGAGTGGGGTCCTTACGTCCGCAACGGCGAAGTCCCAGGAATACCTCCGGCCAAGTATGGAGAACGACAGGAGTCTGGTGCCGTAGGAGAGGATAGGGACCCGTTGGCGGCCGTCAGGAAGGCAGCCGGGTCCAGTGAACTCTTGCGGTCCTCCTTGGACAGCGGAAATATTGATCTGACGGCTCCTGTGTCGACCAACATCTTGCCGGAGATGGTGTCGAGGACATAGAAGCCTAATGGCTTTGGGCTCCTGGGTTCCTCTGTTGCCATGGTGGCCTGTTCTGTTGGCTGCCGCCTCCCCCGTTTTTTGGGCGGGTGAATGAGCACGGGGGTTGGCAGTTCCGGGCATCCTTGCCGTACTGCTGGTGGTAGTAGTAAAGGCCCGGTGGGTTCCCTCTGTGATGGTATGGTGGCCGCCTTCTGGTGACGGCTCCTATCTCCTCCTCTGCGCCCTCCTCCTGCTGAATGGAACTGATGGGGTGTGCAGGCGCTGATGCCCGCTTTGCTGCCTTTGCGGTGTCGGTCAGCTGCTGCACCATGCGGATTAAGACCTCAAGGGGCATGGTGTAGGGCTTTAGGATCTGAGTACGGACCTCCGGGAAGAGCTGGCGGAGGAGAATCTCCCGCGACAGGCTTATTTTGGACTGCTTACTGCTGCTGTCGGTGGCGGGGAGGATGAGGAGATCCTGTACCATGCCCCACGACTCCATGACACTCTGTTCCTGCCGCGGGTTGATGATGAGGTCGAGGGCGTGGGCGGCCCTCTCGGCGACCGGCAGGGAGCAAGTCTCAAGTAGGGATGCTTTCAGGTGGTGGTAGGTGAGGGGGTGTGCGGCGGACACCCATGGGACGAGTTTCCTGTAGACCTCCTCCGGTAGGGCGTTTATCACTATGTCGGCTTGTAGCACTTCGTCCGTGAATTCCGCCATCCTGAATTGACCCTTGACCCTGAACAGCCACGCTGATGGGTTCTCCTGAGTGAAAGGCGGCAGCTTTATGGCGAGGGCAGCTTTTGTTTGACCTGCGGGACAGGGCGTCGGGCAGGCAGCGTGCGGGGCGCAGGCAGCAGTGTGGAGGAACGCGAGAGCCTCGGCCCAGGGAGGGGCGCGGGTGATATGGGTGGGAGGTAAACATCTGAATCCGCGAGGTTTACGGTTAACTGAACAAGGGAGGGGATGTCCGCGTCCATGCTCGCTATTGCCCTCTTCATTGGAGTGGAATACTCGCATCAATACGCACTTGGGAGCGCACCGTGTGAGTCCGTTAATGACGCTGGTGATTTGCCGACGAGAGTCAGCACGCCCGAACGCTGGTTACAGTGCCATAATTAGTCCACTAGGGGCATGGGCAGTTCCTGGAGCTAAGACTAAGTCGCCGTGTGAGTCTGCTAATGGCTCCGGGAACCACTCCAGGGTCACCACTTTAAGAGGTGTCAAAGAAACGAGAAAGATAAAGTTACTGCTACTTTATTGTGGACACTGGCAGTTTATATAGCGGGGACTGATGTCATGCCAAGGAATACAATGGGAACAAGGGTGACCTGAGGCCAATAACAATTGGTAATAAATACAACAAACAAAAGCACTTTGAGTTACACAAATGAGCAATAGCAGAGTTGAATACATTCTGATACCTGAAAGAAGGAACACATAACATACAATTTGGTAGCAAGTAAATATTTACATAAAACAATTTGTTTGACTGGGTATGTCTGAATTTTGCGTGACCCGTTACCCAGGAGCGGCGATCCTAGGCAAAGCAAAGAAAACGGGTCGTCACCACAGAAAACCCGCTCAGCAGGGACTTTACAAGGGTTTAGCGAGTGTTTAGTGCATAGTGAGTGTTTAGTGAATGTTTAGTGAGTGTTTAGTGTATAGTGAGTACTTAGTGAATGTTTAGTGTATAGTGGGTGCTTAGTGAATGCTTAGTGAGTGTTTAGTGTTTGATGAGTGTTTAGGATTAAGTGAGTGTTTAGTGAATGTTTACTGAGTGTTTGTGGCACAGTGAGTATTTAGTGAGTATTTAGTGTTTTATGAGTGTTTGGTGAACGTTTAGTGTATAGTGAGTGCCTAGTGAGTGTTGAGAATTCAGTGAGTGTTTAGTGTTATTGAGTGTGAGTGTATAGTAAGTGCGTGTGTTTAGTGAGTGTGAGTGCATAGTAAGGAGTGTTTAGTGAGTGTAAGTGTATTGCGAATGTTAGTGTTTAGTGATTGTACATTACTGTTTAGTGACTCTATGCAAAGAAAGCCCTGTAATTTTCAGGAACCATTTATGCTAAACACTGCTTAGATCCAACAGCAGATACTTTCGCCTTGACCACAATGGTTGGAGTGCTTTGACCAACCTGTTTTTGTAATAATAATAATAACAACAGTAAAATAATAATAACATTAATAGTAATAATAATAAGATAATAATAATAGTAAAAAAGATAAAAATAATAATAATAAAGTATAGAACTATGAGTTGGACCGAGACCTTTCAGTATGGCCGTCTGAGGTCACAAGCTCTGCAGGGAGATCGTCACTTCAGTGATTGACGCTCTATGCTTCACCCATATTCCTAGTACATTATCAAATGGATTTGCCAGTAAAGTTGGTTTGTGACACTTCAAACATAGGTTTAGGTGCAGTATTATTGTTTTTGCCTCTAGAGTATTAAACAAGGCAGAGAGAAACTACTCACAAATTGAAAAAGAAGCATTAGCACTAATGTATGGAGTAAGGAAGTTCCATATGTATCTTTATGGTAGAAAAAATTTCACACTAGTTACAGACCACAACCATTGTTGGTGATTTTAGGTCCAAAAGCAAGCTTACTAACGTTAGTAACTGCATGACTACAATGTTGGGCAATTACATTAGCTGCATACGATTATAACATCAAAGATGGGGAAATGCAAATGTTTTGTCGAGACTGCCTGTAGACAAGGCACCAGAAGAACATGATAGTAGTATTCTTTTAATTTCTGCATATAACTTACCTATTATAGCCAAGGAAATAGCACAAGCTACAAAGAAAGACCCAGTACACTCAAAAGTTGTTCCACATATTTCCAACTGTTTATTCTGTAAAATAATTCTTGATTCAAAAGTCATTTTTGATGCACTCTATGATAAGTCTTCTACTAATAATATTTGCCATTTTTATTTAAATGTTAGATTTAATATAAGAGACAAAATAAAGACAATGAACAAAGAAAATTTAATATTCGAGTGGAGGCTTCAAAACAGAAATTTTGGTGCTGGGGAAAGGGGTCAAATGGAAAACATTACCGTGGATATGAATATGTAAAGCAAAGGGAAGAGAAAGATTCTAATCCAGATCAAATACTATTCAGAGATATATTACATGAACTTACATAACTGAAGGTTTGTAGTGTTGATGTGCGGGCAAGCTGTCCATAGACCCAGTCTGAACGTAACAGTTGTAACAATGGGTTGAAGAGCTTGCGTATGATCGTTCTCTTTTAATCCGTCTTCTGCAAAGTCTATAGAGCGACTTGGACTCTCTGCTAAAACTATGGGCTCCCGGACTAATGCCCACTGGGGAAACATAGTAGCAGCAACAAGTGATCCCAGGGCTGCCAAACCAGCCCACACTCCAAGAACACCAGCAACCCAGGTCGCTAACCTTCCCCCAACGCCCTCACCTTGCATACTTTTGGGATAGTTTCCAGTCTTCTGTCCAGATGGAAGTGCGCGTCAACCACAATGGCATTGGGGTTATGTCCTTTAGGTTGTGTTTCCAGAATTGTTAGGCAAGTTACTTGTGAATGATATCGTTAGATCTGAATAGCCCTTTAGAAAGACAAATCTTTGCCCTTGGGTTCAAAATGAATCTCCGTCAGTTTTCATTGTTATGAAAAACCTATTCAGTTCACTCCAAACTCAATCTGGAGAGCCGCATTTCTAGAACTGTTGGATTCTTAAATGTTAGTTGAATTAAACTGGTATCCAGTTAGTTTAATAACTAAGGAGATTTGATAGGTATTTATGAAAATGTGACCAAAGTGAAAATATTCTGGTCAACAATTTCATTACTGACGCAGAACTGACCACCTCCTCCTCCGTTGGATTTGTCTTCTATACTTGACCATTCAACTTGCGCTTAGGAGGACGAGGCATTTCTGTAATCAGATATGCCTCTCGACTCTTTAAGCCTCTTTTTTTAGAAAATATATATATTGTCTTCGCTACTGTTGTACTTTATTTACTTTCCCGTAAAGGAGTGCGCATTTATTCCCATGTCCGACGAATAGTCTTCATTCTGAAAAAAATAAAAAAAGACAATTTATTTTTTTTTATAAATGTTACACAAAACAGGTGAAAAACATTGACTGCAGCACAGTAATAATCCGAAAAGTAATATTATCCCGGGTGACTCATAGGTTTCCGTGTGATATTAATGTAAAACCTTTAAAACCTATGAAAAATTTCAGCTGAAATGTGAACACACCACTTTTATGACACAGGAAACCAACTACATCTAACGCAAATATATCTGAAGCAACAGATTTCAGCAGAAAAATAGTCGAAATCTATTGATTTTCATGAATTTTACGATCATTCCGAATCTGTAAAAGTCAGATAATATTGCATCACTTTCCCGGTTTCCAATATTTATTTTTTTTTTTTGCTGAGGCATTGATCTCTGACAAGAAACAGCTGGAAAATGTATCAGCTGAAGATCAAAACAGATACGACGACGAGTGTTTCATGGAACTAGATACGTAGTACATGTCTGATTATCAAAAAATCCTGAAATGCTTTACTGATGAGGCGGCAAAGAGTAAAAAAAAAAGCATATCAGTTTGTATGAGATTACTTATTTGATAACACACTTGAATAACAGACATTGTTTTATATATATTTCTCTTTGGAGCGATTTGAAGCAAAGCTTCTGTATTGCAAATTTTCAAGGAAGGTTAAATCCCCAATTGCAAAATCAAATGCTTTCAAATATGGAGTAGGTGGGGATATTTATTAAAAGGGGATGAGGTGCGAAGGTTTGGGTCATCCTGTGAACATTTCATTCCACGAACGTTGTGAAGCAGAGCATATGGTAAAGAAACCAATGTTCATCAATAAGTGCAGGGGAGGCCAGTCAATAAAAACAATTTCCAGTATGGTGTGATATCAGTTAAACTAAATCAACAGGGTAGAGTAGTATTCTACTTGTAATTGATTGATTATAGTTACTAAAACTGGCGCCACAACATTCTTCTCGTAAAGAGGTACCTGCCAGGAACTGGTTCTAGTATCATACAGTAAAACAACCAAATTTATTTAATTCACTGTTATTCTCAGTTCAAAAATGAAACGGGAGTATTCGTGCAAAAGCATCATTTCCCATTACCTGATGCTGTCGTACCTTACGAGTCTGTATCGTTGGTCAAAGTGGCTAGATGGCCAACGATATAGACGAGGAAAGTACGACAGCATCAGGTAATAGGAAATGATACTTTTCACGGACACCCAGGACTATTGTTTTCAAGTACATTTTTCAACAAACTATATCCAGCAATTGTACTATCATTAGCTTAATGAGTTGCTGTCATTCACATGTTATGTGTAAATGATCTGTCTAGACCCAACAGTCAGAGTACTAATGTCAGATCCGAAAAAGACTAAATCAAGTGGGAACAATACCATATTTTTGTAAGGGAGGTGGTTTGTGAGAGAGGCGCGAAATAATGAGCAGGAAGACTAGTACTGCTAGTTTATTGATGAAGCGATCCACTTACAAAGCGATGTGTGGACATCTGCGTATAACGCAGAGACCGCGGGTACAAAGATTTACAGGTGACCTGAGGTCAAACTATTTCTCTACAAAACAGGACAGGTACATACAGAAAACATAATGATTAACAATGTCTGGTCTTTTACAAAAATACTCTGTCACATATACACCGCACTGCAGAAAACGGGATGTTCATTACAGAGAACACGTTCAGTGTGGACTTTACAATACCACCCCCCCAAAACGTAGGTAAAGTCTGATCAAAGCAGGTATCTGCTGGGGCGATGGAGGGGGCTCCACTTTCTCGATGTCAACTGGAGGGGGTGGTCGCCTTCCCCGGCGCCCTCTGGAATGGTGTGTTGGGGAGCCCCTCTGTTTGGTTTCGGGGTTTTCCGGGGATGCCCATGACGTTTTCCTGCGCACGGGAAGCTTTGGGAACCGCCCCCGATGTCCTCCTCCAGAAATGCGGGCTTGAGGCAGTCTACCAATATCCAGTCTTCCCTTCCGTGGACGGCTACCCGGAATGCCTTTTTGTCCCTTTCGAGCACAAGGAAAGGTCCTCTGTAGGGCCTGGTTAATGGTGACTTCACGGCGTCATCTCTGAAGAAGATGTGGGTGGCGGAGGACAGACCGGGAGGTATGAAGGGGGGCGTCCTGTTGGTGTTTGTCCTCTGGCAGGGGGCGAACTTCCCAACCCAGTCACGGAGCCTCTTGTGTTGCTATGCGACAGTTCCCCCGGGACTACCAGGGTCTCCCTGTAGATTTTTTCTGCTGAGGAGGGGTCGCCGTTGGCTCTGGGGGCAGTTCTCAATCCAAGAAGGACCCAGGGCAGCTGGTACTCCCAATTCTCGGAGGTGCAACGAGCCATGAGAGATGCCTTCAGGGACCTGTGGAACCTTTCCACCATTCCGTTGGCTGCGGGGTTGTAGGCAGTGGTGCGTTGATGAGTGGTCCCCAGCAGGCGTACCAGTGCAGTCCAAAGCTCGGATAGGAAAGCGGGACCTCTGCCTGTCGTTATGTGGTCTGGGACACCGAACCGGCTAATCCAGCTGGAGAGGAGGGATTCTGCACATGCACTGGGGGTGGCTTCTTCCATGGGCGTAGCTTCGGGCCACCTGGTGGCGCCGTTGACGACTGTTAGAAGGTATCTTGCTCCTCCTGATGGGGGAAGAGGGCCCACTATGTCGACGTGGATGTGCCCGAAGCATCTCTTTGGCTGGGGAAACTTGCCCACCCCAGACTCGGTGTGCCAGCTTACTTTGCTGGCCTGACACTACATGCATTGCCTTGCCCAGGCCATCGAGTCCTTCCGTATGCCGTGCCAGGCAAACTTCTCTGTGAGTAGCCTGGCCGTCGTCCTTCCAGCGGGGTGGGACAGGCCGTGGATGACGTCGAAGACCAGCTGACGTTGGGAGGCGGGCAGCAGGGGGCGGGGGCGGCCAGTGTTCATGTCGCTCAGCAGAGCAGGGCCGCGGGGCACGTCCTCCCACTTCAGCGACGTGATGGCTGTGCAGTAGGCAAGGTCCTCGTAGTCGATCCCGAGCTGCACTGCGTCGATCTTGATCCTCGAGAGGGCGTAGGCTACTCGGTTCTTCCTGCCAGGAAGGTATTTGATGGTGCAGGTGAACTCCGCGATGGCCGCGCGGTGCTGCTGCTGCCTAGAGTACCATGCGTCCCCCAGCTTCATGAAGGCGTGGACCAGCTGCTGGTGGTCAGTCCAAATCGTGAAGGGCCTTCCCTCCAGGAGGAACTTGAAGTGACGTACCACCTGGTATGCTGCGAAGAGTTCCCAGTTGAAGGTGCTGTAGCAGGACTCTGTGGGGCTGAGCTTCCTGCTGAAGAAGGCGATGGGCTGAGGGGTCCCGCTGATGACTTGTTCCAGGACGGCTCCACAGGCGACGTTGCTGGCGTCCGTCGTCAGCTGGAGGGGAGTGTTGGGGTCCTGGTGGGCCAAAGATGTTGCCTTGGCGACGGCAGCCTTCATCAGGAGGAAGGCCTTGTGCTGGTCGGGGCCCCACACTAAGGTCTTTGGACGACCCTTGAGGACCGCCATCAGGTGGGGCCATGGTGTGTGCGATCCCCGGGGCTGAATCTCCTGTAGTAGTCGACCATTCCGAGGAATTCTTGTACGGCCCTGATGGAGGTAGGGGTGGGGAACTTCTAGACAGCCTCGACCTTCGATGACATTGGGCGGACGCCCCTGGGGATATCTCGTGGTCCAGGAATTCCACCTTCTCGACGCCGAAGGTGCACTTGTCAAACCTGACGACAAGGCCACTCTCCTGCAGGTGCTGCAGGCCCTTCCAGATGTGCCGCAGGTGCTCCTTCTGGGATCTGGAAAAAATTATATCATCGACGTAGCAGACGCAGAAGTCCAGGTCCCCCAGGATGCTGTCCAACAACCTCTGGAAGGTCGCAGCCACATTCCTCAAGCCGAAGGTGGAGAAGGCAAAGTCGTAGGACCCGAAAGGCGTGACGATGGTGGTTTTAGGGATGTCTTCTGGCGCTACTGGTACCTGAAAATATGATTTTAAGAGATCTAACTTGGAAGATATTTTGGCTCCGTGGAAGGAGGCCGTTAGGTCCAGCATGGTTGGTAGAGGGTAGTAGTCGGGTTCTGTGGCGAGGTTGAGCCACCAGTAGTCGCCGCAGGGCCTCCAGGTGCCATCCGCTTTCTGCACCATGTGAAAGGGGGAGGCCCACGGGTTGGGAGCCTTTCTGCATATGCCCATCCTTTCCATCTCAGCAAAGGCCCTCTTGGCCTCCTGAAGGTGCTGTGGGGGAAGCCATGGGAACTTCACATGCGTCGGGGGGCCCTTTGTTTTGATGTGATGATATATCCCATGTTTGGCGGGGGCCCTGGGCACCTGGAGAAGCTCAGGTTTGAAGACTTCTGGGAATTCCTTCAGGAGGGAACCATACTAGTGGGGCA